>VWZV01006629.1:68399-152082 GCA_013397155.1 Irena cyanogastra
GGGTCTGTGCCTGGCTGGATGGAGCTCAGCAGGGTCTGTGCCTGGCTGGATGGATGGAGCTCAGCAGGGTCTGTGCCTGGCTGGATGGAGCTCAGCAGGGTCAGAGCTCAGCAGAGTCTGTGCCCAGCTGGATGGATGGAGCTCAGCAGGGTCTGTGCCTGGCTGGATGGAGCTCAGCAGGGTTTGTGCCTGGCTGGATGGATTGATGGAGCTCAGCAGGGTCTGTGCCCAGCTGGATGGATGGAGCTCAGCAGGGTCTGTGCGTGTGGGACACAGCTGGGAACAAGGGCTGGGGATCCCCGGGCAGCATCTGGGTTTACTGGAGTGGCAAAGTGTCAGGGCTTGGTTAGTTGCAGCCTCCAGGGGTTCAGCCCCAGCTCTCTGTGCCCTGGGAGTGCCAGGGGTGGAAGATCCCTGCACGCTGGGCTGTGGTTCAGGGAGCTCAGGTGGGCGAGCTCAGCTGGTCACACCTGGTGCCAGCTGGGCTGTGGAGTGTGCAGGATGCCAGCCAAGGTCCTTATCAGCAGATAAAGGGGAGCAAGGCACAGGAGCCCTCTCCAGCCATGAGATACGACAGTGCTGGCACCCCAAAGACAGGATCCAGGTGTCCTGACACCTTCCCAAGCTCCCCCTGCCCCACGCTCCCCCTGCAGCCGAGGAGCGCCTTGGAAGAGGCTCTTGGAAGTGGCAGAGCCCTGTTTTTGTAGCAGCTGAATGGTTTGTTTTGGAGGTTTTGCTTGTCTGGGCGAGGAGCAGGAAGGCATCTAAGCTGAAACTCCCATTTCCTTTCCTTGGACTTGAGGTGCTGCCCAAAAACTCAGTGGGCGACTTCCAGGTGTTTCAGAGGAGAAGGGAATTATTTGTGCTGGTCTCCCTGTGGGGTGGCTGGCTGGGGGTCTGGTCCTTCTGCTCCTTCCCACACGGGTGCAGCAGGGACAGAGGGGTTCAGTGAACAGAAAATGCTCAGGAGAGGTGGAGCTGGGGTGTCCCCAGGGAGGGATCTGTCCTGGCTGGAGCACCTGGTTCCAGCCCGAGCTGTCTCTGTGCTTGGCTTCCAATGGGAGCTAGAAGCGGGTTTGGGGGTGACTTTGCTGTCCCCTGTGCAGAGTGTGGCTCAGCCAGGGGTGCTCTGTGCTCCTCCACTGCTGTCCCAGCTGCTCTGAGACACAGATCGCTGGCATGATCGGGTATTTTTGCTAATGTCCTTTTTCTAATGTATTTACTGAGCTTTTATTTTGCACATTTCTTGGACTTCTGTGTTGGTGTTGCTGGTGAACTCTTCTCAATCCACTCTCAGCTTGGCAAATAACCCCCAGACAGCAAAATTGGGGAAAATAAACCTTTTAAAGAGACAACCATCCCTGTCACTTATCCCCAGTTTCCTGGAATCGTATGTAATTTTCCTGCCAGTTTGGCTGAATTTTTTTTCATTTGGATAAATGAAGTTTAAATGTCAGATCAAACCAAGAAATAATTGATTAAGGGGTAGAAATAACAGCTGAGACAGCCAGGAGAAATGAGGGGAGGTGTTTGTAGGAAAAAAGGTGAGAAAGGAGAGGGCAGGAGAACGGCTCTGGTGGCAAAGTGTGTCCAGCCCTGTCCTCTCCTGGGAGCCAGGAATCCATGAAGGATAAAAGCCATCAACACTTGCAGTAAGTGTTTTGGTGCTGCTGAAAGAAAGTTTAGGCCAAAGAAGATTTTTTCTGAGAACAAATAGTGAAGTTTATGAGCTAAACTTTCGCTTCTTCTCTGACTGCCATTTAAATCTGGGGAGGAGGATGGTGGGTGAGGAGAGAGCTGGGCTGGACAGGGAGAGTTGGGTTTGGATGAGCTGAAGGCTGTTGGTGTTACTGGGAGCAACTGGAGATTTTTTTAAGCAGTGTTCCTTTTAGAATGACAATCTGTCCTGATTTCAAACGGAAAATATTCTTTGTTGCTTCTTCTTCCATTTTAAGCTTTTCCAGAGAGAGACAAAAAGATGTTTAAAACGTGGAGCTGACGCACCAATTGTGTGATTACTGATCAGGGCTTTGGCATGAGAAACACTCTTGGAAGTTCATCATAAATTTTTCTCTGAGTTAATTACTACTTGAGTCTTAAGTACTTCTTAATGACTTCTTTGAACATAGATTAAACTTGAATATCTTTTAAGAGGATGCATCACACTTAGTGCCATGTGTGGCATGGTGTAATTGCTCCAGGTGTGCTGCAGAGTGGGGGCACATCCTGACACTCCTGATCTCTTTTTGCAGGTTATATGAGCAGCAAATGCTTCATGGTTTTGGGAAAGGTGTTTTCTTTGGCTGGGAAAAGTCCTCTGCCTTCAACACACCACGTTTCCAGTCAGGATTCTGGCTGGGGTTTGGAGAGAGGCTCTTCTGAGGTCTGGTAATGGAGGTGTGACAAACCAGGGTTGAACGAAGGCTGAAAATGTTTTTGTTTCTTTCCCTAGGAATCTTTCCAATAACAGGATCAGTGGTTTAGATGTTGAGCTATTCAGAAGCCTGACTTCTCTGGCAAAGCTGTAAGTACTTGCTGTGCCCCCCAGTCCTCCCAGTGCCCCCAGCACGGCTGAGCTGGGCCCTGGCTCGTGTTGCTCTGGTTTGCTTTGTTCTTGCTCCACCTGATCTCCCCAGCCCCACGGGGTCCTGTCCATGGGCTCCTTCCCTGAGGCCTTCAGCTGCTCAGTCCAGTGATTCGGGAGTTACTGGCACTTGGAGTTGGGCAGGGTTTGACCCTGCTGGATGGAGAGGAGCTCAAGGCCAGAGAAGGAGAATTATCACAAGATGTCTGTTGTACTGGAAGGGCCCTTAAAGCCCTTGAAGTACAACTTTCACTACCCCAGATTTCTGCAAGCCCTGTCCAGCCTGGCCTTGGGCACTGCCAGGGATCCAGGGGCAGCCACAGCTTCTCTGGGCAGCCTGTGCCAGGGCCTGCCCACCCTGCCAGGGAAAAGCTGCAGCGAGCAGGAAGTTGCTTCTAGTGTGATGAACTTTTCTCTCTTTTACAGAGATATAAGCCACAACCAGATTTCTACATTAGAAGATGGAATATTTGATAATTTATTTAATTTAAGTGAAATGTAAGTTTATCTTCTTTGTTTCCCAGCTTTTCATTTAGACCTTTCCTTGAAACGTTCCTTCCTTTCCCTCTGGGGTGGGAGGCTGTGTTGACTTGGAGAGATACTGGGCAGCTGCTTTTTGGGGTGTCTCCAGTTCCTTCCTCAAGCTGTGTCCTGCTCCTGTTGTCCTTCAGTCCTGACCTCTTCCTGGTCTTTGCCTCTGTCTCCTGGGTGTCTCCAACCTCTGCCACTGCCTTCTTCTCTTCCTGGCTTCTCTGCCACACCAGCTCTGTCTCTGACCATGCTCACACTGTCCTGCTTGCATGGTCACACCTTGGGGCTGGAGCATCCAGTGATTCCTGCAGCCTGGTGGGTCCTGACTGAGCTGTCCAGGTCACTTGAAGATGTTGTCCTTGAGTGATTCGAGTTTTCAGGTTTTGTTTTTTAATTGAAGTCTTTTGATGCTAAGTGAAGGGAGGTGAGGGGAAGCCACACATTTCCAGGCGGGATCCCTGAAGTCCCAGCACAAATGGCAGTTCTGCCTCTGGATGAGCCAAAGGATTAACCCCGTGCAAGCCCTCTTGGCAAGCAAGGGAAAAGCTCAGCCCCACATTGTCCCTGAGGACAGGACACAAAGAGCATCCTCAGCTTTGCAGTTTGGCTCACAAGTGCCTCTGGAAGGACACAGAGGCTCAGGGCTGGGTCCCAGGGAGCCTGTCCCTGCCCAGCCTGGTGGCAAAGTGGTGCTTTCAGCCCCAGAGTCAGGGCTGGGCCCTGCAGGCACCCAGCTCTGCTGGCATCAGCTCCACACACAGCTCCAGCTCTGTCCTGCTCACAGCTGAGTGCCAGAGGCTGTCATTTGGATCAAGTTTAGCTGCAATTAAAGTTTCCCTCTTTTCATTGAACTGCCACGTGGAAAGATTATCATTGACTTTGCATTTCTTTTTTTGACAGATCAGTTTTATTCTCTTAGCTGTTTTTAGTGGGGCTGTAAATAGTCTCCCCGAGCAGGAGAGGCTGCCCTCATACCCTGGGGCTCTCTCATGGCAGATTTTTTTAGATATATGATTGTGTCTGTCATTTGCTTCTAATTGCAACAATTATTTGTAGAGTTAAAAAAGTACTTGGAGTACTTGCCTAATTCTAGCCTCTAGAAAAATCACTTTAATGATTGCTTGATTCCCTATTCATTAACTCCTCTCCCAGCTATTCTGAAGCCTTTGGGTGGAGTGGCACAGATGGGAACAGGGAGGGCTCGGCACACTGCTGTAATTAAGGCTTAGCACATGCCACATTAATCCCTGACTTGTTCTGATCTCCCTCTGACAGAAACTTAAGTTGGAATCCATTTGTTTGTGACTGCAAACTGTCCTGGTTGCCCCGTTGGGTGGAAGACAGAAAAGTGAGGGTCCTTGAGGCGTCAGACACGAGATGTGCCCACCCCCCCGAGGTGGCCAACCTGTCCCTCTTCGATGTCCTGCTCCTCAATGCCACCTGTGGTAAGGAGAGGCTGTGGGAGTGATGGGCTGAGGGCAGCTGGGGCCTCCTCAGACCTTGAGTGACCAATTGTGATCTAATTAAACAGGTGTTGGTCACACAGTCTGTACCCTGGTGCCCTGAGGACCAAGGCAGTCACACCAGGGTCAGCCCTGACCACAGAGCAGGCACCACAGCACTGTGGCTCTGTGACCTGCAGCCTCAGGCGCTCATTCTCCCAGGGTTTGAGCAGGCTGACCTCAAGCACTGAAACCTCCTGGGAGGTGGTGGCACCCGAGGACATGCTGAGTTTGGTCTTTGCAGGTGGCAGGGCTGCAGTTTGGGAGTGCTGAATGAGCACTGCCCTCATCTACAGCCACCTGCTCCAGGGCATTTTACTGACTGCCTGGCCAGGAGAAATGTCAGGCAGTGATTCACTGGGAAAGGGAGAGCCCTAAGGAAACCAATCCTGCCTGGATGCTCATTTGTTCTGGAATAAGAGAGAGGGAGGGAGAGCAAGGGCTCCCTGTGGCAGGCAGCAGGCATCTCCTTTAATTTGGGAGCTGTGTGACAGAGGGATGCAGGGATGGGGACCCAGAGCTGTGTGACAGGAGGATGCAGGGATGAGGCTGAAGGACCCAGAGCTGTGTGACAGGGGGATGCAGGGATGGGGACCCAGAGCTGTGTGACAGGAGGATGCAGGGATGAGGACCCAGAGCTGTGTGACAGGAGGATGCAGGGGTGAGGCTGAAGGCCCCAGAGCTGGTGGGAGCCTGGTGAGGCACAGTGTTCCCCAGGACCAAAATCCAGCTGGTGGTTGTTCCTCTTCCCCTAGCAAAGCTACCCCAGCTTGCAGCATCCTGTGGGAATTATCAAAGGGAAGAACACTTGGCGCTGTTACTGCTCTTGATAATTGGTTGTTCCCTCTTGAACTACTTCAGCCAGTGTGGAAACAGTAATGTGAGGCTGCCTTCTGGGTAATTCAGTGTGATGGGAGTGGGCTGGGACAGCCTGCCAGCTCCTGGCAGTTCTCAGTGACCGGCAGGGGATGAAGAATGGCCGGGCTGGTGGTGGAAAACAGAGCAGTTCCTGTGCCCTGCTCCTCTCCAGGGACTGTTCTTAGGAGAAGAGGCTCAGCATTTGCAGGAAGGCCGTGGAGGAAGCTGGGCAGTTGGATGGGTTTGATCTGGGAAGATCACACGGGGCTGTTGAGATGTTTGGGGAGATGTTGTAGCAACCGGCCGCGGCACAAACGTGGCCGGCCGCGTGGGCAGAGGCTGAGGGAGAGGCCCTGCCTGGGTGTTTGGGGCAGGGAAATGTCCCAGCCCTGCAAGCCAGACAGGGGGGATGACACTCAGGCTGTTCCTCTGGGCCTGGGGCAGGCGTGGCTCTGTGCCCATGCCCGTGTGTGTCCCTGTTCCCTGTCCTGGCACGCGTTGTTCCCGTGTATCCTTCCTGTGAGCATCCCTGCAGCTGGGCCTGGCATCGCCCTCCTCTCCAGCACCACGTTTTCCTGCAAGGAGGGAAACTCTTGGCTCTCCCCATGGACAAAGGAGCCTCAGGGAGCAGGCCTGGTGGAGGGTCCATCGGTGTCTCCCCTGTGTCCCCAGGGTGCCACTGCCCAAGGGTGTTTGGTTTTGGATTTGCTGCTGGAGGTCCCAGGCAGCACATGGTGAAACATTCTGCACTGACCACGCCAGGGTACCACCAAAGGACATCCTTTTGTCATGGTCTCACTTGGTAGCAAGTCCTGTGGGCTCCTCTGAGTGTCAGACTCGGAGGCTCCATGTCCCATGGGAGTGTCAGGCTCTCCAAAGCCCTGTTTTATTTACTGAGTGCTGCTGCTCCATAAATCTGTGTGACTGGCTTGTTATTTCTGTCAGCACTAATTAGCATAAAGAGTTTGGAAACTGTTGCTGGGGGATTAAAGACTTCCCAGGCAAGTCTCAAAAAGGAAATGCTCAGAGTAGGAGCTGAGCAGGAGAATTCCATTCCCAGGGGTGTGGGGTGGTTCTCTTGGAGGGTCTCACGGATCCCTGGCATCCCAGAGTGTGTTTGCAAGAGGATCTTCTGTTCTGTCCTGCAGGAGCTCAATACATCGCGTGTCTGCCAGGAAACTACACGGAAGAAGCTGAGTTTGTCATCCTCTTCACTTCTGTCCACCCTGGGAACCTCACCGAGGAGACCTGCAGCGCCCTCTGCTACTCCCAGGACCAGGATTATGGGGGTTTCAGCCCCCAGGGGCAGTGTTTGTGTGGAACTGCCCACGAAACAAACTCTTCCTCCGGCTGTTTGCCGTTTTGCACTGAGCATTTGTCTGGGCAGGGCTGTGGTGGCCCCTCACTCGTCCCCTTGCCCTTCCAGGCGCAGCTGCCTGTGTCTTTCACAGGACTCCAGCCCCGCTACAGCCTGCACCAGCCCGTGCTCTTCAATGTCAGTATTCCCATTGCTGTCAGCACTTTACTGTGGGAGTTTGGGGACCGGCCCGAGGTTCTCAACACCACAGGACACACAGCTGTGCACAGCTACGCCTTGCCCGGGCGCTACAACGTCACTGCCACCGTCCCCCTGGGCTCCAGGCTCCTGCACCAGCAGGCAGAAATTGAGGTGGTGGCTTCACCCCAACAGCTGGAGCTGCAATGCCCTTCCCTGGTGGTGGCAAACGAGAGCCTGGACATCCGGATCCGCAACAGAGGCGGCACGGGGCTGGCGGTGCTCTACGCGATCACCGCGGAGCCTGGCGAGCTGGGCAGGGGTGAGCAGGGCTCCTGGGGTGCTGGCACTGCCTCCTGGGCTCCCTTTGCCTCCCCTCCCAGTGAGGGGTGAGGGGTGGCTCCTCTGGGCACTCCTGGCTCCCTGGCTGAGCCGTGTTTGCACTTTAACAGCGATGGGGTTTGTTGGCTTTGGGGCTGGGACATTCCCGCAGCCTCTCTGCCCACATCGGGTTGGGGTGTGTGGCCCGTAGAGAGGACGTCACCCTTGTGTTCTTTCTGCAGCAGTTCACCCCATGTGCCCCCCCGAGGGCCTGGTTTTCCCGGGAAATAACCACTGCTACCAGCTGGTGGTGGAGAAGGCGGAGTGGCTGGAGGCGCAGCGGCACTGCCAGGAGCTCGGCCATGGGGACCTGGCTTTTGTCAGCAGCCCCGACATCCAGAGCTTCCTGGTTGCTCACGTCATCAGGTGAGTGAGGAGGGGAAGGGGTGGCATCACCTAGGGACAGCTTGTGGCTTCCTGAGGGTGCATCTGCGGAGGGATCTGAGTGTGAGGAGATGGTGGGGGTGAGGCTGCTGGACAAAGAGGAGGAATGAGCAGAGCTCCAGCCCTTGCTGAACTTGGCTTCTTTCCTTAAAGGCTGTGGGGGGAAGAAAAGGAACAGGGCAGAATGGCTGGAAATCACAACTGGGAATTGGGAGATTGGTGGGCTTCTTGTACCCTGTGTTTGTGCCTGTGGATGCCTCTGAAATGTGAAAAGGGATCCTGTGCCCTTAGACACAGCTGCAGCCCGAAGCCCAGGCCCTGTCCCCTCCTGTCTCTCATCCTGGGAAGCAGCAGTGCTCCTCTCCAGCAGCATCTGTTCCACCTCAGGACTGGGCTTTATAAACAGAGAGTGCTGCAAGTGTCAGCCTTTGATTAAATCCGCCCCTCTGAGCGCCCTTTCTCCAGCCAGCCATTCCGGGGGAGGGAGGACAAGCAGGAGAGCTCTCAGGCCCGACAGCCCTTGTCAGCAGTCCCAGCTGCAGCTGTGGGAGATGGGCTCCTCACAAACACATCCCAGAAAGCCCAGGGAAGGGAACAGCTGCGTGTGACGTGGGCTTTGAGCGCTCCCGCTCCAGGGCTGGCAGCTCCTGCTTCCCAGACTTGTGCCGTGCCCTGTTCCCTGTTCCCTTCACACGGGGCTGCATCCTGAGATTGCAAATGTGTTCCTGCTCCGGGGAGGGGAGCTGTCCCTCGGCACGGCTTAGGGGCTGGTTGTGGGTGCTGGGATGTGGCAGGAGTTGCGTGAGGAGCCACGGGAATCACGAGAGCTCGGAGGGAGCCAGGCTGTTCCCAGCTGCTGCCCCTCTGCTCCCCAGCCCCCTTGTATTTATTTTATTAATCCATGCAGATAAACATGGAGGAGGCAGCCCCAGGATGTGATTTCCCTGATGATAAAAGGCCAAGGGGCCGAGCTGCAGGATTTTGGAACGTGCAGCTTCCATAGTTTCTTAGGGAAGATGGCAGAAGCAGGAGGCTGTTTCCCATCAGGGCACTGAGCAGGTCTCCTCTCCTTTGCTCCTGGAGTGGGATGGCCCACAGGAGCAGCATGTGCTGAGCTGGTCCCTCCCTGCCTGCAGGAGCAGAGAATGGGACCACCATCCACTTTCTGGGCAGCACAGAGAGCCCCTCTGCCCTTCCAAGCCTCCCCAGGCTTGTTCTGCTCCTCCTGCCCCAGCAAGGCAGCTCAGTCCTTCTCCAGAGGCAGAGAAGAGCTCACATCTTGCTTTAAAAAAAGTTGTTCAGAGTCCTCCTGTGTGCCCTGCAATGGAATGGGCAGTGGGGCAGGGTGGGAGCCAGCCAGCAGCTTGTCTTTTAGTTATTCCTTTCTTTCTTACTTTCTGATTTTTTTTTTCTAATGACTTGCAGTTAGATCATAGCTGGAATTAGAAAAGGAAAATCTCCACTGAGTTTTCCTGATGGCAGCAGGCAGGCGGTTTCCTACCCTGCTCTCCCTAACTCCCTGCCAGTGGTTCAGGAGCAGAACACAGCCCTTATTATTTATTTTTTAATCTCGTTGGCAGTGAAAACTACTGATTCATGGAACAAGTTATTTTTGTCATCGTTTTTCAGCATGTCCTCATGAATCATTTCATCTGGCCTGAGCCTGGGGGTGGAGAGGCACCAGTTACCACCAGTTATCTCCCCAGTCTGCTCTGCAGAGCTGTGGCACCATCCTGGGAGCACGCTGGGGCGGGCGAGGGCATGGCAGGATTGATTTCCACCTGCAGGAGGGAGCCTGGAGGAGGAGCTGAGAGCTTGGAAGGGTGCAGGATGTTAATATGGAGAAGTTAATAGAAGTTAATGTGGAACAAATGCCTCCCTTTCTGCTGGGTGCCATTAGAGAGGGCTCTCCAGGCTGGTTGTGGCTGTGAGAGACCTCTCAGCACTTCCCACCAGGATCTCTGCTGGGATTGAGCCAGTTTCCAAATGGGGCAGGGACATTTCATCTCCTACAAGGAGCCTGGCAATGTCCTGTGTGTGTGGGTTCAGCTGCCTGCAGTGCTGCAGCCCCTGCTTGTCCCCTCTGGCTGCTGCCTTTCCATGGTGGCTGGGGAGCTCATCATCTCCAGGAGCTGCATCCAGGAGAACTCCCAGACCTGGCACTGCTGAACTTTAGTCCTGCCCTGGTGCCAGTCCCACCTGCAGTGCAGAATGGGCTGGTGGCAAATCCCCCAGGTCTGCACAGGAAAAGCACAAGTTCTCTGAGGGGTTCAGCTTTCCCAGGCAGTTCTGTGCGAGCAGATCATTCCTCTTGGGCCGTGACTCAAGGCAGGCTTGGCAGAGTCTGAGAGGGTCATTTGGTATCAGAGTGCAAGTCAGCCTGCTGGTCACAGAGCCATGGAATGGTTTGTGTTGGGAGGGATCTAAAACTCATCCTCCTTTCCGTGGGCAGGGGCACCTTCCACTATCCCAGCTTGCTCCAAGCCCCGTCCCACCTGGCCTTGGATGCTTCCAGAGATGGGGCATCCACAGCTCCTCTGGGCACCCTGTGCCAGGGCCTGCCCACCCTCACCAGGCTCCTGGGACAGAGGTGGGAAGGCTGGAGGAGAGCAGTGCTGTGCTGTGAGGGGCTGTTCCTGGGTTCTGATGGTGGAGTGGATACTGAAACCCTTTGATAATTAAAAGGCTCCATGAAATGCAGCCCATGACACCCTGATGGAGCTGTTGTTATTTTTAGAGAGAACCATAGATGGCAGCTATCCCAGCTCTTTCTAATACTCATGATTTCCTGAAATCCCCCCTCCCCCTTCTTTTTTTTTTTTTTTTTTCTTTTCCTGCAGGAGCCTCGACGTCTGGATTGGATTCAATGATTTTGCAAGCTCTGGAGCGCAGCAGAGAGGGGAAGGATTTAATCTGGAGAGCTGTCAGAACTGGCTGCCAGGAGAGCCCCATCCCTCCAACGCTGACCACTGCGTGCGCATGGGCCCCACGGGCCAGTGCAACACGGACCTGTGCATGGCCAAGCACAGCTACGTCTGCGAGTACAAGCCACCAGGTGGGCTCTGCTTGCCCCGCTGCCACCAGGGGTGGGCAGGTGTCCCCTCCCTGGCACCGGCCTGGAAAAAGAGGGGTGCATGGAGAGGCTCCTCCAGGGCATCACCACAAAATGAGTGTGGCTTGCACAATATTCCCAAACCTGACCCAAAAGGAGGAGTTTGGCTTGCTCCAATCTTTGCCGTGAGCAGAAGGAGGCAGGGGAGCAAAGTTCTGAGGCAAAGCACTGGGAACTTCCCTCTTATTTGAGCAGTCTCTGCTGCTGCCAGGCTCCGAGGCCGTGGTGCTGCCTTGGTGTCCTTCCTTGTGTATTTTGGGAGATGTTGGGGTGGCTCAGAAGTTGGTTAGGTGAGGTGTGATGTGCTGTGCAGGTTCGTGGTTATTCAGCTTTCCAAATCTTCCACGCCAGTGTAGGAAGTAAGGAGGACAAGCAGAATGGACATGAAACAGGGGAGAAGATTTATATAAGAGGGAAAATCCATGGCCAGAGAGGGCACTGGCCTGGTCAGAGGGGCAGCAGCAGCTGCCCAGTCCCCAGAGAGCCACTGGTAGAAACCAGCTGGTCATGGCCACATTTCCTGGGAAGTCCAGGGGCACTGGGAGGGTGAGAAGGTGCACCTGGTGCTCAGAAATTCCAAGCAAACCATTAGTTGTTGGAAGGGAGAATTACTTCAACAGTTCCTAGAAGTCAAAATTGCTGAACCTTGCAAATGAAAATGTTTTTTGTACTGGATGAGAAAGAAATCAAGATACCTGTAAGGAGAAGGAAGATACAGGATTACGGAGCTGCTGCTCTCCTGAGTGGTCCAAGCATTGCTGCAGCTTCCCAGGGTGGAGGGAATGTCCTCAGGCCCTGCTGAGTCTCATGGGCTTTGTTCCAACATTTCCTTTGTAAACAGGAGTTCTCCTAAACGCCGAGAACTTCTTCGAGGGAGATCCTGAGCTGGCCACACACGAGGCTGTGAGGAACGTGAGCGAGGCCGTGCTGGCAGAGCCGTGGCAGGCTGAGGAGGTGAGGGGGGTTTGCTCCTGCTGTGCTGCCCAGGGGTCCCTGGGGACACGGGCAGGTGAGAGCCGTGCGTGTTCCGCAGGTGCTGGAGTTCCCGGAGCTGGCCTTCAGGCACGAGGGGTTTCTCACTGCCCTGGAGTTCGTGACACAGGAGCTGCACCAGCCCGTCCATGTGAGGTTCCAGGTGCACAGGCTGGTGGATGGAGAAGGTGAGGCTGCTCCTCAGTGCCTGTGGGGTTCTTGGAGGTGACAGCATTGAACTGGGCTGGCCTTCTGGTGGCCCCTCTGGTCCTCTGATCTTTAAAGGCTCAGAGGTTTGGTTCTGTTTTTTGGGGAGATCAAAGTGCAGGATCCACAGCCTTGGAGAAGTGGTTGTTCTGGAGAAAATAATAGAGGGAGAAATCTCTCTCAATTCATGAGGAGAGTGTGAGTGTAAGGACCATGTGGAGAAGCTCATTAATCTTCTGAGCTGTACTTTTTACTTTGTGAAGGCACATGTCAAATGGGAATGTGTTCTGGTCCATCTGGCCCCACGGGTTAACAAGGAAGAACATTTTCCTGAGCCCATTTCTTCCTGATGGATGAGATAATCTAAAAAGCCTTTTTATTCCTTGTACAACAGCTCAACAGTCACAGTTTTGGCAACAATTAATTCTGCAGCAGAATGTTTGTTGTAGCCGTGGGGTTGGCTGGTTACAAAAGGATCTTTTTTGACACTGACAAGCTGATACTTTGACATGGAAACATTAACTTCAGAAAAGTTGCTTAATGTGTTTTCAATGTCAAGGCCAGCTCTTGCTTTCACTTGGACTCGTTTTTGCTGTAGCACAGATCATTTCAGAATGCGGATTGGTACGTTCTCACTGGAAAAGAGACAACTTTGGGTTTAACGATCGTGGTGGATTTTTCCAGTAAAACAGGACATTTATGTAGCAGCAGGATGTGCTGCAGTTGCAGCTTTTGCTAAGAGTGGAGCCATCATCAGAATGGAAAAAAGGGTGAATTTGGAGCAGAGAAGTGCATTAGTAGTGTTACTCGTCAGAGTGACGATCACTGATTTCTCTTTCACTTCTTCCAGACTACCAGGAGGAAAGCAATGCCACGGAGCCATTCCCCAGTGGTCAGGATGAGGGGAACTGGACGCTGCTGGAATGTCCTCCTGGTTTCCAGTGGTGTCCTTTGACAAATTTGTGCTCATCCCACAACAACTGCTGCAATGGGACTGAGTGTGCCAACAGCTCCTTTGGCAGCAGCCCTGCCCCCAGCTCCCTGCAGCCCAACCACAGCCAGCCCAGCTATGAGCTCCTCAAGGAGTTCCTCTTCATGGTACCAGCTGGCCCCTCTTCCCAGTACCAGGTCAGTGTTCACTGCTGTAAGCACTCGGTGAGTGGGGCAGTTTTCTCCTGAGGGCTTTGAGTAAGTTTGGGTTGTTCCCATGTGGCAGATGGAGCCACTCAAGTCCATTGGAATGAAAGGATGTGCCCAGTGGCACAGGGGCCATGGGCTCCCTGCAGTCCCCTGTGCCTGGGATGCTGGGAGGTGTCCTCCCCATGGCAGGGGCTGGAACAGGGTGGTCTTTAAGGTCCCTTCCCACCCAAACCATTCCATGTTTCCATGGAAAGGCTTTGCAGATTCCAGGGGCTATTCCCATGGCATTAACACAGTGGAGATGGAGCATAAAGCTGATTTCTCTGTTGGCACATTTGATTCAGAGAGGCCAAGGAGGGTGGAGTGGTGAAAAGTCTCCCCATGCTGTGTTGGGATCTGCACCTTTTCTGTTGGTTCCCACCTGGCAGGAACTGATAGAACAAGAGGACACAGTCTCAAGCTGTGTCAAGGGAAATATAGGTTGGATATTAGGAAAATTTTTTTTACAGAAAGGGTGATAAAGTTCTGGAATGGTTTGCTTGGGGAGGTGGTGGAGTCACCATCCCTGGATGTGTTTAAAAAAAGACTGGATGTGGCCCTGGGTGCCAGGGTTTAGTTGAGGTGTTAGAGCACGGGTTGGACTCAATGATCTTGAAGGTCTCTTCCCACCCAGACGTTCTGTTCTGTGATTCTGTGAAATCCAGCATTGTGCCCAGGCAGGAGTTAGGTGCTGACTGCTCTTAACGTCAGGCATTAATCCAAAACCCTCTCCTCTCTCTGCAGGTCACATTCAGAAAAGAAAACATCTTTGTCAGGGCAGGGGACGTTTTCAGCATCCAGCACAACGCAGGCTCAGGCTCGTTCCTCCAGTGCCACCGCGATGCCACCTCCCTGGACAGAAGGAATTCCTCTGAGAGGGCACTGGGGCTGTCCCCCGGCCCCGTGGGTCCCCCCTGGGCAAACAGCCCGGCGTGCTCCGTGCGGGTGCGCTACGCCGAGGAGCAGCTGGTGCCGGTGCTCAGCCCGCACAACGCGGGGCTGGAGCAGCCCGGGCACTACACGGTGCGCGCCAGCGTGGACAACGGGCTCTTCAGAGCCAACCTGTCCTGCAGCTTCCGCCTGGCCTCCCGCGTGTCCGGCCTGCGCGTCCTCCACCCCGCCCCGCAGGGCTCCAGGGTCTACCTGCCCACCAACCGCACCTGGCTGCTGGTCAAGCTGTCCTCGGGGGTCAACGCCACGGCCGGCTGGCTGGGGGACAACCGCACCGTGCCCTTCGCGGCCACCTGCCCGGCGAGCGTGGCCCCGCTGTGCGCCAGGGAGACCAACGACACCTGGTTTGCTGTGGTGCAGCTGGGCGGCCTCGGGGAGGGCGTCAGCACCCACGTGCTGGTGGCAGAGAACTCGGTGAGCTCCCAGAACATCACGGTCACGGTGAAGGTGGAGGAGCCCATCCGCGGGCTGAGGGCCACCCCCGACCCCGAGAGCAGAGTGCTGCTGAACACGCGGGTGGTGAGTGTTTGCTGCTGCTCTGAACCCCTCCCTCGTGGGTGAAGCCCTGCCCTGTGGCTGTCGGGGTGTGTTTGCCTCGGGGCGGTGGGGCAGGGGAGCACTGCTTGCTGCTAAGCTGCCAGGCCGTGCGCTGCTGCAGGCACAGCATGTGGCACCCGCACTGGCGCTCTCCAGCAGGAAGGCAGCTCAGCTGCACGTCCCCCTGGACCCCCTGAGGTAAGGCAGAGCCTCCTGTGAGGGATCACTGCCTCTCAGGTTCCCCAGGACGCTGGAGGCATTAGGAAAGGCCAGTATTTACCTTGTTTTGCCTTGTCCAGATAGTTCCTTGAAGTGTTTAGATTTGCTCTGCTAAATCCTTGTATCAGCTGGCCGAAGCTGTAGAGATGTTTCACCTCTCCAAATCTTGGAGTTCCTCTGGTGTTTGCAGTCTCGTTTTTTCCAGTCCCCCATCCCCAGAACTACAGCCCTGGGAACCTGCTCAGTAACTGCCCCAAATGCTCTGTACAAGCTCTGGCTGCTTCTCGCAGATCCTGTGCCTGCACCTCTTGGTCTCTCCCTTCTGCTGCCACAGGCTGCTCAGGAGGCACTGTTGGAGTGAGGAGGGACCTGCCCTGTCCAACCCCTTCAGTCTTTGGATCAGGCACCATCCCTGGACAAGGGTCAGAGGCTCAGCTTACAGGTGTAGCTAAAGCTAGGCTGTTTCTGCTAAGATTTCAGAAGGTTTTTTAGTCAGAAAGAGGGACCTGATCACAAGAGCAGAGTGCTGGGCTGTGGGAGCAGGGAGTGTGGGATCTGCTCCCAGCTCTGCTGGGGATTTGTGGAGTCAGGGTCTGCATTTCTCCATCAGCAGCAGAGCCACAGATGATCTGTCACCTCTGTGCCATGCTCTGAGGGCACTGCAGGTGTGGGAGCCTCCCAGTCTGGCTCTGCTCCCTCTCCAGTTCAGCTGGAGATCTCCTGGGAAGCGCTGGGCATGCTTTTCTCCTGCACTAGTGTGAAATGTTCTCGTGCCTTTCAGAGCTACATCCCTGTGATGGAGGCTGGGTCAGATGTGACTTTCCGATGGACAGTAGATGATAAGCCATCTTTCACTTTTTACAATGTTGTCTTCAACGTTATCTACCAAAGCCCAGCTGTGTACAAGCTCTCGGTAAGCCAAGGCCTTTCCCATGACACCATTTCACCCCTGGGTTTTCCATCTCATCCCACAAACTCCTCAGGAAAAGCAGCAGGGAGAGAAGGCAGAGTTGAGTTGAGGTTTTCACTGTGCTCGTCTGCTGTTTCTCACAGAGATGCTCTTGCAGATGCAAATAGTTTCTTCTGCTCTTACATTACTGTGCTGTGTTCCTCCTCTCTGCTTTCTCCTGTTTTCTCCAAGTTCCCCTTTCTGTTCCTCGAGTGTCTGTGTTTCCCCCTCCTCCCCAGCAGGAATTAGCAGGGAGCCCCTGCTCTGGCTGGCTGGAAATCTGGATTCAGAACCTGGCAGAGGCAGGATGCATCCTAAGACTTCCCTAGGCAGGACAAAGCTTCTCCCACGAGCTCCTGTGTTCTCTGTCCTCTTCTCTTTCTCCTGGTGCAGACAAGTGCTGGGTTTTGCCTGAAGGATGGAGCAGAGTCTGGGCCAGGGGAGCTGTCTGCTGTGCAACAGGAGCTGATCTCTGGCCAGCATATCTTTGTGTGTCGTGCCCTGCAGAGTCTGCTCTGCTCCAAGGTGCTGGATCTGCTCTCAGGGTGTCTCTTGGCCTCCTGAGCAGACACCAGCCCGGCCCCAAGGCCATGCTCGCACTAATTTGCTGGGTGCAGCACTAATTTGCTAGGTGAAGCACTGTGCTGAGGGCCTGGGCTGCTTTCACCTGCAGAGCTGCCAAGGTGCCGTTAGCCTGGGGGGCTCTGGGTTCAGTGCAGCACATCCACAGAAGCCCAGACACGAGCTGCTCTTCCCTGCTGGGGTAGCAGGTCTATTCCAGGGGGTTTGGAGGACCCCTCTGCCAGCAGCTCAGCTCTCCTGCAGGTGAGAAGGTGAAGATGCTCTGTCAGTGTTACGTGCCTAGAAACTCATGAGGATTCTGCTCTACTTCTGTCATGTCTCTTCAGTCTCTTGTGTCCCTTTCCCTCCTCTGCCCAGCTTTGCTCTCCCTCTCTGTGCCCACCACACGAGGATCCTGGAGCTGCACTTGGTGTGCTCAGTTTTATGAGCCTCTCTCATCCCTGCTCTGTGCTTGAAGCCACTTTTCTGCCACTCTCCCGAGGAAATTGGGTGGTTCTGGTCCCCTTGGTGGCAGCAGGTGCCTGTGCTCAGCAGCTGGAGCTGCAGGGCACATCGGGGCAGGCAAAGGGGCAGCTGGCAAGTTCAGAGCCAGAGAAGCCTCAGGATGAGAAGCTCCTCTCCTCGTTCTCTTGCTGTAGCACCAGCCCTTCCTTGGACTGGCTATAGTGCTGAACATGTGGCCACTCTGTCTGCCCTGACCTGCTCACTTGCCCGGTGGTGCTTCAGTGCAGCAAAGCCCCACTCCGAGGGCAGCAAGGGGACCCCAACCCCATTCTTTGTCCCACTGTCCTTCCCAGCTCACCGCCTCCAACCACGTCAGCAACTTCACAGTCAACTACAACGTGACGGTGGAGATGATGAACAGGATGAGGAACCTGAGCGTGGTGGGTGCCCTGCCAGTGGTGCCCCAGAACAGCAGCGTGGAGTTCAGTGCCAGGGTTCACGTGGACTCGGCCGTGGAGGCTCTGTTCCTGTGAGTCCTTTGCTGCTTGCCCAAACTTAGCATCTTGCTGTGCACGTCTTACCTTGCCTGCACAGTTTCTCTTCCCAGGGCCAACTGGTCCATCTCAGCTGCTGTTTCGTTAATGTGAAATCCCTGTGAATGGGGGTCGGTCACACACCTGTAATTCAGGCTGAAATCCTTTTCATTTACAGTGTTACGACACTGCTTTAATTTGGGTTCTTCCTCTTCCTCCTCTCAGCACAGCTGCTGCTTTGATACTTGGCATTCTGCTTCTTATGTTTTTTTTGTAGAGCCCAGCCCTGACCTGAAAGACAAGCCAGGATTCCTCTGGCATTTCTGTGATTCTCCTGTTGTGCAGCGTAACATGGTTTGCCTGTTTCTCCAGGTGGGATTTTGGAGATGGTGTCCAGGAGACGTACCTGTTCAAACCTCCCTACAACAAGTCTTTCCTTGTCCCTGATCCCAATGTCCACGAGGTTGTCATTGAGCACAACGTTTCACACATCTACCAAGACCCAGGTATGCTCAACAAGGTTCTTTGGGGAAGAAGGGGCTCAGGCAATTTTGGTATGAGGGGTGTACAAGGCACCTTCCAAAAAACCAGGGCTTGGAAATCATTGCCTGAGCAAACAGCTGGAGTGACTGGAAGTCTCCAGCAGTTGCCATCCTCTCTAACTCTGTTTCCCAGGGAAGTTTGGCCACGCTGTAAGAAGCAGGTCCACCACACTCAGCCCCTTTTTTGGCAGTCTCAGCAGAAGGACGAGGGGCAGGCGAGCACTGGGCTGGTGGGAGGGGTGGGCAGCAGGAAGGGTCTGTTCTGTGGGTGAGCAGGAAGAAAATCTTTTATCTCTACCTGTTGGACTGGCTCCTTCCTTGGTGTTTGGTCCGCATACACACGACCTGGTGTAATTCCTGCTGGTCCTGGGCTGGAGCAGGGCAGCCCAGAAAGTGCACAGCACGGGAGCAGAGTGTCCCCTGCAGGCCCTGTCACAACCCCACCCCACCACAGCACTGAGAAGCTGTTGACAGGCATGTCCTCACCCTGCCTTTGTTGTGCTCTCTCCCAATGCAGGAGAATATGTCCTGATGGTTGTTGTGTCCAACCAGTATGAGAACCTCACCCACCTGAGCCCAGTCCAGGTTCGCAGTTACCTGATTGACGTGAAGGTGGAGGCAGAGGAGGATGTTCTGGTCGTGGGCCGGCCGGCCACCTTCCGAGCCACTGCCCTGCCATCCCCGTACGGCGTCGTGTACACCTGGGACTTCGGGGACGGCTCCTCCCTGCTCACAGAGATCCAGCCCACAGCGACCTACAGCTACCCCCGCAGAGGGGTGTACAACATCACCGTGACAGCCAACAACACCGTCAGCAGCGTGGAGACCGTGGAGTGCTACCAGGTGTTCGAGGAGATAACGGGGCTCCGCGTTTCCGCGGCCGAGGCTGCAGAGCAGGGAGCAGCCGTCACCATTAACGCCTCCGTGCAGACTGGGGACAGCATCACCTGGACATTCGACATGGGGGACGGGACAGTGCTGAGGAGTCAGGTGCCAGTGGTGGAACACGTGTACATAAAGGACATCAACTGCACTGTGAACGTGACAGCTGTGAATCCTGTGAACTCCGTCTCCCAAGTGGTTCCTGTCCGGATATTTGTCCTGGAAATACTCAAAATAGAGCCCACTTCTTGCATCCTGGAGCACCCGGACGTGCAGCTCACCGCCTACGTGACGGGGAATCCTGAGGAGTACATCTTTGACTGGACTTTTGGAGACGGCTCCTCCAATGTCACAGTCAGCGGGGACCCTGTGGTGATGCACAACTTCACCCGGAGCGGGACATTCCCGCTCACCCTGACCCTCTCCAGCAGCTTTAACAAGGCTAACTATTTCACCAGTGTCTGTGTGGAGCCAGAGATCCTCAATGTCACCCTCCTCCCTTCCAAGCGCTTTGTGAGGCTCGGGGAAGAGACCTCCTTCCAGGTCAGTGCTGTGCCTCCCTACCAGTACCGCTACCGCTGGGATTTTGGCAACAACGAGTCCACCAGGTCGAGTGGGACTGAAGTGACCTACACCTACAAGAACACAGGGGTCTTCCTGGTCACAGTGACTGTCTCCAACAATGTCTCTTTCAACAACGACACAGCGTTTGTGGAGGTCCAGGAGCCAGTTGGGGTGGCAAAGATCGAGTATAACGGGACAGATGTTCTGGAGCTGAACCAGATCTACTTGTTCTCTGCCAGCATGAATGGAACAAAAGTGAGTTACTGCTGGGACTTTGGAGATGGCACTGTCCAGCCTGGACAAGTGGCCACCCACTCCTACAACAGCACAGGCCACTACAGCATTATAGTGATGGGGCAGAACGATGTGAGCTCCAACGAGACCACCATTGACATCACCGTCAAACGGCGGCTCTTTGGCCTGACGGTCAATGCCAGCAGGACAGTGGTGCCATTGAATGGGTCGGTGAGCTTTGTGGCCACCCTGGTGGCCGGCACTGCCATCCGCTACTCGTGGATCCTCTGCGATCGCTGCACTCCCATCCAAGGCTCCTCCACCATTTCCTACACCTTCCGCTCCGTGGGCACGTTCAACGTCATCGTGACGGCCGAGAACAAGATCAGCTCGCTGCAGGACAGCATCTATGTCTACGTCCTGGAGCAGATTGAGGGCCTGCAGGTGGCCAGCACCGACCTGGTGGAGGACCTATATTTCCCAACTAACAAAACGCTCCATTTGCAGGCCGTGGTGAGAGAGGGCACAAACATCTCCTACAGCTGGGTGGTCCAACGGGACGGCAATGCTGTGCAGACCTTCACTGGGAAAACCTTCCCCTTGAGCGTCCTGGAAGCTGGAAACTACACTGTCTACCTGAAGGCCACCAACATGCTGGGCTGTGCCACTGCTAACAGGACACTGGAGTTCATTGAAAGCCTTGGTGTCCTAAAGCCCTACGCCTTCCCCAACCCAGCTGCTATTAATGCCTCTGTGAACATAAGTGCCACCATAACCAGTGGCACTGGTGTCACATACATTTGGTACCTGGACAATGGCTCCTCTCCTGTCACCTCTGAACCCTTTATTATACACTCCTTCCAAAGCCCTGGAATGGTTGAGGTCATCGTTGGAGCAGAAAACAAGCTGAATTCAACCAATGCCACTGTTTCTGTCTGTGTGGAGGAGGTCATCGAGGGGCTGAGTATAGGGACAGCAGAGCTGGACTGTAGGTACGTCTCCTCAGGCTCCACAGTGGTCTTTGAGGGGGAGCTGCAGAGGGGGACCGAAGTGACCTGGCTGTGGGAGGTGCCAAATGGCACACTGAGTGGCCAGTCCGTGGCAGTCACATTCCCCAAGGCAGGGTGGTACACGGTCCATCTGAACGCATCCAACGACATCAGCTGGGCTCTGGCCAGCAGGAACATCTCGGTGCTGGACAGGATTCAAGGTCTGGAAGTTGTCGCCAGCAAGAAGGTGGTGGAGCCAGGGGAACAGGTCACCTTTGAGATCAGGATGGTGTCAGGAACCTCTGTGAGTTACCTGGTGAGCATTAGTGGGGACTACTCCGTGGTGCTTAACAGCTCCAGGTACAGCCATGAGTTCGCCAAGAGCGGTGATTATCTGGTGACCGTGACCGTGCAGAACCAGATCAGCATCGCCCACGCCCAGGTGCTCATCTCTGTCCTGGAGCCCATCCAGCACCTCAGGCTCCTGAACTGCTGCGAGGAGGGCATTCCCACGGGCATGGAGAAGAGCTTCAGTGCCCGCGTGGGCAGCGGCTCCCGCGTGTCCTTCTCTTGGCAGTTCTGCCTGTGGAAGGAGCGAGGCCGGTCCGTGGTTGCTGCGTCAGGAGAGAGAGTTTCCTATGCTCCAGAAGCTGCAGGGCTGCTGGAGATCCACCTCACTGCCTTCAATGACTTGGGAAGTGTCAACATCACCAGAACCATCCAGGTGCAGGACCCCATAGTCCAGGTGTCCCTCAGTGCCACCAATGCCTTTGTCAACAGGACGGCGCTGTTTGAAGCCGCGGTGGTGCCCAGCAGCAGGAGCGTTGAGTTCTTGTGGAGCTTTGGGGATGGCTCTTCCACTCAAACCACCAGGGTTGCAGTGGCCAACTATTCTTACCTGAGCCCAGGGGATTACCTGGTGGAGGTGAATGCCACCAATCTCATCAGCTTCTTCATAGCCCAGCTCACTGTCACCGTCAAAGTCCTGGAGTGCGAGGAGCCTGAGGTGGAGTTGGCCCTGCCACCGCAGGTGGTTATGAAGAGATCCCAGAGGAACTACCTGGAGGCACAGATTGACCTCCGAGGGTGCATCAAGTACCAGACAGAGCACCTGTGGGAGATCTACCGAGCACCCAGCTGCATGAACTTGGATGACTCCAGCAGGATCCGGCTGCCGAACGTCGATGTGAACAGGCCCCAGCTGGTTATCCCAAAGCTCGGCCTGGAAGTTGGGAGCTACTGTTTCATGTTTATTGTCTCCTTTGGAGACACCCCGCTGTCCAAAAGCATCTTTGCCAATGTGACTGTGATCCCGAGCAAGCTGGTCCCGATCATTGATGGGGGGTCGTACCGTGTATGGTCCAACACTCAGGATTTAATCTTGGATGGGGAGAAATCCTACGACCCCAACTTGGAGGACGGGGAACAGACCCCATTGTTGTACGAGTGGTCCTGCACATCCTCCTCCAAGGTAAGAGCAGCCTTGCCCAGCCAGAGTGACCATTTGGGAGCTCCACCTGCACCACAAACACATCTGGGGTGAAATGGTGTCCAGAGAAGCTTTTGTGAGCACCTTTAACAGGGCTGCTCTGGAAGGAGGGTTGCAGAGGTTCAGTCCCCAGCTCAGGATGATGATACAGAAATTGGTGTGAGGAATGGTGCAGTGCAGTATCCCTGGGCAGGGCAGAGGGGCTGGCTCTGGGAGGGAGGCATTGGCTTTGCTGCTTCCCTGGCACTCTGGTGCCCGGTGTCAGTGCTGCTGCTTCCATGCACTGAGGGCGTTGTGGAGCTGCTGATGCAGTCTGGAAGCTCAGGGCTCTGCTCTCTCTCCCACGAACAGTTAAATGTCTCTAAAGCCATCAGGGGACAAAGTTAGACTTCAGAGAGGTTGAGTGACCACAGCTTGTGGTCACTAGCAGGTCACTGTCCTCACGTGCTGAAGTGATCTGACCCTGCACTGATGGAAGGGCAAGGGAGAGCTGCCAGGCACATCCCAATGGGAATCCACCTCAGCAGCATTTCTGATTGAATGTGGAACTCTTTGTCTTGTACAATGTCATGTTTTCTAGCTTTGTCTCAAAATAGCAAATTTGAAGTGTGTGGGGATTGGACCTTTTGGTTTAATGTGAGCTTTTTGTGTTGCTTGGCAATGTTTGTAAGTGTTTAATGAAGAATTAATTGCTGTAAACTACAAATTTGAAACTGAGATGAAATACAGGAATATTCCAACTACTGTTTACTAACCTGAAGAGCAGGATAATGTGTTTTATTGTCCACACACGCCCTGCTTCTCCCACCCCAGTGGTGGCACTGCACAGCAAGGTCTGTGCCAGTGACTCTGTGTGGACCTGAATGTTTTGGCTATGGACTAACCCGATGTGCACCCTTACCAAGGAGGGTTTGAAAGTTCTTTTCTCCTTGCAAGCAGAGCTCGGCTGCAGGGTGCTCTCTGAATTTCAGTGCCAAGGAAGGAATTGTCACAATTTCCAAAGCTCTATTAGAGGCAGATGTGGAATACACGTTCGACCTCACCGTCAGGAAGGAAGGGATGAGTCCCGAGGCCACCAACCAAACCGTACGTACCACACAGAGCTGTCACCTTCTCTGCTTGGCATAGCCACCTGAAAGGCACAGACTCACGGGATGGTTGGGTTGGAAGGACCTTATAGATCATCCAGTGCCACCCCCTGCCATGGGCAGGGACACCTTCCACTGTCCCAAGGTGCTGTCCAACCTGGCCTTGGACATTGCCAGGGATCCAGGGGCAGCCACAGCTTCCCTGGGCACCAGGGCCTGCCACCCTCAGAGGGGACAATTAGTCCCTTTCACAAGGAAGTTTCTATAGGAGAAAGGAAACTTCCTTTCCCACTCTTTAGCCGTCCCAGCTCATCACATGCCACAGGCTCTGCCCCCATTTTACCCAGAGAGCTTCCTAAGAGCCAGGGCTCAGTTTTACTGTCAACAGTTCCTCTCTCCTCACCTTCCACGTTCTTTTAGGGGAGGATTTTTTCAGAGCAGGTTGTTTATGTCCCACGGATCCCAGCGCCGAGCGCACCCGCACGGTTCCTGTCAGGAACATCCATCGTGGTGCAGCTGGCAACTGGAGATGGGCTCAGTGGAAACTCTTACAGCCTGGGTTTGAAACCAGAGCTGCAGCATGAAAAGGAAAAAAATGAAATTGATAGTCTTTCAAGGACATTCTGTACTATCTGGTTTCCATGCAGGAGCACAAAACAATGCTTCCAGTGTCGCAGGAAATCTGCAAATCCTGGCGGGATGGATGGGGCTCCGGCGCAGTGCTGGGGAATATTTATCCCCTTTTAAGAGCCTGCCATGTTAAACAATGTCTTCATTACTGTCTCTGAATTCCCAACACTCGTTATGCCAGGGCAGAGGGCTCAGTCCAGTGCTGGACAAGCCCATTTCCTCAGGGATTAAAGGAATTTAGACAGAGCGCAGGAGTCAGAGTTCAGCTGCTGTTGTGTCTGAGCCACCGGTGCCTCTAGAGCTCTGCGAGTGCTCTGCCAGGAAGGTGTGGTGGATGTCTGGAGATGTGCACTCAGATTCCAGCTGAAAGCCTGGAGCGGCGTGCTGCTCCCTGGAAAAGGTGGTTCTTCCAGCCCCACCTGGCAGCACAAGCAGGGTTTGCTGGGAATTCAGCACCAGGCACCAGAGGGACATTTCAGAAGTCATTTATGTTGTTAAAAACTGTAAATAAATAAATCCAGAACGACCTAGATTGGCCCAGCTTGGCATTGGGTGGCTCTTGCAAGCCAGTGACTGAACTGGGCAGTGTAAGAGCAGAGATGGAGCTTAAATCTGACCCCAGATCCTTTGGGAATCCCTTCCTGCTGTTTCTTAGCACAGACTGGGCTGGTGCAGAGCAATTCCTCCCTGCAGCACCAGGTGCTGGGGTGTGTCCTTACCTGTTAGGTGTCTGTGTTTTGGTGTCAGACCTTCTGATGGAGCTTCTTGCCTTGCCAGGTGTTCATCAAGAGGGGAGGAGTCCCTATTGTGTCCCTGGAATGCGTTTCCTGCAAGGCTCAGTCTGTCTACGAGGTCAGCAAGAGCTCCTACGTGTACCTGGAGGGCACCTGCCAGAACTGTCACAACGACTCCAAGCTTGGGGTAAAGTCACAAGGCTTTGCTTCACCTCTGGGGGGCTCTGGGAGAAGGGGCAGGCAGAGGGGTCTGGGTGGAAAGGGAAAGAGAAGTGAAATCCTGGATCCTGGACCTAGATTGTCATAGAGACAAGGAGGGGAAGCAATCCCTGGCCACAGGCAGCAGCAGGTGGGTCTGGCTGAGTCCTTGTGGGGTCATTTCTAAGCCAAAGCCATGAGTGACCAGGTCTTTCCACACAAAAGGCACTTTTTTTTTTCCTATAGGAGATCTGTAAAGGTTTTTCTCCCTGCTGGTTGGCATTTTTCCCATTATTCTGGTGGTTCAAGCAGAGGTGGTTCAGTCTCTCCTCCTGTGCCCTCCTCTAATTCCAGTTTCCACTGCAGCCTGTGGAGTGAAGCAGGTCTCAGACCTCAAAGTCTTGTTGCTCCCAGCAAGCCCAGCATGTCCTTGCCTGGCATTTTCTGCCTGGTTATCTCACTGTTTCTCCTGTTATCACAGTTGTAGGTTTGTGCTATTAACAGTAACCACCCAGGCCACGTTCAGCTTGAAGCACATAAAACACGGTATCCCGTGGAGACTCCACCAGTCCTTCATTTATTTCCTGTGTTTTGTACTCTGTATTATGAAATATTCTGTTGGAGGGTGATGTAATTCCAAAAACTAAAGTAGATCTCACAGTGGAAATATTCCCACCAGACATTTTGGAAGGGTTCCAGTTCTTGTTGCTGTAGCACACAAGACTAAAGCTGAATTATCAACTGCAAATTTGGCAGACGCTCCCACTAGAAATCTGTTACTTTTTATAAAAGGCTCAATCTGAAAACATTTTAAGGACATAACTTCAGCTTCAAACCAAACCTCTGGTGTCTTTCCCCTGTCCATCCCTGCAGAGGTGGGCAGCTCACAGCTTTAAGAACAAGTCCCTCATCCTGGACAAAACAACCACGTCCACCGGCGACACGGGGATGAACCTGGTGCTGAGGCAAGGAGCCCTGAGGGACGGCGAGGGCTACACCTTCACCCTGCACATCACAGACCTGACCACGGGGGAGGAAGGCTTCGCCTCCATCGACCTGCTGCCCAACCAGCCCCCCGTGGGGGGGTCCTGCCGCCTGTCCCCCGAGGGCCCCCTCAGGGCGCTGGTGACCAAGGTGCACTTCGAGTGTGCAGGTGAGGGCATCCCCCTGCTCCTCAGTGCCAGCTGCTCTCCCCACAGGTGTTCACTTCACCCCAAACTCCTGCCCCGGGGCGCTGCTGGCCAGGGCTGGGCTCAGCAGTGGTTTGCACCACGAGCAGCTTTGTGTGCCCCAGTTGTGGAGCTCTCAAACTCCCCGTAGCGGGCAGGCAGTTTAAAAATTCCTAACTCATGTTGGTGAGTGGAGATATCCAGGCCAGGCCAGTTCTTGTGGAAGGGACTGGGTATTTCAGTGCAGGAAAAAGAAGATGGTGCCCAAAACTGAGTCACGGATGTGGGAAGAATCAAAAGACAAAGCAGTGGGGCCGTCTCTGCTGTGTGGGCTGGATGTTCCCACCAGAGCCACCTTCCCAACCAGCTGCAGAGACAGCAACAGTGAGCCCAGCTTTGGAAAAGTGGCCTGGCTGATGTCCCGTAGCCTTGGGCCAAGGACTAAGTGCCTCTGGAAAGCAGATTTCCCCAAATGATCAGTGTTAGAGATTGGAGCTGTTTGTGCACAGTGCCGGGAAGCCACGCTGGGAGGGGATGAGCCCTGCTGCTGCCAGGGGCTGGGCACCAAACTGGGGGAGCAGCAGAAACGTGTTTAGGGTCACGTGGTTGTAACTTTGGTATGTTTTGAGCTCTCTGGAATAATGCTGGGATCAGTTCCTCTTTGGAATGGTGGGAATTTCAGCTCTTAGTGATTGTTTTTAAGCTGAAGTGACAGACACAGGACACAGTGGCAGTGCCAGCACCTTCACTGGGTCTCACTGGCAAACACACAGGGAATTTCCCAACTGCCCAGCTCCCGTGAAACTCCCCATAATTCCTGTGAGCTCCAGGGAAACCTTTGTGCAGGTTTTATCCTGGACCCAGTTGTTCCTGAGATGCTGAACTGCCAGAGGGCTGAGCCTCTGTCTAAAGTCAGGCTTTGCAGGGCTTGTACAGAAGCTGTGGCTTTTGTCAGTGCTGTTCCCAGTCCCAGCAGAGTTATTCCCCCTTTTTATTTTGATCACTAATTTTTCATAATCCCTTTAGATGTTACAGACCCCAAGCACCTAAGGAGAAACCCCTAAACATCACAAAAATTCAGAGAGAACAAAGGCACCCATCCAGCCTGATGGAGTCCTTGCGCTGTCCTCATTCTGAGGACAATCTGCCAGAGCAAGGGCAGGTCCACAGAACCAATCCTGGAATGGTTTGGAGTGGTATTTAAAGACCATCTTGGCCCTTGCCAGGGACACTTCCCACTAGTCCAGGTCCTCCCAACCCCACCCGTGCTGCAGGGCTGGGCAGGATGGGACCCCACAGGGGAGGCTGGGGGCAGGGGCAGTGCCAGCTCCTTGGGGCAGTGCCTGCAGCTCCCCAGGGCCCCCTCAGAGCCCACTGGGGTTCCCTTGCAGGCTGGCGGGACACGGAGGACGCCGAGGGGCCGCTGGTGTTCATCCTGCTGGCCTCGCGCCACCGCCCCGGCCACTTCCACGAGTTCTGCGTGTACAAGGGCAGCCGGGCCGAGCACGGCGCCTTCCTGCCCCCCGGCTTCCACGAGAGCGGCTTCCAGGTGTCCGTGGCCGTGCTGGTGCAGGACCAGCTGGGAGCCACCGTGGTGGCCGTCAACCGGTAAGGCGCTGCTGGCAGGCTGGGCTGGGCTGGCCCTCAGCACCCTGCTGTCGCTGGCAGGCTCAGAAAGGAGAGAAGGCTCTGGATTTCAAAGAATCAGAAGGCTAGATTTTATTTATAAATTTTATTGTAACATCTGACCCTTTTATAGGGTCTTTCGCTAACAACTGCGGGATTGGGTAAATGGCACGAGGCCTCTCCACCACCGTTGGATGAGGTAGAGAGAGCATGTTTTGAGAACACACACAAAGATAAACTACAGAGAAACTACAGCACCTGTTATTTTGAGAACGTGAGATGCTTACAAAACCTCTATCAGTCCTTTCCTGAGAACATGAACTTCTTCTCAGAGCCGTCCTTGGGAAGGAAAGCTGCTTTGCCTTGGGAGAGCCAGGGCTTGCTGCTGAATTTTTCTAAGTTCCACTGAAAGCCAGCCCCACACCCTGCCCAGCCTCAGCTCCCCGGTCCCAGGCTCCTGGCTTGGCCTGTCCTGGTGCTGGGTGAAGGGATTGCCTCCTGGAAGAGGCTGTTGGCAGGAAAGGGAGGGGAGGCTCAGCAGAAATGCACACAGAGAATTCCAGGTTTTGTGGATCATTGCTCGAGGGAGAGGTTTTCCTAGGAGTTAACTGCTTTCATAGAATTCTAGAATCGTGGAATTGTTAAGTGGGAAAAGACTCCTGGGATGATGGAGTCCCGGGGCTGGGCCAGTGGGGAGCCAGGCTGCAGGTCTGTGGTGTTTCTCATGCAAGGGGGCACCAGGGCAGCAGCAGCAGTGCTGCCTTTGTGGGTCACCCACCTGCCTCCCCTCCTGTCCCTTCCCAGCCCAGTCTGCGCTTCACCCAAATCCCTCTTTCCTTGCAGCTCCATGGAAATCGGCCTCCCCGAGGGTTTCCCCAGCCTCTCCCACTGGCTCTACAATCAGACTGACACCGTGCTCCAGGGCCTGGTGAAACAAGGGGACCCTCAGCAGGTCATTGAGTACTCCCTGGCCCTCATCACCATCTTAAATGAGGTAAACAGCTCATTCTGCCCAAGAGGGCCTCCAGAAGTCCCTGCAATCACCAGGAGAGTTTTTGGGGTAGATTTTGTACAACGATCTCCATAGGCAGGGCAGGAATTCGGGGCTACGTTCCTGTTTCCCTAGCCAGGAAGAGGCTGCTGCACACCTGGAAGCCAGGCAGGGATGATCCCCCTGGGCACAGGCACCCTGCTTAGCTGGATGAGGACTGCACTCCAGGTACTAGCTAGCTGCTGAGTGCCAGACTGTCACGATAATTGCTTGGAGAGCAGAAGTGAAATTGAGGAAGTTCTGCTGGAAAACCAGCTCATTAGAAACCTCTGGGGAGAAGCAGAGGCAGGAGCTGTGGAGTGCAGGGAACGGGTGACTGCAGCTCAGCTCAGCAGCCTCTGAAACTGCTCTTCACTCCTGCTGAGGTTTGGGTGCTGCTCCCAGGACCGCGTGTCCCGTTCCACCTTGCTCTTGCACTGAACCAGCATTAGTGGGTACAGTTCCGTTCCTTTTCTGTCTCGTGGGTCTTTGCCTTCAGCAGAAGCGTGGCAGTGATGAGGAAATGAAGAGAGGACCTTTTGCAGGGTACAACTCTGGTTTTATTTGACCCAGAGCAGGAGCCCGTGAAAACGCGGAGTCTCCCCTCCGTGTCTCACCTTAAATATGGGAGTGGGGACAGGGGAAGGGTACAGGCATGGAACCAATCCAGGATAGGGAGGGAGTGACCCAGAACAAAGGGAACATCAGTAAACAATTAAAGGAATAAAAAGAGGTGGGAGAAACTGGGAACGTGGCGAATCCCTCGACAGCCTCCCTGGAATTCTCTAGACACCAGGGTGGGGCTGTGAGAGAGACGACAAGACTCCAGACCTGTGAAGGAACACAGCCACGGCTCAGGGGAAGCCTGATAAAACCCAATAACACCACAACACACTCTGTTTTTCCCACTCCACCTTCCTCAACTCTTCCTGTTTCATTTTCCTCCCCAGTACGAGCGGTCCGTGCTGCTGCAGCCGGAGGCTGGGCAGGAGTTCGAGCTGCGCACCTGGACTCGCAACAACATCACGGAGACGCTGAACGCGCTCAAGGTGAACACGGTGGATGACATCCAGCAGATCTCAGCTGCCCTGGCACAGTGCACGGTACGGCCTGTCCCACCCCTCAGCCTCCAGGGCTCCTTGCCCTGCTTGCCCGGCTCCCTCCGCACGCACAGGGGGCAGCAGTCGCTGTCCGCCCCACCAGGGTTTCTGTGCTGACGTCCTGGGTGCTGCCAGCTCTGCCCCTGGGAGCTCTGGGCTGCTCCTCTGGTGCCTGCCCTGGTTGGCAGCTGCAGGAGAGGCTTCCACAGGCTGGGGAGTTGGAGAACCATGGAATGGTTTGGGTTGGAAAGGAATCTTAAAGCTCATCCAGTTCCACCCCCTGCCATGGAAGGGGCGCCTTCCACTATCCCAGGGTGCTCCAAGCCCTGTCCAGCCTGGCCTGGGACACTGCCAGGGATCCAGGGGCAGCCACAGCTTCTCTGGGCACCCTGTGCCAGGGCCTGCCACCCTCACAGGGAACAATTCCTAATTCCCAATATTCAATCTGATCTACCCTCTTTCAGCTTAAAGCCATTTCCCATTGTCCTGGCCCTCCATTCCTTGTCCCAAGTCCCTCTCCAGCTCTCCTGGAGCCTTGAGGCACTGGAAGGGGCTCTAAGGTCTCCTCAGAGCCTTCTCTTTTCCAAGCTGGACACCCCCAGCTCTCCCAGAGCAGAGGGGCTCCAGAAACATTGGAATAAATTGCTGGGGGAGTCAGAGAATCTATGAGGACAGGCTGGGCTCCCATAAGGAGTAACACAGGTAGAGCTGCTTTGGGCCAGGGGCCAGTGCCCAGGTCTGATGCTCCTCCCAGCCCTGTTTCTGCCCTACAAGATGAGAAACCCTTCTCTGCTTTGCTCTGCTGCCCACTGGAAGCACCGAGATCCTGGCAGTTTGTATTCCCTGTTCCCAGTGCTGGGGCTGGTGATGCCTGGTGGATTTAGGAGGGCAGAGAGCCCAGTTAGGTAATGCACTTGTGCTTTGGTGCCCAGCCAGGCTGCTCTGGCTCCTCCTTCTGCCCTCCCTAATCTTTGTTTTAGGGACTGGTCGGGTTCCCGGCTGTGCTTGCCCTGCAGCCAGGTCAGTGGTGGGCAGGCACTGCATCCCTCCCACAGAGCCCTGAGCTGCTCCCTTCCCTGCTTCTGAGCCTGCACACCTCAAAAATCCCTTCTTTCTGTTCCCCTCTGCCCGGGGGTTTGGGGCTGAGCAGATCCCATTCCATGCTGGAGCAGTTTGTTTCTGTCTCTCTCACCTCCTCCTGCCTCGTGACTTAGTTTTGCTGTGGGATCTTAGGTCTAGAAATAGAATTTTTATTCCATGGGGAAAGCTGACATTCCAGGATTACTTTGGGCTCTGGGCTGGAATGAAAAGCTTAGGAAAACAGCACTCCAGAATTTCCCAAGTGGCTGAGACAAGTGGAGCTCACACATTCCTTTCCTGCACAAGTGTCCATCAGGGCTGATACATTTTTGATTTTACCTACAAGGGAGAGGAAAAATCAGAATTAGTTTCTCCTGGAGGGATAAAAAAAGAATCTTGGACTTCTTGGTCATTTCTCCTCCCTGAGTAGGAGCTGCCCTTGGGTGGTTCCTCCCCACAGCCCAGTATCTTCCCCACCTCCCTGATTCCTGACTCCGATTCACACAGTCTGTCCTGGCTTCTCAGAGCTTACAAATAAAGCAGAAACGGGGGAACTCAAGACCTGCAGATGCTGTTTTGATACTTCACCAAAACATATGGTGAATCACGGCCGAATCCTGTGATGATTAAAAGAAAGAAGATGAATAAGAGCGAGGAACGGGGTTGTAACAGCTTCCATGTGTGCCTCAGTCCCTCCCATCCAGCCCTGGAGAGTGTGGGGAGCTCCAGGCCATGGCTGGAACATTCTGTTTCTTGGACACATCTGGGAGCAGAGGGAGGGACATCCATCATGCCTGAGTGGCAGGATTCCTCCCACAGCCTTCAGGAGGATTTGGACACTGAAGTGGATTCAGTTGGGGCTAAATCCTGCTTCCACTGGAGGTCGTGGAGTGGAAGGAGGGAGTGGATGGAGGAATCCCATGCAGCTCTTCCTGGTTGGTTTCTGTGTGTGGTCCCAGAGGGGAGATATGCCTGGTCCTTACAGGAGCACACCAGGGAACCTGAATTTAGAGTCACAGAATCCTGGAATGCCTTGGATTGGAAGGGTCAGGTTGCTCTAAGCCCTGTCCAACCTGGCCTTGAGCAATTCCACATTGGATGGAGCAGCCACAGCTTCTCTGGGCAACAATTTCCTCCCTTTATTCCTCCTCCCAACCCAAAAGCATCCTCTGCCTGCCTGTACACTGGCACTTTGGAATGCTGTGGGAGGGAGATGGAAGAGTCTTGGGGCCACCAACAAGTTCTGGCCACTCTCAGTGTGAGCAGGGCAGCCTCTCACCCTGCTGGCTCCTCCCCAGGGCTGGACAGAGCACGGGGAACTTCCAGAGTGAACAGGTCTCCTCAGGACAGAGCCAGCTGGGCCTTCCCTGGGCTGTTCCTGTCGGTCACACCTGGTCCCTTTGCAGGTGGTGAGCAAGGAGCTGGTGTGCAAGTCATGCCTGACAAGGACCCTGAACAAGCTGGAGACCATGATGACCATTCTGCAAGGGGAGACCACCCAGGGCACGGTGACGCCGACCGGCATCGCCGACAACATCCTCAACATCACAGGTGACCCTTGTCCTGGGGGTGGGGACAGGGGACAGGCCCAGAGGCAGGAGCAGGCTGAGAGGACCTTTCAGGCTCCCTCCTCTGCCATTTGGGCTTTGGCCCAAATTTTTAGGAAGTTGCATCTGTCCTTTGGAGCGTGGCATCCCAGCTCTCTCTTCTCCCTGCACTTTTCCCAGGGTTGTCCTGGCTTTGGCAGCTGCTCTGTGGACATTTATATCTGACAGTTGTTAATATAACTCACTAATACTCCTAATAAGCTCACTAATACTCCAGGGGATTCTCTTTTTAGTAAACAATGAGTAACAGCTATGGCTTCCAGATGCCTGTCTTCCTGGTCGGAGTCCAAGGAGGCTGTCAAACCTCACTGGGGCATCTGGGAGCACTGTGTGGAAATTCCCACCTGGGTGACCTGGGGGGAAGCAGAGACACCTTCTCTGCACCTCTTGTTACCTCTGCACTCCTTTCTGAGTGTTGTGCACTTTATAGTGCAAAAGCTTAGGAACATATGCTTGTTTTATCCATTCTCTCCCTGTTTCCTGAGCTGTGGCTCTTTTCACTGCACAGGAGGGAAATCAAGTGTGTTGTGATTAAGTATTCCTCACCAAACCTGGTAGATTAGAGAGGCTGCAGGAACTGCTGACAGCTTTGCTTTTAGCTCTGGGCTATGAACACTCCAGTGGGGAAGGTCATGTGCAGAGGAACAGTGAGAAGACAGGAAGGAAAGCCTTGTCTGATTGCTTTGGAGAGGTGTCAGGTGTTCTCCTGACTGGAGCAGTTACCCAGGCCATTTACCACTTCCTCTTCATTTCTCTCCTGGCAGGTGACCTAATCCACCTTGTCAATACAGTTTCACAAGAATCCAAGCCCCAGGAGCTGCTTGCTGATTCCCACAATTTGCTGCTGGCTCCCAAAGCCTACAACCTGTCTTCCAGCCTGATGCGAATCCTCATGAAATCCCGGGTGCTGAACGAAGAGCCCCTCGAGCTGCTGGGAGGAGAGATTAAGGCCACAGGCAAGAGGTCTGACCCCTTTAACTTGCTTTGCTACGAAAACACACCAAACTGCCAGTTCTCCATCCCCCAGGCCTTCAACTCCACCCTTTCCAACCTGACGGATGTCGTCCAAGTCATGTTCCAAGTGGACTCCAATCCCTTCCCTTTCGGCTACATCAGCAACTACACCGTGTCCACCAAGGTGGCCTCCATGGAGTTCCAGACACACAACGGGGTGCAGATCCCCATCGGGAGCCTGGACTCTGAAAAAGCCATCACTGTGATGGTCTCAAACAGCACAGAGCCCGAAAATCTCGTGGCTGGCACTGAAGTCGTCGAGGCGAGAACGTCTGTGAACCTGATTGTGATCATGGAGAGCAACAACAGGGAAGCAGGACTGCACTTTCAGCTCACCTACAGAGTCCTCAATGGTAAGGCAGACAAATCCATCTCTTTGTTAGTCCTTCCTGTGGGAGAGGAGGGCTGGATGTGAGGGATAACCAGTGTGGGAAGGGATGCTGGGTGTCAGCAGCAGGTTCCACACTGCATGGTCCAGGTTCTGGCTGTCCTGGACAATCTCCGTGCCCAGTGTCATCCTTGCTTGTGAATTTTGTCCCTGAGAAGCCTTTTGCTTTTCCTAGCCATTCTGTTGAGCCACATTAGCCTGGAAGGCATTGTCCAGTCCTTCTCCCAGGCAGGCCCAGTGGTATCCAGTGCTCAGGGATCCTCTGAGGTGCACACTGAGGGGGCACAGTCTGGAGAAGCATCTCCCACAGCTCTCTGCATTCCTTCTTCCCTGAGCCCCAGTGCTGTGGTTGAGTCTGCCAGGGTTTTTAAGGCCCTTTCTGTTCCTTCCCCTCCCCACAGAGCATTACCTGGCCAGTGAGCCCGAGCCCTTCATCATGGCCTATCTCCATCACGAGCCTGAGCCCAACGAGCACAACTGCTCTGCCTCCAAGAGAATCAGCCTGGACGCCCTGGCTGGAAATGACCACAAGCTCTACACTTTCTTCACCTCACCCAGGTAGGAGAAGCCTCCCTGTCGGCCTCAGGCTGTGCTGTGGATGTGTGTGAGGAGTGCTTAGGTGGTCTGTGGAGCCCCTGAGTATCTGCACAGCCAAAGGATGTAAATTACACCACGTTCACTGGGCTTTTCCTCCTTTTTGAGTGCATCCCTGCCCCTGTGGCTGCAAGCTTTCCATGGGCACAGCTCCACCAGAATGGGGCTGGTGTCCCTCCAGGAGGCAGGGGAGTCATCTCCTTGCTCTTTCCCTTCTCCAGAACAGATGACCCCATCCAGAAATACTACCTGAACATCACCAACCACTTCAGCTGGTCGGCAGTGGAGGTGACCCTGGGGCTGTACACGTCCCTGTGCCAGTACTTCAGCGAGCAGGAGAAGCGCTGGAAGACAGAAGGAATTGTCCCCCTGGAGGAGACCAGGCCAGACCAGGCTGTGTGCTTGACCCAGCATCTCACAGCCTTTGGGGCCAGCCTGTTTGTGCCCCCAAACTCTGTCCAGTTCATCTTTCCCGTGAGTACAACAAAGCAGAGGCTGTGCAGTGCTGTCACACATAGAACAGGTTGTTGTCACCTGGAGCAAAGCCATAGGCTCCTGTTGGTTTCATGTCCAAGCTGGCACTAGCCCTGGCATCTGGGAGCCTTTGGGAGGTACAGATGGGCACAGCTCAGGGGAAGCTGTGTCCCTTGGCTGGGGATCCTGGCTGGAAACAGACCTTTGCAGATGGTTTTAGCCCCTGGCCTGGACACGTTGCACTGTGTTCCTCTGCTAGGGAGATGCCAAAGGTTCCTCCCAGCTGTCACCCAGCACTGTTTGATCCCAGGGAGTCGCACCTGCCAGCTGCTCCCTGCTTCCCAGGGGCATCCAGCCCTTCCTGGCTGTGTCCCTGTGACGTGAGCAGGAGCAGGGAGCTCTTGGCAGCTGCCGCTGCTCATGGCTCTGCGGGGCCGTGGCTGTGAGTGGGGCCACGGCCAGGAAGGAGGCAGGCAGTGGGAACAGGATCCTCCTGTGGTTGCCTTTCAACACTTCTCTCTTCTCCAGGCCCCAGGCCCAGGGCTGAACTACATCGTGCTGCTGACGTGCGCCGTGTGCTTTGTCACCTACTCGGTGGCCGCGCTGATCGTGCACAAGCTGGACATGATCGACATGAACCGCGTGGGGGTGATCCCCTTCTGCGGCAAGAACGGCGCCTACAAATACGAGATCCTGGTGAAAACGGGCTGGGGCAGAGGATCAGGTGAGCCCGCAGCCTGCTCCCCTGCCTGCTTCCCAGGGGGACACCTGTACTTCACCTGAGGTCCCACCTCAGCACGTCACGCTCTGAATGCTCCTCCCAGGGCCCGGAGCTGGGCTGCAGCTTCACTCCAGGGCTTCCCACAGCATTCCCAGATTTTATTGTGTGAGGATGGGGAGGTCAAGAGGATGGTTTTGGTTGGAAGGTTCCTCAAAAACCTTCTGGTTCCAAATTCCTGACATGGGCAGGGACACCTCCCACTAGCCCAGGCTGCTCCACCGCTGGCTGTTGTGGTGGGACAAGCAATTGCTGCTAGAAGGAACCACCCAGGAGAGAAATTCCCCCATCCTGCCTTCCTTGACTGGGCTGTGGTTGCAGAGGCAGAGAGTGTTCCTCACTTCTGACCCTCTCCTGCCCAGCTGGCCCTTTGAATGGCTCCTTTTGCTGTCCTCCAGCATCCATCACTTTGTTCTGAATCCTTCCCAGCAGCAGGCAGGCACTAAGTTTGGATTCTCTTCAGGGGCTGGGTTTGTAGATAGAGCTGTCACAGGCAGGGCTGGGGAACAGCTGCACCTCGTGTGGGCTGCCCTGAGGGAGCCCCTTCCTTCCCTGCAGGTACCACGGCCCACGTGGGCATCGCCCTGTACGGGGTGGACAACAAAAGTGGCCACAGACACCTGGACGGGGACAACGCCTTCCACCGCAACAGCCTGGACGTGTTCCAGATCGCCACGGAGCGCAGCCTGGGCAGCGTCTGGCGCATCCGCATCTGGCACGACAACAAAGGTGGGGCAGGCAGGGCCCACGTGCCAGGCCTGGACAGGGGGGCATTGCGGGGGGACACCGAGTCTCCCTCACAGACTGGCCAGGTGCCACCCCAGGCACAGAGGATGCAGTGTGCTGTGCACTGTGACCATAAATGTCACCTCAGGGTGAGGTGGCTGTGCCACGCTTCCCTGGTGGGTGCTGTGCAGCGCCCATTGGTGGCAATCATGTCAGTGTCCCACTGACCGTGCTCATGTGGCCCTCTCAGCACCGCGGGCTCACGCAGGGAATGTGTGCCATGAAATAATTCCCTCGTCTCCCCCCTGTCCAGGCCTGAGCCCCTCGTGGTACCTGCAGCACGTCATCGTGCGGGACCTGCAGAGCAGCAAGAGCTATTTCTTCCTGGTGAACGACTGGCTGTCCGTGGAGAGCGAGGACAACGATGGCCTGGTGGAGAGGGAGGTGTTTGCTGCCAGTGAGTGCCCCACATCCCCTGGGTCCTTCTCACCCCTGCTGCCTGGGCCCCTCCTTTTCTCCAGGCTGAGCCCCTTTCCCCCAGATCCTTTTCTGCTGGGCAGCTTTTCCAGCCACTCATCCTCAAACCTGGCGCGCTGCACAAGGAGGGAGCCTGTGGGTGGGGTGTGGATACTCTGGAGTTTCTGGGATGGATGTGGCCTGCTCAGCCGTGTCCCCACAGTGGTGCAGCCACCCTGAGGCTGTCCCTTTGTCCCAGGTGAGAGCGAGCTGAGGAGCTTCTGGCGGATCTTCGTGGCGGAGCTGCAGCGCGGGTTCTTCGAGAAGCACGTGTGGCTGTCCCTGTGGGACCGCCCGCCCCGCTCCCGCTTCACCCGCGTCCAGAGGGCCACCTGCTGCTGCCTCCTCATCTTCCTCTTCCTCTGCGCCAACGCCGTGTGGTACGGCGTGGTGGGCAATGTCCACCTCAGGTGTGTATGGCATGGTGGGCAGTGTCCACCTCAGGTGTGTTTGGTGTGGTGGGCAATGTCCACCTCAGGTGTGTTTGGTGTGGTGGCATTGTCCACCTCAGGTGTGTCCCCAGCCAGTCCCACCCTGCTCCTGCCTGTCCCCCTGGGGCAGGACGCATCTTTCATCTGCTGGGAAGAGCTTCCTTGCTCTTGAGTCTGCCTTCCTCATTCTGAGGGGTCTGGGACCAGCACATGGGTGATGGATGACCAAAACGAGCCTGATTTTGGTTTTCAGGCCCATTTCCTTCTCTGCACATCTGGAATTGCTGGTTGTGTGCTTTTATCTCCTGCTTGCTTACCTGGCAGCCCCAAAAGCTCCTGCTGACACTTTCTCTGATCCCTCTTGCTTCCCTGCAGCAACGTGGCCGTTTCCAGCCTGATCCCCGTCAGTGTGGACACGGTGGCTGTTGGCCTGGTGTCCAGCGTGGTGGTTTACCCTCTCTACCTGGTCATTTTATTTCTCTTCCGGATGGCTCGCAGCAAGGTAAGGAGGGGGGATGGTCGCAGGCTCAGGTCCTGCTCAGGTGGGTGGGAGGCCAGCAGGTTTGCTTTTGGGGGGCAGAGTTCTGCCTCTCCTGGGACCTCACTCCTCTAGCTGGGCTCTGCACTTGCCCAGCCAGGGCCAGACCCTTCCCTGGCCTCTGCCCCCCTCCCTGAGCTCAGATCCCTGCTGGCCTCTGTCAGTGCCCAGGCACCAGAAAGGCAGACTTCAGAAGCTGTTCAGGCACGTCCTCCCTCAGGATTTCAGCGTGTGTGACAGGCGCCCAAGTGCCCAAGGCAGGAGCCCAGGAGCTGCTCAGTGGAGCCTCTCTGATGTCTGCCCTGGGCAAAGCTCAGCTGGCTGAGCAGAGCTGTGCTGAGGCAGCTGGGCTGGGATTAGCTGGGGATTTACCGACTAGTTAAGCACAATTAGCAGCCCCATTAAGTTTTGCAGCTAGCTGCTTGGGGACTGATGAGCAGCAAACGTGGCTGATGCTGCTGAGAGCACACAGGAAAAGCTTTCAGACTCAGGGGCTTGTAGCTGGGACAGCCTGGGTGGCCCTGGTTGTGGCACGTGTGGCTACAGGCGTCTGGGAGGCAGAGGAGGATGGGCATGTGCCTGGTGTCAGTGGCAGTGTCACCTCTGTCCCTCCTGGTGTGCCCTGCAGGTCTCCATCAGCCACACGGTGACTCACTCAGACCAGCAGTCCCTGGAGATCGACAACTACCTGGACTCCTCAATCCTTGACAGCTCCTTCCCCACCTTCCCCGGGCTCCAGGCAGAGGTAACTGCTTCCTTCCCGCAGCTGGGCAGGTGTGGGCCCGGGGCTAGGAGCAGCTCAGCGACTGCTGATGATCCCAGCCCACTGCTGTGACCAGGCACAGACCTGTGTCACGCTCCTGGAACTTCTCTGTCCCCGCAGGCTTTCTCTGAGCAAACCAAAACAGATCTGTTCCTGGAGGACTCCAAGAGGTGAGTGTGTTTTGGAGATGGAGCAGGCAGGACTTCAGTCTGTGCTTTGCTGGGCTGGGCTGGGCTCCCACAGCTGTTTCCCTCTTCGGTCCCACGGAGTTCCTTTTCTCTGCTCCCCTGGTGCCTGACTGCCCCGCTCCGTTCTCCCGCAGCCTGGCGCCGTGGCCCTCCAGCGAGGCCCTGCTCAGCTGGCCAGACCTGCTCAGTGACCCCTCCATCATGGGCAACACCATCCAGAAGCTGAAGAGAGGCCGGGCCAGCCGCCACCTGGGGCTCGAGGCCCCGCTGGCCACCGAGGAGGACACTCTGTCCCTTGGGATTCACCAGGGACAGCCCCGGTACTTCTCGGCCTCAGGTGAGCCCCTGGCCCGGGCGGAGTGGAACAGCAGAGCTGCTGCCATCACCACTGGCTGCACTCTGGAGGGCAGGGGAGGAGGGTTGAGTCTGCTCAGTGGGGATTTCAGTCTGGAAAACCAGAAATCCTGGTGGGCATCAGACTGAGGTGGGTGGTCACACGATGCCGGCAGACCAGGAGCCAGGAGAGGTGTGTTCCCGTGGGAATGCTGCAGGCAACCAGCGCTTCCTCACTGCTTTCAGAGCCACAGTGTGTCCCTGAGCCTCTGGAAGTGGCTGCAGAAGGAGAATTCTGAAGCAGCAGTTCTCTGCCCAGCCCTGTGGCCAAGCTGGGATAGAGAGGAGCTGGAGGACAGGGAGCAGGGAAGGGCTGTCCCAGGAGAAGGACATCACTGTGACCCTTCTCCTCCCAGTTCCACCACGTGGCTGGGCTGAGCTGTGCCCTGGCGTGGTGCTGGGAGCTGAGCTCCAGTGCTGTGTGTGCTCTCTCCCCAGATGAGGATCTGATCCGGCAGATCCTGGCAGATGGAGCCAGCGGCATCTCCCCCTCCCAGGACCTGGGGCCGTACATGAGGGCAGAGACAGATCTGATCTCAGGCCTGTGAGTGTCTGGGGAGCAGAGTCCCCATGGGGGCAGAGCCTCCCAGCCCCTGCCCTCACACCCAGCTGAGCTGAGCTCGCTTTGGGACTTTTCGGGGTCACTCTGTCCCTGCTGGCTGTGGCTCCTGCAGCCCCCAAGGCCACAGCTCCAGGAGGGCACTGCCACCCTTCCAGGAGCCACCTGGAGCATCCCTTAAAGCCACAGCCATGTCTCCAGTCCTTTTGGACTGGGCAAAGTGCTGGGATGAGAGTTCCCTTCATGGCACTGACGGGAGGGAGAAGGGGATTCTACCCAAATCTCTGTAGTGTTACCAAGCCCAGGACACCCTGCTGGGCACCCTGGCCACCACCCCCAGGGCTGGCAGCCCACCAGCCACTCCAGAGTGGCAGGCCAGGGGAAGGGAGGGACTGTCAGGCCCTGTCCATGAGACACAGAGCAGTGTCTGTGCCTTGGGGACGTGTGTGATGTCCCAGCACTGGTGCTGGCACTGGAATTCAGCCCCCTTGGTGCCAGCCTGCTCAGCAGAGAGCCAGCAGTGGCACAGCTCTCAGCAGGCTCCCCCTGTGCCTGGCAGGTCCAGCGTGTTCGGGGACAAGGTGGAGACTGTCATGATGCAGAGGCTGAACGACAAAGGGCAGAGCCTGGCACCTCCTCCCAGGGAAGTGAGCAGATCAGCCAAGTCCACCTGGACAGGTACCAGGGCTGTGCCCCCGGGGTGTGTGGGGACAGGGCCCATCCCACGGTACAGCTCTGTGGAGGCACTGTGGGGTAAATTGAAATAAAATAGAAAAGGAGCCTTAGGAAGGGCTGCTCCCTGCTGGGGCATCACTGCTCCTGCCAGCTCCTCTTGGAGCCTGAATCTCAGTAAGCCATGGGCCAGCACTTGTGCTGTGACAGCCCCTGCAGTGTCCCCTGGGGAGGCTCTGCTCCCTCCTCTCCCTGCACCCTCTGCAGCCACCAGTGGTAGAAACGTGTGGGGCGACCCCTCCAAACTCACCCAGGGCTGGTGGCGGGCTCTGCTGGGACGAGTGCTGAGCCCAGCCCTCCCTGTGCCCACGGGGACCCTTGGCAGCGGGTTCACGCTGCTCTCCCTCCTCCTCCTGCTGCTCCCAGTGGCAGCCCAGACGTTCAGGAAGCGCCTGCTGCCGCCCTGGTGCTCCCTGCTGGCCCACGCCCTCAGCCTCCTGCTCTGCGCCTCCGCCGCTGGCGTCTCCGTCTGGATCGGGGTGGGCTTCTCCTCCAGCGTGGCCCTCATGTGGCTCATCTCAGGGATATTCAGCTTCCTGGCGTCGTTCCTGGTCTGGGAGCCCCTGAAGGTGAGCGTGGCACGAGTGCAGTAGCACAGACCCGTACGTGGAATTAACTTGTCCAGCTGCTAATCACAGCCGTGGAATTGTTAAGGTTGGAAAAGCCCTTTAAAATTATCAAGTCCATCAAGCACCACCACCGTGTTCACCGCTAGCCCACGTCCCCAAGTGCCACATCCATGTGGGTTTTGAACACTTGCAGGCGTGGTGAATCCACCACTGCCCTGGGCAGCCCCTTCCAAAGCTTGACAATGCCTTCCACAAAGAAATCAGAACAGAGTGCACACTGCGTGCACCGAATGGTCTCTCCCATCCCCGTGTCCCTCAGGAAGGGTAGGATATGGACACCAGCGGCAGTAGGAGAGCCAGGGCTGGTGGCAGGGCTGGCGGCAGTGCTCCAAGCCTCATCCATTGAAGGTCCAGGTAGGAGCTGTGCCGTGCTGGCTGTGCCAAGGGGCCCGCGGGAGCTGCTGCTGGAATGCTGAGGTGGCACAGCTCCCTGCAGGCTCAGCGCTCTCCCCGTGCCCCAGGTGCTGCTGGAAGCCCTCTATTTCTCCCTGGTTGCCAAGAGGCTGCACCCGGAGGAGGATGACACCCTGGTGGAGCAGCCCTGCGTGGAACACGTGTCCGAGAGGATCAGCAAAGTCCGGCCCCCGCAGGGATTCGCCCTCTTCCAGGCCAAGGAGGAGGCCAGGAAGGTCAAACTGCTGCACAGGATGCTCAAGGTGGGACATCTCCTGCTGCCTGGTGCCCAGGGCTCAGACACATCTGAGTGTGGGTCCTCCCAGTCCGGCTGGATTGCCCTCAGTGCTTGGCTCCAGCTCCTGCCTCAGTTTCTCAGTCTCTGGGTCTGATCCTTTTGCATGGCCGTGGATGGCACTACTCTGCTGCAGGACTGGGATCTGGCCCTTCCATGCAATCCCATTTTTACTCCTTGCTCCCCAGAATTTCCTCATCTACATGATGTTCTTGCTGGTGGTCCTGCTCACCAACTACGGCGACGCGTCCCGCACCAGCCGTGCCTTCCTCCTGCAGAGCTCCATCAAACAGCAGCTGGGCAGCAGCGACTTCCTGCTCATCAAGAGGTACCTGCCAGCCCCGGGGGCTCAGGGGAGTCGTCCCTCGGGCTTGTGCTCCACGGTCTGTCCCGTAAGAGGCTCCTTGGTGCCCATGTGGAGCTGGGCACTCCACAGCAGTGAGCGGCTCCTTTTTGTCTCTGTGGTTCTGCTGCTCCTCTGGAGAGCAGAGGGGCCTCTGGGGACTGAGAGGTTTAATTTCTCTGAGGTTTAGTGATTTCCCCAGTGGGAAGGGGCAGTGGGACCTGATGTTGATCTTTCTGGAGCTGCTCTAAAGCACAAGAGTTTCTCTGTCTCCAGAATTTACAGCCACAAGCTGTAGCCATGAACAGGGTCAGGAGAGCCAGAAATGACATTTTGGCCAGGATCTGCCTTTCCTCACTCTGCACATGAGTTTAACTGGATTCAATTTTCCTAGCTGATTTTCCACGCCCCTGGGAGCTCCCAGCCTGGCACTGGGGTCGCTGGGCTGAGGGTGTGTCCCTGCAAAGCCCTAGGCTCTCTGTGCAGTCAGCTTGGCTTGTTGCGCCCCAAAGCCTCTGGAACTCTAACTCAGCAATCTCACACCTCCCCCGGCAGGTCGGATCAGTTCTGGGTGTGGATGTCTCAGGTGTTCCTCCCTTACCTGTACAACAACGGCTCTGGCCAGGAGAGCCACAGCACCACGCTGGGGACGGCCCGGCTGCGCCAGCTCCGCCTGCGGGGAGGTAGGAGGGAGGGCAGGGACGTGGCTCTGCTGTCACCGTGGGAGGTGGCAGTCCTGGAGGGACAGCTCTGGGTGCAGCTGGGGCTGAGGGAAGGCACCACAGGCTGGGGAGGCAGTGGTTCTGCTCTGCAGAGATGAACTGGGGCAGTGGATCGTGGAATCCTGGAATGGTCTGGGCTGGGAGGAACCTTAAAGTCCATGCGGGGACACCTTGCACTGTCCCAGGTGCTCCAAGCCTCATCCAGCCTGGCCTTGGACACTGCCAGGGATCCAGGGGCAGCCACAGCTTCTCTGGGCACCCTGTGCCAGAGCCTCCTCATCCTCACAGGGAAGATTCCTTCCCAATATCCCCTCTAACCCTGCCCTCTGCAGTTTGAAGCCAATGGTGTATCCAGGGACCAGAGTGCAGGTCCCCAGTTACCCAAGGCCAGTTGGGATGTCCCTGTTCTCCTCCACTTGTACCCAGCTAATCCACTCTGACCTGGAGGCATGGATGTATCATGACTCCTACATTGGACAGCTCTCTATTTTTATTATGAATATCCATCCTTTCCTGAGTCCCTGCCTTGTGCATGCCCATTCCCTCACCCTGGTGCACTGGTGGGGAAGGGTTTGGAGGGCTTGGGAGGGAAGCTGAGCTCCATGCTGGGCTCACAGGGTGGTCTCATTGCAGCTGAGTGCCAGCAGAGTGCCCAGGACATCCTGCAGGGCATGGGCAGTGCCCAGAGGAGCTGCACTGACCAGCACAGCTTTGCCAGTGCTGACTACGGAGTGGGCTGGGAGAGCACAGCCGGGAACGGGACGGCGGCGTGGGCGCACTCAGCACCCGACCTGGCGGGGTAAGGGCTGCCCTGCCTGCTCCCACCCCTGCTCCCACTCCTGCTCCTCCTCCAGGCACCCTTACAGACCCCTCCAAGGTCCTTACAGGTGCCCTGGGTTGTTCCCAGCCCTCACCTCAGCCTCTGAGCCTGGCAAAGTGGGATGGATACAGAAATTCCAAGTGGCCTGGAGAGCAGCATTGAGCTGGTCTGGGGGACCAGGGCAGAGGGTTCAACTCTGCTCCTTCCAGGGCACAGACAGGGCAGGGGAACCCAGAACCCCCAGGGGGTGACAGGAGGCTGTCCTGCACCCTGGGCAGGATGTAAATCACACTTGGTTTCTTCTCTGGTTTGTCCCCAGAGGCATCTCCATGCAAGTCTGGGCCACCACAGGGCTTGGGGCTGTTCTGAGGTGGGGAACACTGAGGTGGATCAATCACCCCTGTAATCTGTCTCATGAAATAAATCCTGAGGGCAGGATCTGCATCTGCACACTTGATCCTAGCCTGCCATGCAGGAGAGCAGCCAGTGTCCTTCAGCCTCACCCAGGGCTCCTCTTCCTCTGCAGGATCTGGTACTGGGGCTCCATCTCCTTCTACGACAGCAGCGGCTACGTGCAGGAGCTGGGCCCTTCCCTGGAGGAGAGCCGGGCTCAGCTGGAGTTCCTGCAGCAGCACACGTGGATCGACAACATGTGAGTGTGGCAGGGGCAGAGGCAGTGTCCTGCTGTCACCTGGGCTCCTCAGGGTGCTGCCTGAGTGTCACAGGGGCGCAGAATCCGTGTCCCACCCAACAGTGGCCCCGGAGCTGGTGTTGTCCCAGCCCCTGAGCCGCTGCTGTCCCTCTGCAGGAGCCGGGCAGTGTTTGTGGAGCTGCTGCAGTACAACCCCAGCGTGGACCTGCACGTGGCTGTCACCCTGCGCCTGGAGTTCCCCGGGGCGGGCCAGGCCATCGCCGCTGTCACCGTCAGCCCCTTCCCCCTGCTGCGGCTCAGCGGGGGGGTCACCCTGCAGCTCCTCATGATGGTCAGTGTGGGGCCTCCCCTGCAGCCTGTGCCCTCTGCCTGGGGGGCTCTGGGGACCCTCACCCAGGCTGCTCACCGTGGACTGCCTGAGGCCACTTGTCCCCACGTCTGTCGCCCTGCCTGGGTGTGGTGTCAGCAGAGCCCTCATCCCCTGGGCGCTGCCACCCTGCCACAGGGGCACTGGGGAGCTTGAGGAGGGATTGGGGTCCCGGATGAGCAAGGAGGGCAGGGAAGGATGCAGGGCGTGCTCCAGGTGTGCAGTGGTGGAACTTGGCCTGGTCTGGGGGGATTTTGCTGTCCTGGGCTGCTGCAGGGTCCCCCAGTGCAGCACAGCAGTCAGGGCTTGTCCTCTCATGTCCTGGTGACTTCTCCATTCCTCCTCTCCTAGTGATGTCTCCATAGCCTCTCCTGGTGACCTCTCTGTTCCTCCCTCAGGTGTTCCTCATGCTGTTTGTGGTTTACTTCGTGGTGTCAGAGTCTCTGGCCATCAAGAAAGAAGGCAGAGCCTACTTCACCCTGTGGGGCAACTACGGCCAGTGGGTTTTCATCCTGCTCACCACGTGCACGGTGCTGGTGCACCTCAGCCAGGCCACTCTGGCTGACCAGCAGTGGCTCAGGTACCTCAGCAACCGCAGGGGCTTCACCAACTTCTACCAGGTGGCCTTCCTGAGCTCCGTCTTCAGCAGCCTGGCCGCGTCCCTCCTCTTCCTCCTGACCGTGCAGGTACGGCGGGCTGGGGGAGCAGCACGTGGGTGCTGGGTGCTCCTGTGCTTGTCACCCCTGCACGGCCCTGCTGGGGCAGAGAGGGTGGCGGGGAGGCCACGTGTGTCTCTGCTGGGCACCTGGGGTCTCTGAGGCCTCTGCGCCCTCGATTCCCTTGGGGAATTCAGCCAAGCGTGGCTGATGGGATGGTTCTGCCTGCAAGGAACCTGCAGATGGGGTGTTTGTGCTCTGCTGGGGTTTGGGTTTCTCACGTGTTTGAGAGACCCTTCCTGGGCTGGGAGTGTGTCTGTAGCTCCCTCCTCTCCCCTCCAGGCTGCCCAGCAGCTGCGCTTCGTCCGGCAGTGGTCAGTGTTCGGGAAGACCTTCCAGAAGTCCATGAAGGAGCTGATGGCTGCAGGGGTGGCCTTCGCCCTCCTTCTCCTGGCCTATGCCCAGCTTGGCTTCCTGGTAACCACCCCTGTTCCCCTCCCTCACAGAGGGGCTGCTAGTGGTCCTGCTGCCCCTTTTCCCTCACTGTGGCATGACATGAGCAAAGCCCCTGGGCACTCTGTGCCCATCCTGCCACTGGCACCTTTGACCAGGAGCTGTCCCTGCCCCAGCCCATTTGTGGGCCACCCCTCGGCCCATGTGGGAGGGGATATTGAGGGTCAGGGGAACACTTTGCTGCTGCTCCCTTCTCATCACATCTCCTCTGTCCCTCTGCAGCTCTTCTCCTCCTCCTCCGAGTCCTTCCGCAGTGTGGGCAGCAGCCTCCTGCTGCTGCTGGCCCTTCTGCGGGGCAGCGCCAGCCTGCGGCCCTGCCTGCCCGAGGCCTCGGGGCTCTACTGCCTCTTCTGCACCTCCTACATCGTGCTGGAGGTGTGGGTCGTGCTGCGGCTGCTGGCGGCGGTGCTGATCCACAGCTACCGCGAGATGCACCTGGAGCTCTACCGGCCCGCCTTCGAGCCCCAGGACTACGAGATGGTCGAGCTGTTCGTGCGCAGGCTCAAGATGTGGATGGGCTTCAGCAAAGCCAAGGAGGTGAGGCCAGCCTGGGGGCTCTGTGGAGAAGGGGCACGGTGGCACGGAGCAGCATCCACCATCCTTAGCAGCATGCACCATCCTTAGCCTTTCCCTGCCTCTGCCTCCTTCCTGCAGCCAGGTTCCTCTGGCAGGCGAGGGCTGGAGCAGCGGCCACCCCTGGGAGATGGGGAACTGTACAGGCATCAGCTGGCCAGGAGAGATGGGGAACTGTACAGGCATCAGCTGGCCAGGAGAGATGGGGAACTGTACAGGCATCAGCTGGCCAGGAGAGATGGGGAACTGTACAGGCATCAGCTGGCCAGGAGAGATGGGGAACTGTACAGGCATCAGCTGGCCAGGAGAGATGGGGAACTGTACAGGCATCAGCTGGCCAGGAGAGATGGGGAACTGTACAGGCATCAGCTGGCCAGGAGAGATGGGGAACTGTACAGGCATCAGCTGGCCAGGAGAGATGGGGANACCGGGCAAGCCCTGCGCGGCCAGGAGGAAGCGGCCCCTGCGGGCCAAGAACCGGGTGCACCCCACGGTGAAGTAGCGGGGCCGCAGGAGCGATGCCCTGGCAGGGCTTTGCAGGGCGGGCTGTGCCCGCCCGGAGCTGCCGCGGCGGCTGGGCCGGCCCGGCACGGGGGCTCTCCGGCCCTCCAGAACCGGCCACGGGAGCGGTCCCGTGGTAGAGATGGAAGGGGAGAAGGCCGAGCTTTCCCCCGGAGCACAGGCAGGGGCAGGAGATCCCTGCTGGCTCACAANGGCTCTACTGCCTCTTCTGCACCTCCTACATCGTGCTGGAGGTGTGGGTCGTGCTGCGGCTGCTGGCGGCGGTGCTGATCCACAGCTACCGCGAGATGCACCTGGAGCTCTACCGGCCCGCCTTCGAGCCCCAGGACTACGAGATGGTCGAGCTGTTCGTGCGCAGGCTCAAGATGTGGATGGGCTTCAGCAAAGCCAAGGAGGTGAGGCCAGCCTGGGGGCTCTGTGGAGAAGGGGCACGGTGGCACGGAGCAGCATCCACCATCCTTAGCAGCATGCACCATCCTTAGCCTTTCCCTGCCTCTGCCTCCTTCCTGCAGCCAGGTTCCTCTGGCAGGCGAGGGCTGGAGCAGCGGCCACCCCTGGGAGATGGGGAACTGTACAGGCATCAGCTGGCCAGGAGAGATGGGGAACTGTACAGGCATCAGCTGGCCAGGAAAGATGGGGAACTGTACAGGCATCAGCTGGCCAGGAGAGATGGGGAACTGTACAGGCATCAGCTGCCCGTTCTCAGCTCACAGTCCCACGTGGCTTTGTCTGGGATCCAGCCCCAGCCCGTGCCTGTCACAGCAGGAATGGCTGGGAGCAGCCCTGCAGCTGTTTGGCGTGTTCCCCCTTCCCAGCTCCCGCCCTAACGCTGCCCCTTTCCCCTCTTCCCTCCCAGTTCCGGCACAAGGTGAGGTTCGAGGGGATGGAGCCGCTGCCCTCCCGAGACTCCAGCGACTCCAAGTCCTTCCGGGGCCCCACTCCCAGCGCTGCCTCCGACAGCTCCAGGACCTCCACGTCCTCCAGCCAGCTGGACGGGCTGAGCCTCGTGCTGAGCGCCCGCGACAGCCTGGAGGTGGACGCCGACATCCAGCGCCTCCTCTCGCTCTTCGAGATGCTGCTGGCGCAGTTCGACCGCGTCAACCAGGTGACGGAGGACGTGTCCCGCATCGAGCACCTGCTCGAGTTCTCCCGCAGCCGCCGCGCCCGCAGGATGCACCGCGGGCCCGAGGGGGGCCCGGCCCGGGGCTGCTCGGGCCGCTCGGAGCAGGGCCCGTCCCCGGAGCCNTCACAAGGAGCAGCTGTGGGTGTTCAGCGGCCACAGGTGGGACTGGGGTGGGCGCGGGGGACGGGACAAAGCTCCCCCCCTTCCCTGCTGGCTGTGCCGGATGGGAAAGGGAGAGGAGAGCCCCAGGCCTTGAAGGTTTGAACTAAGTCTTGGATTTTTGTCGACCAGACGCACTGTGGAGGAAAGCGACAGCTTTCGAGAAGGTATTTAACCCACCTTGTTTTTTAAGCATAAATAGATATATAGAGAAATGCTATCTACACCCAGAGCAGTTAATTTCCAGTATTGGCTACTTTTATCCTCCAGAAATTGGTACTATTATTTGTATTTAAAGAAATCCAATATTTAAAACAAAGGACGTTGCAGCGAGCTGGGGACGAGACCCCTGGGCTGCCCCAGCCAGCTCCCAGCGTGGGATTCCCAACTCCCCCTGTGGGGTTCCCAACGTGCTGGTGTCACTGCGGTCCCCACCCGCCCTGTCCCCCCCGCCGTGGCCCCGGGGTGCAGGCGCCGCTGGCTGCTTGGCTTCTCTAACCCAAGGAATGTATTGCCCTGAGTATATGTATTTTTTTTCTTTGGTTTACTTGTTCCTATGTACTGCCCAGCACTTTAAACAAGGCTTTCCTCGGCTACCAGTGACACATGCGAGCTAAGAATGGGATAATATATCACAAAAGCAGTATTTTGTTTGTTTAAATCATAAACTGAAATGGGCAGGAGGAGGGGAGCGCAGCCCCAGCTCAGGCAGCAGTGCCAGCACCTTCCCTGAGCACAAAGGAGGCAGGTGAAACCCTGAGGGACCTTTCTTGGGGTTCCTCCAGCCCTGCCAGCTGGGATTCACCATGTGCTGGGCTGCAGCTGCTGGGCTACAGCTGGCCTGTGCCATGGGGCCCCCCCAGATCACAGCCTGGGAGTGCCTGAAGCCCCCCAGGGGCTGCCTTCCCCTCCTCAGCCCCATTTCACCTTATGGCTATTGTAAGTAATTTATACGGGGTTTGTTTGGTTTTTAAATGTATATATTTTTGTATGTTTGCTATATTTTCATAGCATCGGTACCGTGTTTGAAACATGTAGATAGGAGACAGAACACTATTGTCAGAGTTATTTAAAGGATGTATTAAGTGCTTCTTCCTGGGAATGTCCCGTGTATATAAGGATTGGGTGTCTGTGTGCGTGTGCTCTCCTGGGCTGGCTCGGGGCAGTGGCCACAGGTGGATGGGGAAAAGCCCCCAGTGGGCTCCTCTGTGTGTTCCAGAACCTGCTCCATGCTTTGGACAGGTGAGAGGGAAGGCTGAGGTGGGCAGAGCTGCAGGCAGGGGAGATTTTTCCAGGTGGAGAGGGGGGTGCTCCTAAAGCACTTGCACTGCTTCATCCCCTCCTGAGCCTCTCCTCCAGCCCCCAGCTGTCTTGGATACTTGTGAAGATTTCCTTCCAGCATCCATGTGCTCCCTTGGCCGTGTGGCTGCAGGGGGACACTGGCTGCTCTGGGATGCCTTTGGGACAGGTATAAGTTACCTTTGGAAAACTCAGGTGCTGTGCAGGATAGATGTTGTGGGAAGGTTGTGGAGGGATGAGGGCAGAAGACAAGTGAGGTGGTGCTTGGTCAGCATGGAGGTGTTGGAAGAGCAGAGGGGACAGAGAAGGGGAGTGCAGAGGGGAGAAATGCAATCCTGGTAACCAGGACAGGTGGGAGAGGGCCCAGAAGGGCCCAGAGGGCAGGAGTGGCACAGGGAGGTGCCTGCAGCAGGCAGGACCAACAGCTGGAGGCCGAGCCCAGGGTTGGACCAGGTGCTGGTCAGCTTTGTTCTCTGTGCTCATTAAAAACCAGAGATAGAAAACTATTTGCCTTGGATTTTTTGTTCTTTTAACTTCCCAGGCAGCACAGCACCAGGCTCAGCTCTGGCACAATGTCCATGACTCCTTTTTGGTGACAGGGACAGTGCTAATGCCGTGTCCCCAAACCAAGGCAGTAAGAGGAGCAGTGGTGAGGTGTCCCAGAGAACTGGAATGTCCCCAGGGCTGGAGTCCCTCCAGCTGCAGAGCTCCTTTCCCCACACACCTGCCCTGGCACAACCCATCTCACCTGTGTGGAGCACCAAGGGTGTAGATCCATCCCCCCCAGGGGCTCTGTGGGAATATTCAGTGATTGGAAGGTCTCAAATGAACCAAGCAGGTCTTGGAAGTCTCTTGAAGAGCCAGAAAGTTCAGTTCCTGATGCAGAGGTCAGTTCTCAGCTCCAGTATCCTCATTAGAAGAGGTTGAGAGTAGGAAGGAGAGTTTTTGAGGAGCCATTCCTAAGCTAAGGGGCAGCTGGAACAAAGATGCTCCCCAAATCCATCTGGATTTTTGCTCCCAGGTGCCTGTTCCTTGCCCCGCGTGTGCGTGTGAGTGTGACTCGGTGTGTGTGACTTTACCAAGTGCTCCTCCTGATCCGGGAGGAGCAGAAACGGGATCAGACAACTGCCCTACTTCCCTGAAGTACGGAGAGCAGCTCTGCCACCCACAGTCCTTGAAAAGCCCAGCCCTGCGGGGCGGGCAGCACCCACAGCTTCCAGCACTCACAGTTCTCAGCGCAGCAGCTCCTGTGCCAGCTCCAGCAGTGTCCCAGGGTCCCCTCCATGTCCCAGCTACGGCTCCTCTGCAGCCAGAGGGATTCAGTCATGGAGTTACACCCTCACAGCAATAAACTTGACTCGAAGCCCACAAATCCCCCTGAATGTATATTTTTGTGTCTGTAGTCACTGAGAGATGGTGTCTTATTTATTGCCTTGAATCTCACAGTGATGTATCAGGATCAAGCTGCTTAAATGAAAAATGAAACCCCCATCCATTCGTTCCAAGGGAGAGGGAGGGACTTCTCTAAGTGCCTTATTTTTTCTAATTTTTGTTTTTTTAAAGAACAATGATTGTGACCAAAATGCCAACAGTTTCTGTCTGGTCAGCATTTCACAGCAAACAAAAATGGTGTATTTTGTAACTGTGGGGATGTTTCTTACAGAGTGACAAAGTCAAATAAACACTGACTGCTAACACCTGGCTCAGGTGCTTTTGTCTTGCTCCAGCTGCTCTTCACCCCACCCTCATTCTCTCTGCATCCCTAATTTTAATTAAGGTCTCCTGCGCAGCAGAAGGCACTTTCTTAAATCCTCCAGCCTGTCAGGGCTGGTGTTGATGGATGAGCTCACCTGTGGTCACTGGGGGTGGCACAAGGACAAAGGTGACTATAAAGTCCCCTCCCCAGCACAGAGGGAATATCCTCAGGGAATATCCCAGTCCAGGGACTGGAACACAGCCAGGAATCCATTTGTCCAGCTCTGGGAGAGGTGGGGGGGGGGCAGTTCCATGAGCAACTCAGGCTGGGAAACCAAACCAGGATAGGAGGAAGGATGTACATGATCAGGAAAGAGTTTGAACTTTGCCAGGACAGCAAGAACACACTGATCAGACAAATATTTTATTTCCTTTATGACTCATAAACACTCGAACACAACGGACACTTGGTGTTCCCACACACCTGCACAGGTGAGGGCTGGCCCTCTGTCCCCTCACCTGTCCCTTCACAGTCCCACACTGTGCACATTGCACTTGTCTCCATCTCCCTGCTGGCAGCCATTCCCAAATCCACGCTTCCCACCCACGGACCAAGCAGGAGATCAGCCTCTTCCAGTATAGTCCAGCTTATCAGGTGCCTCCCAGTTGGGTGGTGTAGTGTCTGGTGCCCTCCTTGCCTCAGGATGGGCTGCGAGTCCCATGCCAGCTGTGCCCACCTGCCCTGGAAGCTCCAACTGAACTGCTTCAGTCTCCCCTGAGAGCCTCCCTGCCAGGGAATAAGCAAAACTCATGGGGAGATGATGCCCCAAGACTTGTCAGCAGTCAGAAAGGGATTTATCGGTGCATGGGGAAGGATGAGACAGCTCAGCATTCCTGCAACCAGGGAAGTTCTGCAGATGGCCAAAATGAAGACAAACCTTGGGAACTTAAGCAGCACTTTGGGCAGGAGAGAACCCAAATTAGAGCTGGCAGCAGAATGAGTCAGAGCTTGAAGAGTCCAAGTGCTGACAGCCCCGAGGTTCAGGAAGGAGCTGGGATTCCCAGATGCTCAGAAATAGCAACTGGACTTTCACTACTTCATATTTCATGCCCAAAAAAGTCCTCAACAATCCCACAATTCCTGTACCTTCACGTCAGGATTTGCAGAATATCATCCTTTGTCTGCTTTCACCAGAAGCTGATGTGGAAGGAGTCCAAAGAAAGGTTCTGCAGGGAAGTTCCCAACAGAGAAACTTTGAAACAGCTCAAACCAAACCACACACAGTGGGTTGGTCCTCTGGGAGCTTCTGCTGGGAATCCAGTATCATCCTCAGGGGCACCCAAAGCTCCTGGCAGGTTCAGTGCCAAGTCCACATGCAAGGAGCAGCCAGGCTGGGCCTCCCAGTCCCTGTGTCCATGCAGCTGCAGGGATCAGCAGGCAGGGAACACAATTCCATGGCCTCAGTGTCCCAGCAGGGACACCCCGAGCCCTACACGAACTCGGTGAAGTCGTCCACGGAGGAGATCAGCCTCTTCCTCTGCCCTGTCTCGTAGGTGGGAGGGGGGTCCTGGGGGATCTGGGGAGGGGGTTTTGAGGGGGCAGAGGGGTGCAGCTGCAGGGGAAGGCCAGGGCTCTGGTACTGTGTCTCTTCACGGAGCTGAAAGGCAACGGACAACAGGTGAGCTCCATTCTCTCCAAAATTCTTCAAATCTCCATCTGGGCAGGGCAAGTTACCAGGACATTGTGGCAGTGCCACTCTGTGTCCAGGTATTGGGCATCAGGAGGAATTTCACCATGGAAAGGGTGGTCAGGCACTGGAAGGGGCTGCCCAGGGAGGTCTGGAGTCCCCATCCCTGGAGGTGTCCAAGGAATTCCTGGGGTGGCAATCAGTGCTCTGGGATGGGGACAAGGTGGGCATCAGACACAGGTTGGACTCAATGGTCTGGGAGGGCTTTTCCACTATCAGTGATTCTGGGATTCCAGGATTAAGCTTCCCAAAGCCCTTACTGCCAGTGAAATTGTTTGACATTGCCACACTTGTGATTCCCACAGCAGAACTGGATGATCCTTAAGGTCCCTTCCAACCCAAACTCTGTGCTTCCATGACCAGCTGGAGTCTGAGCTCCATACACACAGCCCTCCTCTCACTCAGCCAGCTCTGACAGCTGGTTGTACCTGCCTCAGCTGCAGGCAGAGCCTCAGTGAAGCCCAGCTCTCCCCCTCAGAGCAGCTGCACTCACCCGGTGCCGGAGCCTCTTGATGTGGCGCAGCCTCGCAATCCACTTGGATGGGTAGGTGTCCGTGGGGTTGGATCTGCTGTGGTGGACCTGGGAAGCCATCTGGGTTGGGAAGGGTGGGGAGAAGCAGGGGAAGAGAAGAGCCACATTAACATAACCACAACAATAAAATCAATCCAATTTTTCAATGCATTTTGACAGCAAGTGCAATCCAGCTCTGAGTTAGGACTGTTCAGGTGCCAACTCTGGTTTCAAGGTCAAGTAGAAAAGTTCTTTCTTTGCTTTAGCAGGCCCTGCCTGTTTCCTTGGAAGCTGGTGATGAGCCAAGGCAGCAGCTGGAAGCTCAGGGAGCTGGGGGTACTCACGTTGGCATGCAGGGCCATCTGACGGGCCACAAAGGGCAGGTTCTTGTCAGAGATGATCTTGGCAACACTCGTGTCCACCAGACCCTCCATGTCTTTAGTTTAAAGGAAGAAGAAAAAAATTCTTGTAAGACAGTTAAGAAGAAGCAAAAGGTTGCCAGTAACTAAATATCTAAGTCAAATAAACCTGAGGAATTTTATCAACCAAGTTGCCACAAGCTCCACAGCTCCTGCTCTAACAGAACCTGCTCTGCAGTTTAACACAACTGGCTCCCAAATTCTGGCTGCTCCATAACGGTTTGGGGAGAGCCTGCTGGGCTCTCACACGAACCAAGTGTGAGCCAGATCCACTCAGAAGTGTCCCTTTGGTAAAGCACCTGCACCAGCACTGTTGAACCCTCTATGTCCTCCAGCATTCCCAAGCAGCTGCTGGAGGGAGGGATCTGCTCTGCTGCTGGCACTGGATCCTGAGCTTGAACACAACACAAGCAGTCCAGAGAAGGTATATCAACAGGGAAAACCCAGATGTAAGTGGGCAAACTGGTTCCAGAGAGTTTCTCCTGGGAAGTTTTAACTTTTGAAACACAAACCCCCAGCACAGCAAAGGCTGAGGAGTTCCCACCTTTCCGACACTGCAGCGTCACCAGGTTACAGTCATAGTCCAGGGGCGTGATGATCACGTGCACAAAGTTGAACTGCCCCTAAGGAGAAGCCAATGAAGGAGTCAGAAACATTTCCCTGGCAGCATCGTGGTTTGAAAATGCCATGAACACACACCCCAACAGCTCCCCCCATAATCCCCACACAGTTTTTAGGGTACATCCACACACATGAAGCTTACAACCTTGTACTCCTGCTGTAACACAGCTACGAGGAAAATCCCCTACCTTTATTGTGCCCAGTTTAAAATCCTCTCCAGAATCATTGTAAACAATGGAAACAAAATCATTCCCCAGGTGCCTCTTCTTGTCACAGCGGTATTTATCCAAATCCTTTGTGGGCATCAGAGTAGCAATGTGGAAAATGGCTGGAGAGGGAACACAGAGATCCTTAGGCTGGGCTGGCAAAGCAGCAATGGTCACGTGCCAGTAATAAAAATACAAACTGTGCTCCCTCGATAGGTTTGCCCTCGTTTGTGACAGCTAAATGCAGTCCCAGAGGTCCCTGGAGCATGGAGTAGGAAAGAGGCAAAAGAGCTTAAACCAGGACTCGCCCTAAATGAGCTCTGCAGAGCCCCAGGGAGTGACCTGCAGCCACCCCATGGAACTCGACCCCACGTGATGAGCACAGAGCTGTGCGGAAAAATTTGGCAAGTTTACCATATCCTGCTGGATCCTGCATGATTTCTGCACGGCTTGGTGCTGCAGGAGCTGGGTGACACTGCAGTGACATGAGCCATGGCCACAGCAGAGACACCTCCTGCTCTGAACTGCTCTTCAGAGAAACACAGCAATATTGACACCACCCTCAGTGAACAGCTTTTACAGCAGCTGGGGACAGCCAGCTGAATCTCTAAACCAAACCCTGCCAGCCTTCATAAGGAGCTGATGATTTCAGAGATTTACAGAGCAGATCTCTTCACAGAGCAGACCGTTTTACAGAGCAGACCATTATAAAACTGGTGTGATGTTTTTTTAAGTGAGGCAGGTATGTTTTGGCCTGAACTTTATCACATGGCTTACAGAGCCACCAGAGAGGCCAGGAGGGGATGAGAGCCCAGGACACCCTCAGCACCTTCCTGGGAAGGCACCAGTGTGGAAGGCAGGTCAGTCAAGGTGAGCAGACACCAACCATCCTTGCAGCTCACCTTGCATGATGTCATCGTGCCAGCAGTAGGTGAACTGTCCATCCTCCCCACACACGTCCAGGCCACCCAGGTAGATCTTGTCTGGCTGGCAGTCCTTGAGCTCGATGAGCTTGCCCAGGCCCGTGAGGAACTCGGTGTAGCGGTAGGAGCCGTGCTCGTTGGACAGGATGGCAATCTCGTTGTTGCTCTGGGACAGAGGGACACGTCACGTGTCACACTCAGTGCCAGCAGCACTGCACCAGCACCAGAGAGCCCTTCCTGGGATCAGGTGACTGCCCTCACAGAAGGGTTTCATGCAGGCGCTGATTTTAGCACAGGAAACTGAGGAAAAGCAAGGCTGCTGCGAGAGCAGGGCAAACCCCACAGCTGGGGCAGGAAAACCCCACAGCTGGAGAGCTTCCCAACATTCCACAAGGATGCAGGCCCCTGCACACACTCACCTGGCCCTCCCCAACGTAGAGCACTGCAATCTTGTGTGTGTCGTAGGATGGGATCTGATCCAGGAGCTGCACCGACCTCTCAAATGTCTGCAATCAGAACAGGGAGCCCACCTGAGCAGCCTGGGAGGTCCCTCCCAACCCAAACCACCCCAGCATTCTGCCAGCTTTGAATTATCCCCTCCAGAACCCCAACACAGAGACCTCCCACCTGTGGCACTGCTGCTAGGAAACACCTTTAAACTGCAGCACCTGAGCTGGACATTTGTAATCATCATCTGCATTCCAAGGAAGTCATGAGGTTAAAAAAATTAAGGATTTATACAATTCCTTGCTTACCTCATTTGGCAACAAGAGGGGTTTGTTGTTTTCATCACCAAAGAAGGGGGAGTGGTACAACTGTAAAAACACAAAGCTGAAGGAGAGAGGGAGGGGAAAAGTCTGTTACCATAAAAATTAAGTCAGTTTTGATCTGTTGGAGGTAAGAACGTTATGTACAGCAGAAAAATGGGAGGAATTAAAATGCTAACAGGGTATTATTCATCTTTTAGAGACACTCTGAGTGCTTGGACTACCTGCAGTTTGCAACAGTCCCCTGTCAGAAAAACAATGATGTGTCAAACAGCAGCAGCCACACAAATTCCCTGTTCAAAGGCACAGAATGGAGGAGCAGGAATGCCCTCCACAGCTCTGAGGGCATTTCTAGGCTCTCAGACACACGATTGTACAGATATTTGCATTTTACCTGCCCTCAATCAGATGAAAATTGTCTCATCGTGCACTTTTGGACAGCTAACAATATCCCAGATTCAAAATGCAACTATTACAACCCTTCTTCTCCTTCTTCCCAGGATTTTGCACATTTTATTCCTTGAAATGCAGAACTAGCAATCCACCCCATTCACAGCAAAATTAACTCTGGGTAACTTGCGGTCAAACCCCAGCCCCTAAATTAAGCACATTAAATACAGGAGGAAACCACCCATCTATTTCTTTCGCCATTTGGGAGTTCTGTTTCCTAATCCCAAAGTTAATTTGTGGCTAGTGTGCTCAACAGTCCTGTATCAGCTCCCGAATGAAGCAGGTAATTAATTCTTTCCTCGGATGCTGTGCACATCCCCCGAAGGAGCCCTGATGGGGCAAGCTCAGGGGCCCCGCACCCACCTGGGGTTTATCCCAGGGACTTTCTCCGCGTTGGACGCTGCTGCCCTGCCCTTGAACGCGTCTCTGTCGATCCTCTTGCCCCTCCTGGACGGGGCGGAGTCGGAGATGGTGTAGCCGCGGGGCCGGTGGCCCGAGGGCGAGCGGGGCGAGGTGACAGCTGCGGCGCCGCCGCCCGGCCCGGTGGCCCTGCTGTCCTCGCCCCTGGCCAGCCAGCCGCCCAGCCCTTCCCCTTCCAGATTGCCCGACTGGGATTTGGATTTCACTTCCGTGCTCAGCCTCCGGGGCACCTCGCGGCCGTTGGCGTCCTTGAGCACCTCCTGCAGCGTCTGGAGCTCCGGGGAGGAGCTGGACTTGCTGAGGGGCTGCGAGGGCTGGAAGGAGAGCTCCTCCAGCGCCCGGCCCTCCTCCCGCCCGATGGGGATCCCGCCCTCCGCCAGCTCCTCCGACCTGAGCGACTTGTCCTCCTGGCTGGACGTGGAGGAGGACTGGGGGGAAAAAAAAAGAGAAAAGATTAACAGTTTTCATGGAATCAGAGAATGTCAGAATGGTTTGGGTTGGGATAGACCTGAATGCTTATCCCATGGCTGCTCCAAGCCCTGGCCTGGGACACTGCCAGGGATCCAGAGGCAGCCACAGCTTCTGTGGGCACCGTGTGCCGGGGCCTGCCCACCCTCACAGGGAACGATTCCTTTCTCTTCCTGACAGCCAGAATAAAAGCTGACAACAGCAACACTCAAGGCACCCCAACACTTCCGAGGAAAGGTGGGCAGGAAGGAGCACAAAGCAATAAAACAGGGACTTTCCCCTGAATCCCCCCAGCGCCATCAGTGAGCTGTTTCTGAGGGTGCCATGAGGGAACTCACGGCCGATCCCCCCCCGGCTGTCACGCCCTGCTGGCCCTGGGCCTGTCCTTACCCTGCTGTACGAGTCCTGGGCTTTCCCAAACCTCTCCTCGCTCAGGACGTGCTCGGAACACGAGGTCTCCACGTCTTCACTCTCGGGGGACTCGGCGGGGGACTCGGCCTCCCTGAGCTCCATCTCGCCCGGGCTGCCCTCCTCCAGCACCACGGCAGATTCTACGGAGACACGGGCACGGGAGCTGTGGCGAGGGGACGCGGGGACAGTCCCCCCTCCTCTCCTCTCCTCTCGAGCACCAGCCTTTTCCCTACGGGATCTCAACGGAAGGCCATGCGGAATGAGGGCCCTGGCACCTCCTGTCACGTCAGACTCGCTCCTGGCTCCCCTTTTTCCAGGTGAAAAATAAAAATAAATCACCTCACAGCCCTCACAGCCTGCCTCGGGCCAAGGAAGTGCAGCTGTTTTTCCCAATTGCTGCTGATGGACAAGCGGGGATGAGGAAAGGGGAGCTTGCACGTGGATTACCGGGACAGACAGGAACTACAGAGATGTAGGAAAGTACGGGATAAAAGCTCACTGCAGACATCAGCTCTCAAGGGGAGCTTTTCTTGTACTGAAATGCAACGCTCACGTGCCTCGAGGCCTACAAGGAGATAAGAAATTTTCCTAGGAGCCATTTCCTTGCAGTTTGGCAGCTTTCCTAGAACGTCTCGGGAGAAGCAGAACAATTCAGCCCTGCACATGTGGAAGGACGAGAGCAGGGGTGACAGGGGCACTGGTGGCATCTGCTCAGACACACAGGGACTGGAACCACACTGACAAAACAGCTCCGTGGGAGCCCTGCCTACGTGGAGGATTTAACCTTGGATCTGCTCCAGGCACTGACCACGGGGATGAGTCTGACCAAAGGCTCCTCCTGGCCTTGCTTTTTGTCCTGAGGAAAAGGCTGGAGAACAGGAGGCTTCCCATTATGCACACAAGGGACTGGAAGACCAATCTGAAAGGCCAAGATTTGTTTTCCAAAATAACAGCAATAATAGTAATAAAACCAAAAATTAGCACACACAAAAATATAAAGAAAATCAGCAAAATTAAAAAAAAATACAAAGAAAAAAAATCACTAAAGCAGCTTTTCCTGGATTGATTTCAGCTCGCAGGACCAAAGTTATTTCAAAGAAGCAATTAAGAGTTAGCATTGCACACACAAACCTTCTAAAAATACAAAACAAACTGAAAGGAACCAAAACAACGTGCTGATCTGGTTAGCTGTCCAAGCCAGAACACACCTGCAGACACCCAGTGCTTCCAAGCTCCCCTCCTACAGCACTGGCAGGATTGCTGGTGGTTTGAAACAACCCAGGCACTAATTATTCTTTGGGTGGGAAGAGAGTAACAGGAGCAGAGGGAAGTACAGAAAAATATTGAACTGCAGCAGCTTTGTGTTGCTTTGAGAGGCCTCTGACAGCAGCCAGCAGCAGCTCAGAACACCCCACTGCTCTCCTGGGAGTTTTCCAGTGAAGGAAAGAGGCAGAAAGACGTTTGAACCCTCTAATTAAAACCACAAAGCATTGCAGGTTATCAAAGCAATGCAGGTGTTGTGCTCATAAGGTGTGTAATTTGATCTCCACTTCATTTAATTATGAAATCAATTTTACTGAAGTGGAGAAAGATTTTATGTTATTATAGAGCCTGTAAAAGGTAGAATTTAGCAGGTTTTCTGCTGAAATATATTTCTTTTTTATTTAAAAATCTCTTACCCAGCCTCCATGCTGGCTGAACATTATCCATGTATGAAATATATACATATTATCAGCTGCTTTTATCTTTCTGTGGGTCAAGCAGCTCCAAGGGGAGCCTGTCCTGCAGCACATGCTGCTCTCCTCACAGCTGGCAGCTTTTCCACTGGGCACAACACAAAGCCAATTGGAAAATGAAGCTGCAAATGAAGAATTAATTAATCCAGCCACGTTTTGACAGGTCATTTAACACTGGCCTCATGACTCACAAGCCACCCCAGCTAAAAGCAAAGTTGCTTTGAGGAACTGTCTGCACTTGCAAATGTTGGATCTGGCTTGGACTTCTTCATGCTAGTCAAGATCCCATTTGTTGAGAGTGATGAGACTGGGGACAGACAGGAGACATGGAAGGGGAAAATGAGGGATGAGGGATACATTTTCTATGAATCAGAGGTGTTCTTCTATGGCAATACTGTTTGGTTGGTTTTTTCCTTAAAGATATATAAATATACCTGCCCAGGATATGCTCCTGTGCAACTTCCCTTGACAACTGGACTGGTACATGGAAGAGAAAGAGGCCACTGCAAAGGGAAATCAAGTGAGCAGCTACATCAAAAGGAAGGAGAGACTATATGAAAAAAATATAAAAAAATTAAAAAGCACAGAGTTTAAAATGTAACCAAGAGCCTAGTTTAAAACAAACAAATAAATAAATGAAACAAAGGAAAGAACAAGCTGGGATAAGCTCACCAGATGCCAAAGGGGTACTTTAAGGGCACAAGGTCTCAACACGAGTAAGGAGGAATAAACACATCCAACAGTGCAGGCTCCAACTGCTCCCTTTGCAGAATGCATTTTGTGAGGCTTAGGAACAGAAAATCCCTTCCTGATATCCCAGCACACACAGGAAACCAGGCTGAGCCTTTCCTGACCTGCACAAGGTCACTCTTAAACCCACAGAAGAGTCTGAAAAATCTGGGTAAAGACTCGCAGAGGTTTAACTTCTAAAGAGGCAGAACAGGCATGTGACAGTCTGACAGCAAAGCTGCTTCCAGTCACTGCCCAGCCAGCTCCAGCAAGCCTGGTTAACAGGGACGTGGCCACAATGACTCCCAGACTGGCACAGGAGTGGCATTCAGGTGGTATGGGTTCAGCTCTCCACTTAGCTCCATATACCACAGATTTTTAGTCACAAAACTGTTTATGGAAAATAATTTTTCTGTTTGTTTGTAAGAGGTGATAATTTGATTTTGACTCCAATTTTGTGTTTACATGTTCTGAGATACTAAAACACATCTTGCCCTGCTTAAAACAAAGCTGAAAATTGGCATTTTTACCAGATTTCCAGACAATCCATGCCATTCTCCCCAGCAAAGCCTGGTCTGCTGGTACCACTGCTCAAGTCTGATGGTGCCTGCAGTGCTCAGAGCTTCAGTGTTGGATATCACTGATAAGAGCTCGAGCAAGGACTGCAGAAAGCTTTAAAAACTGCAGCTGTTGGTCAACAGCAACCTCCCAACATTAACAACTTTTTAAGAGGAACTAGCACCACATTAAACAGAGGGACAATCCTTGACCACTGTGTTAAAATCAAGCCAGCAGATGAAACTCGAGTGGTTCAACTGCAGGCTGAACAGCCTTTTTCAGAGGTGGGTAAATCCAATAGGATTTGCATTCTGCTGTAAAAGCCAGAGGCAACCAACTCCTCCTGGCTGGCAAGGTTTAGAACAGCCATGGCCCAGGAACCTGCAGCTCCGAGCACCCGACACAGACTCCCAAACTGAAGACAAATGGAAATGGAAACACTGCATGGAAAGATCCATCCACAAGTGGGATGCCCAGATCAGCCCCAAACAAGTGGGAGAGGGAACAGATCCATGACTTTGTTCATTTTCATTTGGGGAACACACCAAACACACGACTCCTCCACAGCAGCTCCGTTACTCCCCGTCCTCCTCTTCCCCCATGTGCCAGCAGAAGCAAGGAGGAAGGGAATTTTTCACTTCTAGGGACAAGAACCCATTCCCTTTCTCGTTGCTGGCCCCCCTCACACTCTAGCTGCTCTAGAAGGCCTGCAGGGAGCCAGCAGCCCCGGAGCTGCCCCCGCTCTGCCAGCAGCCCCCACCTGTGTTGGAGCGCTGCAGCAGCGAGGGCTTGGCTGTGCCCGTGGCCAGGCTGGAGGAGGGCACGGACAGGGATTTGTACAGAGCTGTCTCCCGGTGCTCCTTGAAGCGTTCTGCAGCCATCAGGGCGTTGGAGAGCTCCTGCAGGGGCATGTTGTTGATGTCTGAGGAGAAGGGGCTCAGCGGGTTCTCCAGGCTCATCAGCCAGCTCGTGTTGCCTGCACCAGACAATGGGGGAAGGGGTCAGTACTCCCAGCTCTCCCAGAGGTTACAGCTCCTGTTGGAAATGCTCAAATTGTTTTGGAATTTGCAGATAAAAAATCCAAACAGAGCAAGTTCTCAGTTCTTCTGCAGAATGACTTGATTAATTTGCTGCTCCCAGTGCTCTGCACTTCACCCCAAGCTCCTCAAAACCCATCCCTGGTAGCTCACTGCTACAGCAGATTCCCAAAGGCATCCAAAACACTCAGGTGCCCTCATTAACACCAGGCCAGTTATTTTCTCACGAAACAGATTTCAGTTGAAACAGATAATTCCTGTTCATCTCGTGGAACACACTGGTGTCCAAGCATTTTGACCTTGAACAGGTTGTTATTCCTTCCCTAAGAGCAAACACAACTGAGCTGCCCCTGGATGCCTGGCAATGCCCAAGGCCAGGCTGGATGGGGCTTGGAGCAGCCTGGGACAGTGGAAGGTGTCCCTGCCCATGGCAGGGGTGGCACTGGGTGGGCTTTAAGGTCCCTTCCGACCCAACTCATCACACTTCTACAGTTTCAAAAGGCAGTAAGCCATAAACAGATTCATTTACAACTAAATATGGATTTTCCTCCTTCCCCCAGGCTGTGGCTCCTCCCCAGGATCCCTCCCCACACTCAGGTACCCACCTGTGGGCCGGCGCACCAGGATCTCTGCCCAGCCCTGGGTCAGCAGTGGCACGTAGGCAGCCAAGTTGGCTTTTTCCTTCTGCAGGGCTGTCTGTGGAGCAGCACTGGCCTTCTCTGGGCGGGCTGCAGCAGCAGGAGGGCCCTGTGTCCCTTGGGAAGTTGAGCCACTGGGAAAATGGGAGGCTGAGCTGTCTAAGGCACCAACACGTAAGGCATGACCACCTGGCAGGACAGACACAATCCAAGGGAGAGCCATGCTTAGTTAGCCCCAAAAATATCTCAGGAATGAGGCTTGTAAACTCCTCTAGCAGCTGCATCCACAATATACTGGTTTTATTTCCCCTGTCATTACAATTATTATTGTTACTATTGTTTCATTTTAATAAACTGCTCTTCTGTCAATCCACAAATTTTCTTACTTTTCCCCTTCTGATTCTCTCCTCTATCTCCCTGTGGGGGACAAAGTGAGCGCCTGGGTGGGGCTTAGCTGCCAGCTGGGGTTAAACCATGAAGAGAAATTGATGTTCCATGTGCTCCTCATAAACCAATTTATGTGATCACCAAAGCTCTCCTGCAAAGAGAGGGAAGCAGGAGGAGCTCCACCACACCTGAAGCCAACGGCTCCTGCTACCTGCCCCTCATTAAACACCAGACAGCTGCAGATCTCCAATTAGCTCAGACACAGGAGGCACCTGGACCACCAAACTGTGGCAGGGAGAGCCCAGGATGGGAACTCACCCGACATGGATCGGACTCTGCTGCGGGAGCTCCTGCAAACCTGCTGCCCTGCCTGGGACTCCAGCTTGGCTGGAGCTTCCTTGGTCTGTCTCACTTGCAGAACAGGGTCTGAGCTGTAGGAAAGGAGATATTGGTGATGTTGAGGGAGCAATCAGCCATGCTGGACAAATAAAACATTCCTCTTATGCCAAGAGGAAGAACTACAAAGATGTAGCAGAGTTTAGGTGACTTTGTCAGGCGGAGATTTCTAGAAATGGGAGCAACACCCACCTTGATTCTGGGGTGCTCTGGAACTCTCCAGAGTCCAGGCCAAGCAGGGACCTTGTCCCTGTTCCAACACTTGTAGTGATGGTCACCAGCTTGTTACCAACCAGCCACGTCTTGGTCCTTCCTCCAGCCAGCAGAAACTCCCCCACAGGAGACCTGGGAACACATTTGGGATGAAGATTTCTCAGGAGGCAGAGAACAGAGCTGGTGCCATTAACCACGCAGGAGGTGCTGCCTGCTCTCCTCCTTTACACAGCATTTGTGCCACTCCCCTTGGCTGCCAACACCCCTGTTATCCATCAGGGTGATGGACGAGCTGCTGCAGCACACTGGGATTATCCTGCAGGGACATGGAGCAAAGCCCTGTCCCAGACCTTCAGGACATCTCCAGCCAGGTCCAGGCTGAGGCAAAGGCTGCTTCTCTCCAGTGGGTTTGACAGAGCCACAGAATGGTTTGGGTTGGGAGGAACCTTTAAGTCCATCCAGTCTTCCCTCATCTCACCTCCTTTTTAGCCAAGATTTTATCAGTGAGGAAAGGCTGCAGAGGCTGAGCCTGCCAGAATCCCAGCGTTTTTCCACTGACAAAGTGAACCATGAACCTGAGTGCCACCCGTGTGTCCTGGTCCCTGACTGACCTCTTGGGCACAGCGGTGAAGTTGGAGAAGACGTATCGAGCCATCATGTCCAGGCAGGTCTCTGTCAGCTCCAGGTGCAGGTTTTTCAAGTTGTCATCAGCCTGAGCCATGGAGTTTTCATCTGCAGAGCCCAGGCTCGAGCTGGTGATGGACGTTTGGATGCGGCTGGAAGAGAGAGTTCCCAGGTGACAGATGAGACTGCACCACGTCCCTGTCCCCAGAGCCGGCGGGACGCGGACCCTGCTGTGCATGCACGTGCCAGCCATCACACCCAGGCCTTGGCAAACAGATTTTGGGTCAGCCTCACGCTGTGCTGCCCAGGCTGTTCTTGCAGAGGTGTATTTTCTCTGGAGAGACTCCAATGCCAGCTGGCCAGGCCTCTGCTGTTGGTGGCCCATGGGCAAGTGCACCAAGCAAGGAGCGAGTGGCAGCTCTGAGTTCCTAATATCTGCTGAGGGCAAGCATCCCATGACCAGCACCAGCTTCCCAGGCAGCAGGTTGCCCATGAGCCAGAAACTGGGGCACTCCAGACTTCACTTTATAATGCTGTGGTTTGCTTTTTTCTCTGTTGCATCTCTTCTGTATATTGTTTTTTTCCCCTCCAAATTCAATAGCTACGTAAAACCTAATTTAACTTGAAATAGGAGAAAAAATTGCACTCTGAACAGGAAATTGGCACAAGAATAGAGAGAAGGTCTGCCTTCAAATCAGCCAAATCAGCAAAGCAGTTTAAAACCATTTCTCTTTTAGCCTGGACTGCAATATTTTATAAAGACAGCTCCTTATGTCATTGCAATACAAACTAAGCTGAGGTACAACCAAGGTTTTTATCATGGCATCCACTGCCACCCCCTGCCATGGACAGGGACACCTTCCACTGTCCCAGCATGGTCCTAGCCCTGTCCAGCCTGGCCTGGGACACTGCCAGGGATCCAGGGACAGCCACAGCTGCTCTGGGCACCTGTGCCAGGGCCTGCCCACCCTGCCAGGGAAGGATTTCTCCCATAACATGAAGTGTCAGAACTGTAATTGCAATTCAGTCACTTCAGCCTCTCTCCCCTACACACCACATAGAGCCAAAAATAAATAAAAAATCCCAACAAATCAAGTTCCACTGACAGCAATCCTACAGGTCAAGGCACAAATCTTCAGGTTCAGCAGTTTAACACCCAAGGGAAATGATCCAGAAATATGTTTTAAAAACTGGCATCAATTATTTCACATCTTTCATTGGAGCAGATCAATGCTTGCCATCAAAACCTGTCAATCAATCAAATCAATCTCTGCGATCAAATCTTGTTTTCCTTAGTTCTGAAAGCAACAATTCATAAGGGCTGAGCACACCCCTCACTGCTCTCTGCAAAGACAAATCCAGGTTTTTCATGGCATCATTCCTGGGACCAGGCCACTTCATCAGCTCCTTCAGAAGAACAAATCCTAAACTGAGGCCAGAACTATTCCTCCTAGAAGGGAAGGAGGGCTCTCCATGACTTTGCAGAGCTCCCAAAGCCTCTCCTGAATCAAACCCCTGCTTGGGAGGCTCCAGTTTTAGTGAGTTGTACCCAGGATTCTCACTTGTGCAGAATGCAACCTTTTTCCTTTTCTTGTGCACGGGTTTTGTTGTTTGGCTGGGATTTTTTTTTCCCCTTCACCACCTTTACTTTGAAAATAGAATCTTTCATGGCTAAAGCACCAGAGAACGTGGCAAAGCGACCACAGACACCCAGGGTGTGACGTGGCCTTGGGAAGCCTGGGGATGCTTTCCCAAAACCTTCGCCTGCGGCTGTGGCCGGTTTTTGATGGGACAACCAAGTCATGCAAGCATCCCGCATGCAAATCCACCCTGCTTCCACCCACCCTGGCAGCCAAACCTCCAAGGGCCCAGCTGCTCTTGGATTGTCCCCATCCAAAGTGCCTCTACCTGCGGACCACATGTTCAGACACACTGATGCTGCGGGATCGGAAGGCATCAACTGCAGAGGGTTCTTTCAGCTCTTTCACTGGAGGAGAGTTATTCAAGCCTTGCTTTGCATTTTTGGCTAGTCTTAAACTACTATGTGGAGAAGCACCAAGCCCCAAAAGAGGTCACAGAAGGGAGGAAACCATTGTAGGGATGTAGGTTGAAAGGTCACAGTCACAGGGTCAATATTGGGGGATCCCGGAGGGTGATGGAAAATAAAACAAATGCCAAAAAAAAAAAAAAGGGAAACAAAAGAAAAATTAAAACATACAAACGAGCAGAGCCGAAAGCCTTAAAAAGACAAACCACATTTTGAAAACAAGATTTTAAATGTGCTACAAAACAAATGAAATTAGTACAAGTTAAAAGAAAAAAACTGGTTGAAATGAGAGTTGGAATACTGGGCTGTTCAGCAAAGGCAAGGGCACCTGAGGGCTCCCTGGGCACAAATTCCTCAAGGCTGAGTTTTGTGCACTTCAACCCCCTCTTGTGTTGCCCCAACTCACCATGACTCAACACCTGAGGGCTTCCACAGACCCTAAAATGCTTTACCTGGACTAGGTGGCAGCAGTTTTTAGTAAGAGACCGGGACCACGTCACCCATCTCTGTCCCCACTAAGCCTGGCCCAAAGCTGAGCTTTCCCTGCAGTCACAACACACCCAGGGCCTCCCTGAGGTGCCCCTTAGCCCAGCTCGAGGCCCTAGGGACAACAAACATCCCTGGGGATGCTCCTGTGCCACCCCAGCTGCCTCAACCCGGGCTCCAGGGAACCCCCTGGGCTCTGAGCTGGCACAGAAAGGAAATTACTGGCACTGGAAATTATTGTGCACACTGGCAAGTGCCAGGAACACGTGGGAGATGACAGCAATTAAGATCCAAGAGGCACTTTAATTAGTCACTGAGATGCATGCCAGGCTCAGGCTGATTTGGGCTGAACAGTTGGTCCAGCAGCTCCCATCCCCAGGGATAAAATGCAGGCACTAATTTAACCCTTCTGGCTGTTTCTAAACACAATTTATTTGCCATCCTCCTCCCAGTGAGCTCTTACATCTCAGATTGCCACCTGGAGGGATCAGAATTTCTTTGTCCTTCTCCCAACAGCCTCTCCCAGCTCACTTTTGGCCACAACTGCTGCAGAGAGCACAGGCTCGTGCTCAGGGACCACCACCTACAGCAACATCAGCACATCCAGCAGCCTGGGAACTGCTGGGATCATGATCCTCATTATCCCTTGGGACACCCAGCACCTCAGCCATGGCAGGGAAACGTTCTTTGGGCTTCAGGACTGAAAACCAAGCCCAGAAACTTCTCAGGTAAGCAAACTGGAATCTGCCCCAGGCCTTTCCTCTGCGCCCTGGCCAGAATCCAAGCTCAGCCAGACCCAGAGGCAGTGGCATCCTGCTATTCCAGTGCTTTGGGCACTGCCTGAGCACAGCCACACTCCTCAGCAGAGATTTCTGTGGGAAGTGATCCAGCAAAAGCCTTTAGAGACAGTAGTATTCCAACCTGGTAGAATTTAACAGGTTTTTTAGGGGAAAAAAAAGAAAAAAAAAAGATTAGTTGGAATTCTAATTGGAGAGATGAGTGTCAAAAGGCTTCTCTTCCCAGTTTCTGGATGAAGGAGGAGGAGATGGGAGAGATGAAACACAACACAAGGTTTACAGCTGCAGCAGCAGGGCAGGGATGGTGTTTCTGCATTGCAAGACTCTGCTGCAGCCTTGCAGGTGAAGTAGAGGCACTTTCCCCAGGGCTCAGATGCCACCATGTGCTCACTGCTCACAACACTGAAGCAAGTTAAGTGAACCAATTTAGGTAATCCCTGCAGGTAAAAGGACATTGGAGAAACCCTGAATGCCTTCCAAGGAATATCTTCCTCCCCTGGCAAATGTTATTTTGAATGATTGCTGGCAAGAAACGCTCTGACTTCTGAAGGCTTTGCTTAAAACTGTCAAGATGGCTTCGAAAATTAAAAAAAAAGGGACTGGGACATCCAGACTGACAGAAAGCAGCTGTGTGCCAGCCAGTGCACTGACCTGACTGGGAACACCATGGAAAAACACAGTACTGGCTCTCGTAATTTATCCAGGTCATTTATCACAACCATTTCTCTGGCAATCATCTGAAAATGACTCGTTACAGATCAATCATCAAAAGGAGTTCACACAATCCACATGAACGTGGGGTTCTCTTATCTCTGGTATTACCCTCTTCCCTCATCTTTGGTAACATTGCACTGACACACCCCAACCTGACACAAGTGCTGATTTTCAGAAGTGAACACCAAGAAGGCCCCCACAGGCCTGCAGGACAGGCAGTGCTGCCTCAGCTGCCCCATCAGGCTGCCAGCCTGGCTGGATCCCAGCCTCTCAGCTGTCCTTGACCTAAAGAGGTTTACTCTGCTTGCTTACTGCACTGCCAGATGGGGTCACTACCCCCAGCCTCCCCCAGGCACACGCAGGGACGGGCGTGAGCACGAGAGCAGGGAACACCAAACCCTGCTGGGGTCAAACAGAATTTACCTCTTGGGCCTCTCATTCAGGCTGGTGCTGCGAGCCCTGAAGCTGTCCTTCTCTGGGGTGTCATCGAAGGACAGGAGCACATTGGAGCGCAGGCCCTGCCGTGGGGACAAGAGGTGACAACGTGAACAACGTGCGGCTCAAAATCTGCAACCAGGGGCCAAAGCGCGAGGGCTCGCAGAGATGCTGACAGGAAAACCAGAATTCTGCTAGCTTCCAACAGAACCTTTAAAGATCTCAGCTCGGTTCTGAAGCTGTCAGCTCTGCTGAGTGCTGCTGGGGTGAGCAGTGCCATTACCTTGGTGATGTAGGGGACAAAGTCCTTGCGGAAGGGCAGGCGGCAGCGGATGAACCACATGGCGATCACGTGGTGGGCCAGGCAAACGATGTACTGGTTAAACCTGCAGCAGCAGAGACACCCCCAGCTCAGCCTGGCACACAGAGCTGCTCCTTTACCCACCCCAAGTGTAAAGGAAAAGAACACTCTCAAAAATTCTGTTCAAGAAAAACAGGTTTTTGTCCAAGGTGATGATGTCCTAGAATTGTATCATGGAATTACACAATGGTTTGGGTGGGAAGGGATCTTAGAGATCATCCAGTTCCACCTGCCACTATCCCAGGTTGCTCCAAGCCCCATCCAACCTGGCCTTGGACACTTCCAGGGATCCAGGTGCAGTTACAGCTTCTTTGGGCACCCTGTGCCAGGGCCTCCCCACCCTCACAGAGCAGAAAAATCCCTTCTTCAGGAAAAGCCTGATGACACCAGAACAAGCAACATCCTATGAGTAACCATGAGCAAAAAACTACAAAACAAGGCTTTCCAAGCTCTCAGTTTCACAGATAAGAGAGAAGCACATTGCTGTGGCCTTACTTGGAGGGGTTTGTGTAGGGCAGGGAGATGGCGAAGACGCTGGCGTACTGCTCTGCCGCGAAGTTCCGGTACAGGTGAGGCAGCCTGGCCAGAGCTGCAACAGTCCAACAGCAAAATCAGCACAGGTGAGGCCTCAACACAACCCTTCAACATCCTCACTCAGTTTAATTTCTAACTTTTTGTTTTTTTCTGAATGGTCAGTGACATAGAAGTTACAATCATGTCATGCAAGGAGAAGAAAGCGGCTCATATTTCCAGATGGCTGCACCACACAGAGTTTTTCTCTCTTCAGAGCAAGAGCTTCATACAGAAAACAGCTTCATACAGAAGAAAACTTGTAACAAATGAGTGATGGAACATTCACAACCTGAGCAAGGGCGTCACAGTGCATTCCATATGACCAACACCATCAAACCCCCCATGTTCCACACAAAAACCGCAACTCCAGAAACTGGAAAGAACAACACCATGACTTACTTGACAGAAATTCCAGCAGAGGGATTGCCATGTTGGCTGTGGCAGAAATGTGGGTGAGTTTGACAATGAGGACGGGCAGGGCCTTGATGATGATGTCGGGCATCTCCACGCTGCAGACTGACAGTGCCACCACGCACTGGTTGGCGCAGCGGTAGATGAGCCCGTGCTCCAGGCAGTACACGATCTCACGCTGTGAGCACAGGAACACTCTCTGTGTTTCACACCAAAGAACGCCCTGACACCACCTCCTGACTCCTGCAAGGTATCCCAGCTGCAAGGCAGCCCTGCTGCAAGGCACCCCTGCTGCAAGGCCTGTGTGACACAGCTGAGTGCTAACACCGAGCTTTGAATAATGCTGCAGATACTCCAGGCCAAACTCTAAACAGGGAACTCCAATCAAGTAGGTAGCTGAGACTTTAAGTTCCTGATTTAACAGAAATTTTGTGTTTATAAGGGTCTTACTGCAGAGGGTAAAGTCACTCAGTGGCCTGTGAGGGGGAGAAGTGAAGAGTGAACCCACAGTTAATCCTACGTGGAATCACCAAAGTATTTTTTTGCCCCAAATTCAGCAGATGCAGCATTTCCCAACAGCAAAGGGCACTTTGTTCCCTTGCACTTCTGCCTCCTAACCAGTTCCTAGGCTAAACAATGCTCTACAGGCTCTGCCCTCCCTACACCCTCCCATCTCCCCATACCTGCTTGGCTTTGTCCAGGTAGTTGTGGTAAGAGATCAGGGCAGTCAGCACGGGGACCACAGCCAGGTGCAAATCCGTGCGGGAAAAGCCTTCGGGGGTCCCGTGCAGCCTGTCCGTGGTCTTCTTGTCTGTGAGCTGACACAGCACCCAGCAGTCAGGGCACCTCCCACCAAAACACCCTCTGAAAGGAGCAGAAGGCACTGCCCACAGCTCCCCTTCACCTGTACACACATACATTCATATACATGCATTAAACACACAATTATGACCTATTCTGTACCTAGAACAACCCTCACAAAAGAGAGGGAGAGTGAGGATTGACAACCAGCCTGCTAATCTTTAAAATATCCATCTGAAGAAAAAAAAAACCACTCAAAAATCCCCTCCAAGCAATTCCCAAGCAAGCCAAGGAGCTGGGGACTGTGCCTCAGTGGCATTACCATGTAGCTCAGTGCAGAGGCCAGCTGGTCTATGTTGCAAGGAGAAGTTAAAAATAGCACTTTATAGCGGAGGGACTCGGGTAATTTATTGAGAACCAGCTTCAGCACCTTCCAGTCTGTCTCCTGCAAAGACAGAAAATGTTAAGGTTGAAAATCTTTGTGTGATTTCACTTGAGTTTGGAAGGAAGATCAATCAAATTGCAGATAATGTGTCATTTCCTAGGCAGATGTAGGTCTTGCCATGGTTGATACAGAAAAAGAAGTGGCATTTAGCTGTCACAAGTTTCTCCCTGTCTGTCACCCAGCTCTAGGTGCAATATTGGCACCACAAACTGGAAGAGAAATTATATTGAGATCTGACAGCCAGAATTCAATTCTCCTAAGCACCAGCCCCAATTAACTCCCAGAGCAAGCCAAGCCCTCAGCACAGAACTGTGTCCAGTGCCACCCTCAGGAACAATTTCTATTCACAGTTTACTGCTGATGAAACATTCACAGATTCTCCAAACACCTCACAGCCTTGCAGTGGGAGAGGTTTGGATTCCAAATGCCCTTTCAGAAGCAGGATGGCTTCCTGGATCTTGTTTACAAGCACAGCTTTTCTGAAGCAGTACAAGGAAAGCTGTGCTTATTTTCTGAAGAGCTGGACTGCTGCTCCCACTGGTGGCTGTGAAGCTGCACAATCACACCAGATTTCGAGCAGGAGGAGCAGAAAATGCTTTTCAGGCTTTATTTAAGTACTCTGGGCTGGAATTTGACAGGCAGCTGGTGCCAGGAGGGGACAGAAGCATGCCAGGAGGGGACAGAAGCATGCCAGGAGGGGACATACCTGCTTCAAACACTGCAGGAGGACCCCAAAGACCATGGAGTAGGGCAGGTGTCCCACTCGGACAGTGGCACCTTGGGAAGGCACACTGGGGCTGCCTGAAGGTGGGGACAGGGTGCCAGGGGGCTTTTTCTCAGAAGCCCTCTTCTCTGCCTCTCTGCAACACAAAAAAGGAGAAAAATACTTGTCATTTTTACAGCTTATTCATGTGACCTACTGCACTACCCTGTTTGGGAGCCAGGTTAAAGACTGAGCAATACAATCTGCATTTTCAGTTTAAAAAAGCACAGGATTGCCCAGCAGAGACACATAGCAAAGAGCCAATTTGGTCAAGTGAAGGATTTTTCTGTCTGATTTAGAAAGGTATCTTTTGGGGTGTGTTACACAACGTTAGACAAGCTATAAAATTAAAATAGCCAGATTTATACAAATCATGGAATCAAAATTCAGTGTGGAACCGGTTTGAGGCAAAAAATTGCACATTTTTTGGAGAAGTTTTGTGAGCAGGAACTTCAATTTCATGCCTGAGATTGAGAGCTCTGCAGGTAAGTGATTTGTAAGAACAGTTCACCAACGACTTACTGGTTCAGACAATCCTAGGCTGGAACTACAGACTGGTCTAGGATTTGGAAGATTTAGAAAAACTGCAGATTGCTACTGATGGAACATCAAGCTCAGCGAGAACACAATTTAGTTGGGAAAACAGCTTTTTAAAAATAAAAAATAAATTAGGAAGTGTCCCAGGCCAGGTTGGGCGGGGCTTGGAGCACCCTGGGACAGTGGAAGGTGTCCCTGCCATGGCAGGGGTGGCACTGGATGGGCTTTAAGGTCCCTTCCAACCCAAACCACTCTGTGATTCTTTTGCTTAACACAATGAGAAACCTACACAAAATCACACAGGCAGTAGGGGCTGAACCTGACTGCTCCATCCTTGTTGGAAAGGCCGAGGCGGTGCAGGGAGTCAGCTCGGAGCATCAGCAGGAAATCAAACACCTACAACAGGGAAGACACTGCAGTCACTCAAACCCCGAGCCACTGGAATACTCTCCTACCCCCACAGGATATTTTTCCAAAATATCAAAAAGGATTTTGATATCAAAAGGATTTTTAAGAGATGCCACGGCTTGTTCTGCAGGAGGCGTCACTGCTGGTGTCACATAGCCGCGTGAGCCAAGAAACATTTAATTCTCCTTCTTGCAAGCTCTAGAGCACCCAGTCCCCAGCTGGCACCCAGGAATGCCAGAGATTGTGCAGCTCTGGGAGCACAGGGGCTGCTCCTACCTGCAGCCTGATGCTGCTGGCCACGGGGAGGCTGTAGGAGTACTGGTAGTGCCGCTGCACGTGCTGGATCAGCATCTCGTAGACGCTCGTGGCGTGGCTGGAGGGCAAACTGTACAGCTTGGTCTGCAGGCACAGAAACACAGCCCCAGGGACTGTCACAAACCTGGGGCTGCACTGCCAGTTCCAGCAGAAATGCAGCAAAAACTTCATCCTCAATGCAACGTCGACAGGTGGCTCTGGAAGGAAGCTCTGCAAAGAGTCTAGAGCAGCTCTGGCTGCTCCAGAGAACAGCCTGCTGCTCTTCACCAGCCCAGGACATGCTGCCCAAACACAACAGATCTGTTAAATCTATTCAAGGTTATGAACTCCTCCTTTCTGCTAATTTATGGCCACATCCTCCCTCCACACAGGAAAATGTGCTCATCTGGGTTGTACAATGGGAGTTAAGAAAATACAACACTTAGCAAACAGTCCCATGGTGCTAAAAATCAAAGCACTGACCAAAACAAGAGTTAAAATATTAAATAGTTAAACAAAAGTCAGTATATTTAATAGTGGGAGAAGAGTTATCTAAAAAGCCAAGTCCAGCAGAAGAGTATTATGAACAATCTGTGTTTAATTCTCTGCAACATTTACCTGAAGAATTATCAGGAGCCCAAGAACTGCTGTCTTGACATCCTCCAGAGAAGCTGAATATGACAGCAAGTCCCTCTCTTCCAGTTCTGAAGGAGATGACAGAGAATGTGCAGCCACCTTTGAAAGAGAAAAGCAACACGAGGCTCAGACCTGCAGCACACCTTTTCTGTGTTTCCATGCTGGAAGGGGAGGGAAGCCTCAGGAAGTCATCCCTGCTGGGAAAGCTGCCAGCCCTGGAGCTTTTATTCACCTTCTCTATGATGTCCAGCAGGCTGTTGAAGTGATGAGTGTTGCAGCCTTCAGCCAGGTCCACCAGCAGCTGAGTGGCCAATCTTCTGACCTGATGGTCTTTATCCTCTGGGATGTGAGCCAGCTGGGAGATCACCACCAGGTTTATCAGCTCTTCCTGCAAGAGGACAGACCTTCCTCAGCTGCCAGGTGTTTAGCACGTTGGAGGAAGAATTGCAAACAAAAGAACTCAGCTATTCTGGTACCAGGCTTGTTCCTCCACTGCTTCATTCCTTCATCTCCTCTTCCATCCAACAGGTAGTTCTGTCTGCCATCCCTCCAGATATCTGTGACTTTTATTGAACTTTTCAGTGCTTTGGGTTTTGTCTGTCCTACAGATTTGACAGCCCAGGCTCAAACAGACAAGGGATTTCTAGGCCTTGATTTTTTGAGAGAGAGAGAGGAAATACCAATAGCTTCATGTTTCCACAACTCCTGAAGGAATCCAAGGAGCATCTCTGCCCCTTCCTGCCCTCTGACACTTTGGGCATATCCTGAGGACCAAGATATTCCTGGAGCTCTTCCCTAACTCCTCTCTCACAGAGTTTCCATCTTGGACACTGCAATTAAACTGCAAGCACCAAGACCAATCACTGCTCAGTGTGTCCAGTCCCCACCCTTTTACAAAACTTTTAAATCAGCTTTGCACCTCTCACATCGACTGTCGAGTCTTCCAAAACAAAACAGACATGGAATTAATGGCCTTAAAACAGGGAAGCCAAGACACGACCAGGTCTGTCCTCAAAAGCCAGCAGCTCCCACTGCAAACTGCACATTCCTGTGTCCAGCTAAGGACAAATAATGGCAAATTCCCCCTAAGCATCCCAAAGAAACAGCTCTGTGTGGGTGAGATTTAGAGCCCAGGGCTGTGCCTTCCCCACAGGCAGAGGGGACCTGAAGCCCCCAGGAAAATGTGCCCCACCAAAGGCTTTCCCACCCACCTGAGACCTCACCTGGGACCCCAGGCCAACACCCACCTCATAGAACTGTCTGTTGATGCTCAGCACAAAGGACAGCACATCCAGAACTTTAATCCTAACAGCACTACGGCTCTCGTTCCTAAAACAGGAAAGCAAACCCAAAATGAGTAAAATAAGAGTTGCTGATGTTTAGGGAAGGGGGAAAAGAAAAGTAAAACCAAAGGAAAATAAGAAACTTTTTCAGAGCTGGAACAGTAACTGTGAGAGATCAGCTGAGCCCTCAGTTAATGTCTCTACACCTGAAACCAGATTCAAGAACAATTGGAAATTCAAGTTCCAGTTCAGCTTTTATTCCTTCTGCAGACCTGTAACTGCAGCTTTCCCATTTCCAATGCAAACTAGGAAGCACATGTCAGAAGAACAAGTGCTCTGGTGAGCAAACTTAAAACCAACCACATGGCACTGAGGAAGAGCTGCTCTTTGGCAGCCTTTCACAGAGGAGGCAGAAGTTTGTTATTGCTCTGTCCTGACGTTTCAGAGCACAGAATCCCTCAGGGAGCACCAGTTCCAAAGCAGATAACTGGAATGCTGGATAACCATATGCATTCCTAATGCTTAACAGGAAAATCTTGTTTGGTGTCAGAACTACAAAGTGCTGTGGAGTGGAACACAACTGCCTAAGCTAATTGGAATAGTATTGAATGGAACGAAAGAGAAGAAGAAAAAAGCAGCATAAAGAACTCAGTGGAAAGCTTTTCTTCTCTTAAATAAGTCCTTTCATGTGCTGTGCCCTGGGACTACCACACTTCTCCGCAGCCATTTCCTAACTTAGAACTTCAGAACGTTAGAACTTCAGAAAACAAGATTATCTAACATGACAAGGTGGCAAGAAACACTTGAAAGTGCTTCTTAAAAGTACGACGTTTCCAAAGTTATCATTTCCTACCTGAAGAATCTCTCCATTAAGAGCTGCAGGTTGTGGATCCAGCCATCTTTGGCAGGGTGGATGGACTGAGCTCTGTATGTTATCAGGTTTAACACAGAGGATTCCTTCATGGAAAGACCAAGAAATGGTTTTAGTGTATAAGCAAACACAACAAATCCATTCCCCCAGCCCCCTCCATGGGAATAAGGCTCATGGATGTCCTTGCTGGGATTTTCTGACCATTTCCTATATTAGAACTCTCAAATTTCAGCTGTAACAGAACAGACCCAAAAGGAGGACAATAACAAAGCCTTACTGGTCTCTGATCAGCGCATCTTTCCACCAGCTCAAAAAATCTCTCTTCAGAGCCATGAAAATCATTCTGGTCACAGAGCTCTTCTACTGTGGTCAAAAGATCATGTACAATGGACTTCAGTTCTTGGCTCTCCAGAACCTGAAAAGAGACAAAACCATTCCTGAAAGAGTTCCATCTTGCCAAAAAGTGCTAATTTGAAATACAAACAGAAAACTCAGAGAACCACAGCAGTGAGAATCAGGCTAAGCCTTTCTCAGCTTCCATTTCTCCCCAGTGCACAAACAGATCCATCTGCAGAACAATTCATGGCAAAGCCTTGGGACTGAAAGCCCACCCAGGCAGGCCCAAGACCCACCTGCAGCTGCTGCAGCAGCCTCTCCATGATGTCCAGGAGGATATCCCAGGTCACAGCCTGCAGCCCCTTCCCATATTTCTTGATCAGGCGTGTGATGGACAGAACGATCTCGTAGGACACCACTGCGTTGGGACAGGTCATGGCCTGGAAGCCAAAGCACTCAGTCAGGGAGCAGGGGGGGAGCAGGGCCCCCAAACCCCTGCATTCACATAAACACGCCTCATTAATTAGGAGATCAGCCTGGAGGCCTGAGATGAATCCATTGAGTCTCTGCACACAAAGCACACAGCACAAAACTCAAGAGCAGTGCTGCTCTCCTGCCAGCAGCTGTAGCTCAGATGGCAGACACAGCCCCAACCTACAGGCAGACAAGGGATTAAAGCCAGCAATTCCTGCTTCAGGCACTCAGATGAGGAAATTTTGAGACCTCTGACACTCTCCCTCACTTTTGGTACCACCCACTGGGAAGAGTGAAAGTTGTTGCTTTGTATTTTATTTTTTAAGCTAAAGTACCCACAATGTAGGTATTTGCTAGAAAGGATTCAGACTTCGCTTTTCTGGCCAAAGATATTAGAGGAGGAGGCCTCAGCTACAGACATAAATCCTCTTGTTTTATTTGTTTTACTGTTTCTCCCTGCCTCACCCCACACCCAATTTCTCCCTCTCATCCTCCAGGCCTACAAAGATCTCTTTTGTGTAGGGGGCCATGTTTTTGGTTTAAATTTTTCCAAGTAATTAAAAAGTTCCCCCAGCATCCCAGCCTACCTTGAGGAATGAAGGCAGCACTGAAGTTGGGGAGTTCCTGAGGGAGTTGAGGCGATGAGCCCCCCACAGAGCCATCCCAACAAAGAACACAGCTCCTCTCAGCAGGGCTGCATCTGCCATGTAGGATCTAAGGGCAGGGGGAAGGGAAGATTCAGACCATGCCACAATTATTTCAGCACACAGTCAATAGGAATATGCACTGTCCCAACAGGAATTCCCAGCTGTTACACATCAGGGCCTTGCACAGCAATGGACAAACATGAAAAGCAGAAAATCCTTCACCACAACTTTAAACAGAGGGAAATTAAATTCAGAAATGCCCCAAATGAGCACTTCACAGCATAACTAGAATGGGAATTAATTTCTAAGCACCAGGACCTTCAGCTGGTTCTGCTGAGGTTGGTGACTCCCCATCTATGAATTCCTGGGATTTGCTGGATCCTCCTCCCTTACCTGTCTTCCATGATCCTGCACATGTTGTAGATGGCACTGTGTCCCAGGTGAGTTCCCAAGAGGTTGCGCATGAGCTGCAAATTGAGAGAGAACACCTCAGTCCCCGATTGCTGAAACACTCAATAGCCTAAACACGGATTTAAGTGGCCACGCTTCTGGAGTAAATGTGTCCTGCCCTTCCCAAGCCAGGACAGGGCCTGTCACAGCAGCTGAAACCAGGGGAGAATCCCATGGACGTGACACGACCTGCACTAATGAGACATTGATCCCTCAACACTTAAACAATTCTTAATCTATCTCAAAACCAAGCTGAAAGTGGTGGCAGATGTGCACAGGTATGTCTGACACTTCACCCAGGAGTGAATCCATGGAAGCAAGCAGGGCTTCTGACCTTCCAGCAGGGCTCACAGAGCTCCTTCACGTTGATGGTGCGGCACAGGGTGATGATGAACACGGGCAGGTTCTCCGAGGGCAGGCAGTTGTAACAAACAACTGCATCCAGGACTTGCAAGGAAATCTTGGGAAAGAAAAAGACAAAATGGTTGTACACTTCCCTGTGAATCAACCAGGTCAAATCCTCACCTGGCACACCCAGGAAATCTTCTGGAAGTCAAAAGGGATGAAGATATTTTTGGGTTTGGTTTTTTTTCTTTTTAAAAAGCACTGTCGATTCATTTACCAAATTGATTAATGCTCTGTTTGCTTTGGAATAAATTATTGGTGTGTGAGATTTATTGACTTACAATTAACATAATATTGCATCAGTTCTCTTGAAAGATGAGAATAAACTCAGAATCTGATGATCTGATTTTGTTTGGAAAAGTCACAGTTCCAAAGAACTTCAAAGAGTTGTGCTGTACTAAAAGAAACTCAGATCACTGACCTCTATGTCCATAGATGATGAAGTCTGAATGCACAAGAGGCAGATCTTGCTGTTAAGAAAGAACATTTAATTAGAATTGTTTGCTCCACATAATCTTAGGCAAATTACAAAGAGCCAGAACAGTCAGGTTAATTGCCATGTTATTTAACTCCTCACTGCCCTTCCTGTGGCAATGTTGGTGACACCCCAAGGGACACTGAGCTGTGCAACCTCTTTTGTAAAGTCAAAGGGAGACTTAAATGCAGCTCAGGTAATGCAACAGCACAGAGCCTTGTGAGACTAAGCAATGCAAACAGGCCCACCCCATGGAATGGGAAAAGCACATTTAGTTAAACTAAAACAGATCTGAATACCCCAAGAAATGATAATCAAATATTTGTCAGAAATCACCTAGGACGAAACAGATCCGATGGAGACAAAAAATATCCCAGTTGTCTGTATATTGATCTGCAACTTTCTCTGTGATTTATCAGGAATAAGCAGGCAGGAGTTAAAAAACCAACTTACTGGACCATGTCAGCTACGTAGTCTTCCAGATAGCAGCTATTGAACTTCACCAGGTTCACCAGAACCAGGAGGAACTCAGAAGTCAGCCCAACATCCATCCACTGGAGCACAAAATCAGCTAAAGCAGGGAAAAAACCCTGTTACAATACGTCTTCTTCTCAGGAATGACACCACTACCTTTTTCTGTTATCACTGGATGTCTCTGCCTGGATTTATCGCCCCCAAATTGAGGAGGGGCTGGGACAGCACTCACCCAGCTCCTCCTCTAAGTAGGTGATGTATCGTCCGTTCTCCGTCAGAGCCTTGAACACTTCCAGCCGTTCATGCAGATCTTCATTGGAGGGATAATCCTTAATAACCTTGAAAAAATGGGCTCTGAGGATCCCCAGCCTCTCACCCTTAAAATAAAAAAAGGGAAGGGGTTAAGGCCTGGACATTACCAAGGTGGACCTCAGTAATCTTCATGCATTAAATTATCTTTTTGCTGGATCAATGCCTACTCTCTTCATAAGCATCCACCCCTGCTTTCTCAGAACACTGGAAATGATAACTTTGGGCTGATTCAGCCCCATGTTTGTGCAACACGTTGGGAAATCTGAAGAATTCGTTGTGTGCTGAACTTGGCCAGGCTAGAAGTGCCTCACACAGAACCTCTTGCATACCTGAAACATCAAAACCAGCTGCAAACTGGGACTAGAAGGTCTGGGCAAAGACCACATAAAATCTGCTGAATTATGCTGAACTTAACTCAAAGCATTTCCTCTTTCTCAAGAGCGTTACCCCGAACCAGAACAGCTTTCTATGAGCTGTATCAAAAGTTTTGCTATGAGGTCAAATCAAGACTTAAAATTAAAACGCTTCCTCTTCTCATTCATGAGACACGACCAAAAGTACAAATATGAACATTCGTAGAGAAGAGCTCCCTGCTGCTTTTCCCCTTTCCCCCCTGCACAAAGCCCAGTTTAGGCCAGTGTTCCCTGCCCCGTGGGGCTGCTGTCACCTGTCCCTGGACGATGGACTTGAGCAGGTGGAGCACGGCGTGCCTGGCCTCGGCGGGACGCTCCGGCTGCAGCATGTCAGCCACCACCTTCCACACGGCCTCCACGGCGTGCTGGCAGCAGAAAAAACCAAAACCAAAGCAAAAGCATGAGGCAGGGAAGCTCAGCTCCTCCAGGATCTCCAGCCAGCTGCTCACAATGAATTACAGCAATTCACAACTAAACCCAGGGGTTCCATGTCTGGAGTTCTGAGGGACACTCACCCACCTGGTCGTACCCTCAGATCAACCCCAGGAGACACCAAATCCAGCCCTACACTCAGGAACTGCAATTCCTCATTCCACACTCACTTCAAGTGGGAATATTTGTGCAGAAGCCTTCACTCAGCTACAAAATTAATTGAACACCAATTTGGGGCTGCTTATTAACAAACCAGGAGGAGATAAGGAAACCTCTCTAAACATCATCTCCCATGAGCTGTCCTGAATATCCCCAGCATTCTCCTTCCAGGAGATCCAGGAAGCCCAACAGCTCCATCCCCTCTGCTCCAGAGCTGGAAGGTTGGGCGGACTAATTTCCTTTTACATCACTCATTTTAAAAAGCTTTCTAAACAACAGGAGTCCCCTACGATAGTCTGAGAGCTGCTGTTTACATTTCCATCCTTCCAATACTCACTGAACACTTTGGAACTCACCTCTTCGATTTTTTTGGTTTTTGCCACTTCACAAATCTGACTGATTGCTCGTATCCTGTTACTCAATCCACACTCTATGCTCAGTTCCTGGAAAGAAATGGAGAAATAAGCTAACAGTTTATCTTACCAGAAACACTTATCCATTTCTCCAAGGGCAGAAGGAATTCTGGTCTCCTTCTCCCTTTTTTTTTTGCATTTTCCTCCTTGTGTGCCAACTATTCTGCTTACAGACTTGTGGTACCAATTACTGGAATCAATTATTTTATTTTTCATTTCCACAGAACCATAAGGTTTTCATAAAACAGAAATGGTTCCCAGCTTGTAGAAACTGCCACCACAGAAACTTCATCAAGCCTATTAAAAAAAGAGGGGACAGGGAAATAGCCTGTAACCCACCATAACAAATATCTCCAAAGTATTCAAAGAGTGAATAACTCAAATGCTGGAGCTGCAAAGTAGGTGAGTTCTACATCCAATTCACTAGAGAATGAGTTGGGAGATCAGGAGAGGGAATGAGGGAGAGGAACTGAATGCCAAAAAACCCAGGAAAGGAGCAAGCCCTCCTGATTCCCCCAGCTGAGGTACCCCAGGCACTATCCCCACTTCACTCAGTGCTCACACCTTGAGTATTTCTGCGGTGATGATGAACTCTGTCTGCTTGCCCTCCGACGACTTGGAACTTCCCCGGGATGTTCCCAGCCCCAGGAGGTTCCTGAACTTCTCCTTCAGCCCGGAATCCTTGCTCTGAGGCTTTGCCATTGCTGCCAAGCGCTGAGGCCCTGCAAACACAGACCAGGGTTCAGTAGGGGAGGCCCAAGGGGAATATTCCAGCAGGAAAACCCCAATAACAGCATCACACCGGGGCTCTTCCAAAGAGCTTGGGTGTCTTGAGCCTTTTCAAACTTGGGAGAAGCCCAGCGCTGAGGAAACCCAAGGAGCTTGTGCTGCTCCTGCTTTCAGCTCCCGCATCCTGCAGCCCCCCGTGGAACACGGGGCCTTTGGGATTCCCTTTCCTGGCAGCTCGGAATGCCCAGCCCAGCACACAGGCTGATTTCTGCAGGGTGTCCACGTGCACACACGTTTTGGAGAGCGTGAGCTGGATCCTTGCTCCCAAACAAAGGCCAAGTACACCGTGCTGTGCTGTCGGTGTGGAACTGAGGAAGGACTTACAAATCTGAGTGCTGGGACATCCAAGTGCTGCCATGGCAAGAGAATGATGGGGCAAGAACAGGGATGGCCACTACAACAACAGCCTCCAGAAACTGTCCCCCCTGCCCGACCCTCTGTCCCTTGGGGACCCTTGCCCTGGGCACACGGCCCTGCACAACCCCAGAGCCCTCCATCCCCACGGACACCCCATGGCCTTCCCAAGCCTGGGCACAGCAATCCCTGCTGCTCCCGGGATGCACCACAGAGCCTGTCCCTGCATCCCAGGGGACACGCCATGGACCCGGCCCAGTGTCACCAGGGGACACACCACGGACCTGGCCCAGTGTCACCAGGGGACATGCCATGGACCCGGCCCAGTGTCACCAGGGGACACACCACGGACCTGGCCCAGTGTCACCAGGGGACATGCCATGGACCCGGCTCAGTGTCACCAGGGGACACACCACGGACCTGGCCCAGTGTCACCAGGGGACATGCCATGGACCCCTGCCCAGTGTCACCAGGGGACACACCATGGACCCCTGCCCAGCGTCACCAGGGGACACACCACGGACCTGGCCCAGTGTCACCAGGGGACATGCCATGGACCCCTGCCCCGTGTCACCAGGGGACACACCACGGGCCTGGCCCAGTGTCACCAGGGGACATGCCATGGACCCCTGCCCCGTGTCACCAGGGGACACACCACGGGCCTGGCCCAGTGTCACCAGGGGACATGCCATGGACCCCTGCCCCGTGTCACCAGGGGACACACCACGGGCCTGGCCCAGTGTCACCAGGGGACATGCCATGGACCCCTGCCCCGTGTCACCAGGGGACACACCACGGACCTGGCCCAGTGTCCCCAGGGGACACAGCATGGGCCCCGGCCCAGTGCCACCAAGGGACACAGCATGGACCTCGGCCCACCATGCCCGGGGACACACACAGCCCCCAGCCCTCTGTCCCCAGGGACACTCGGAGTGCACCGCCCTGGGGACCCCCACAGCCCAAAGCCACCGCGGGCGATGGCACACTGTCCCAAACAAGCCCGGACATGCCACAGCCGCTCAGGGACACACAACGGGGGTCACACCTCCGCCCCCCCGGACACAGCGGGGTCACAGCGCGGCCCCACAGCGCGGCCCCTCCCCGGGTTCCCCGTCACTCACCCGAGCCCGGCCCGGCCCGGCCCCGCCGCCCCCGGCCCGCTCCGCTCGGGGCCCGGTGCCGGCCCCGC
>VWZV01006629.1:152442-164113 GCA_013397155.1 Irena cyanogastra
ATGGGGGTACGGGACAGAGGATGGGGGTACGGGACAGGGAATGAGGGTACGGACAGGGGATGGGGGTATGGACAGGGAATGGGGATATGGGACAGGGGTGAGGATACAGGACAGAGGATGGGGGTACGGGACAGGGAATGAGGGTACGGACAGGGGATGGGGGTATGGACAGGGAATGGGGATATGGGACAGGGGTGAGGATACAGGACGGGATGGAGAGTATGAGAGAGGGATCTCGGCTTCCTGGCGGTACGGGAAGAGGGGCTCGAGGGCACGGGGCGTGCGGGAGAGGGCGAATCGCTGATTCCGGGGAAGGGGGGATCGGGGCTGTGCTGGGCTGCACCAGGGCCCGGCCTGGCTGGGGACAGGGCTGGGTGTCCTTGTCGTGTCCCCCTCGGAGTGGGGCATGTGGCTGTCCTGGGCTGGGCATGCACTTTCGGCAGCCTCACCTGTGTTTGGGACACGTGTGCCCATCGCGTGACGTGTGACAACCCCGCTGTTGTCACCTGTTACCACTTGTCCTGAAGGTCCTTCCGCCCTGCCTCCCCCCGTGCTGGCTCTGCTTGGGACTGGGGATGTGCAGCGTTTGGGTTGGGACTAAGGGCAGGGAGCTGGCCCTGGTCAGGCTCCCCTGGGCACGTGTGGCTGTCACGGAGCTCTGCGAGGGGTGAAGGCACAGTTCCTCAAGCCTGCAATGTCTCTGCCCTGCCGTGCAGGGAGCCGGAGGCAGGGCACGGCCGGCACCCCGCGGCGGAGCAGGAGGAGGAAGAGCCTGGCCATCGCCTACGAAGCGGGGCAGGGCGGCGGGGCCGAGCCGCGCTGGGAGCCGCAGCACTGGCGGGAGCAGCTGCAGCGCATCCGCGAGATGAGGAGCAGCAGGGATGCTCCCGTGGATGAGATGGGAGTGCACAGGTGCTACGACAGCGGCGCACCTCCAGAGGTAACAGCATCCCACAGGGAGCAGCATTCCCACAGGGAGCAGCATTCCCACAGGGAGCAGCATTCCCACAGGGAGCAGCATCCCCGCAGGGAACAGCATCCCGCTGCCAGCTCTGGCAGGCACAGGAAAACACAGCCTCCCTCATCCTCGTGCTGCCCCTGGATCTGTCCCACTTGGGATGCTTCCAGGACACAAACTGGATCAGGACTCTGGGCTGGGATTGGTCTCAGAGGATGTGATGAGTGTGAGGGGCAGTGCTGCCTTGTGCAGCAGGCTGGCAGGGCGTGAAGCCACATTCCCTTCTTCCTGAAAAATCTCTGTAGGAGTCCAAGGAAAGTATCCTGCAAGGTGGCTGTGGAATGCAGAGGAATATGGGGAGCGCCCAGGGCAGGCTTGGAGGAGCAGTGGGAGCCACTGGAGTGGGAATGTGGGGGTCACAGAATCCCAGAATTGTTAGGGTTGGAAGTGATTTTGGAGACCAGCTAATCCAATGCTGTGGACTTGGAGCAGCAGGAGCCTCTGGAGTGGGAATGTGGAGATCATCCAGAGGCAGGCTCAGAGGAGCAGTGGGACCTGCTGGGCTCTGAGGGAGGGCTCTGGAGGACACAGCTGGACAGCCTCGGCACATGGAATGCTGTCCTTGCTGCTGGATCCTGCCCTGGGCTCGATCCCTGGGGAGAAGGATGAGCCAGAGAGCGTCACACGCTCTCAGCCACGTGGGCTGGCAGCCGTGGGGCCAGGGGACATGCTGCACCACACGGAAATAGCTTCTCTTCCCTGGGGAAGCTGCGTTGTTGCTTCCAAGAAAAAGTGGATGTTGTAACCCTCAGCTCCTCGCACCGTTTCTTTGTACCCTGAGATTATCCTGCTTCCACGCACTCAGGGATTTTTCCTGGTGCACCTGTGGTTTTGTAAACTTTGCAGGAGCGCTAGAGGGAGGATTGTGTGCTGTGTTATCCCGGGTCATTCTGGGTTAGTTGCATCATCCTCCTCACTGGTGGGACGGAACTGCATCTGGGAAGAGAGAATTGGGAAATAGGAGGTGATGGCCTGGCTAAACCCTGCATGGCAGCAGCAGAGGAATTCCTGGGATTTGTCCTTCTTCTCCCAGTCTCTGTCATCCGTGAGGAGCTCACTGGAGCCAGACGCCCAGTTCCTACTGAAGCCCAGTGGGAAAGGGTTGGGATTTTCAAAAGCTGCTTAGAGCAGACGTTGGATGGAAAATCATTGGGCGTTTGTGCTTGTGCATCCTGTGGGTCTCCTGGGAATGCCATCCTCAGGAAAAGCTTTGTCCAGCCCTTTGTGGCTCAGCACTGGCGTCTTTGGAGTGAGATCCCAGCAGATAGAGCTGTTCCTGCCCTCTCACAGATACTGACAGCTGAGCTTGAAGGTGTTTCTCTCCTCCCTTTATCGTGTGCTGGAATTAAAAGGTTATGGATAATTCCTGTTGCAGCCTTGGAGCCACCCTGCACTGAGGGTGGTGCTGGATCCTCCCAGATGCTGCCGGGGTGTCTCAGTGTCCCCTCTGTCCCCAGGTGATGCGCTACCAGGTGCTGCTGGCCCTGATGCTGTCCAGCCAGACCAAGGACCAGGTGACGAGTGCTGCCATGCTGCGCCTGCGCCAGCGCGGCCTCTCCGTGGACAGCGTGCTGCAGATGGATGAGGAGACCCTGGGACGGATCATCTATCCCGTGGGCTTCTGGAGGGTGGGTGTGGGATCGCCCCCTGTGCCCTCCCTGGGGGGAGCTCTCCCCTGGAGTCAGGCTGAAAGCTGGATTTTACCCAAGTTTGGCACTTTGTGCTGCCAGCAAGGTGAGGTTGTTGGCTGCAGGGCCTGGAGTGTGCAGGGAGGTTGGAGCTCCCAGCTCTCAGCATTTTGATTTCATGTGCAAGTCAAGGCTCTGTCTCCTCCACAGCTCCCATGTGTGGCCTCACCTGTAACACTCACTCAGGAATGGCTGGTTGTCTGGGCTGTGTGTCTGTTTTCCCTGTGTGGGAGGGCAGCTTGGACTGTGTGCCTTTCCCCTTGGTTTTCCAGAACAAGGTGAAGTACATCAAGCAGACCACAGCCATCCTGAAGCAGAAGTACGGGGGGGACATCCCCAGCACTGTGGAGGAGCTGGTGCAGCTGCCAGGAGTTGGGCCCAAAATGGCCCATTTGGCCATGCACATTGCCTGGGACAGCGTGGCTGGCATAGGTAACCTGGGCCCTGGTGTTCCCATCCCTCTCCTAAATCCCAATCCATTCCCCAGGCAGAGGGGAAGCCCTGCAGCCCCAGGAGCCTGGTAACCCCTTTGGTTCAGTCATCTGCAGAGTATCTGGGTGGGGGAACTTGGACCCTCAGCCACTCACTCAGGGAGTTGTAGGGTTTAGGCAGCTGCTCTTTCTCCCCAAACTGGATAGCAGAAATTCCCAAGGGAAGTCACAGCCCTGGGGAGCTGCTGCCAGATGGGGCTGGACCATCACCTGCAGGTCCCAGCCTGGAGCCCCTGGGGACAGATCAGTGTTCCAGAAGGATGTGCTGCTTGATGGAAGAGCCCTGGGAAAGCCAGGAGGAGTGAGTGGGTGGGAGCTGGATCCTGCAACCCCTCTGGTGACCATCAGCTGGACAGGCCGTGGCCCCTGCCCTGCATCCAGCAGCCCTTGGGGTCTGTTGTTCTCCTGCTGTGGAGGAGGGAAGTCCAGAGGCAGCCAAACCAGCCAAATGCTTTCCAAATAATTGTGTGCTCGATTTTGATTTGGGAGGCAAGGCTTAGTCTTCCTGTTTACAGCAATTTCCTGGGTTTTGCCCAATTAGCCCCAGAGACAGGTTTATCACTGCTGATCTAACAATAATACACTTTGCATTCAGAGCTTTTGAGCTCAAAGCACATTATAAACACTGCTTTAAGCCTCCCAAGCCCTCTCTGCTGGTGGGTATTATGAAATGTGTTTTCCATGCGGGCAGAGATCACGATTTGCGTAACTTCAGCTGCAGCTCCAGGGGGATGAGAACGTGGAGAGGGAAGGGGGCCAGGCCCTGTGCCTGCTCCTCGGAGCAGGGGAGCCTTGCAGAGAGGCTGGCTCGGGCTGTGTGAGCCTGGGGACAGACAGACACCCACCCCAAACGCTTTTGGCTCCGGGCCTGGGAAGGAAGTGTTTGTTCTTGGAGTGAGCCTTCCCTGCGCTGCCCCAGGGGAGCCTTGCCCTGGCCTGGGCTGTCACAGGCAGCTCTGGCTCTGCTCTCTCCGTTCAGGTGTGCCTGCCCCACCTAAACTCTGGGCTCTCCCTCCCCAGCTGTGGACACCCACGTGCACAGGATCTCAAACAGGCTCAAGTGGGTGAAGAAGGAGACCAAGAACCCCGAGGAGACTCGGGTGGCACTGGAGGAGTGGCTGCCCAGGTGAGCCCTGAGCCCCTGCTGGCTGCAGGAGCCATGTCTGCACAAAGTCCTGCTGGGGGCATTTCAGGGGCTGCATTTTGGCTCCTTCCTCTTTCCAGGGTCGCAGTAGCTGCAGGTGTTTCCCCTCTGCCAGAGCTGCAGCAGCAGCATCTCAGCTGCGTGGTGGTTCTGTTGCTGTCAGATGGATCAGTCACCACCAGTGGAGCTCTTGATCCCTGATTTTTGCCTTATCGAGTTTACCATGACCCCAGCCAGGTGTTTTCCCACACAGGGCCTTGCTGAGCCCAGTGGCCACAGCAGCATCAGCCCAGGGCTGGCTTCTGGCCTTCACTGGTGATTAATTTTCAGTATCAAACACCAGCTGGCACATACAGAGGGACATCTCCACCCCTGGCACAGGCACTGCTCCCTCCCAGCTCAGCAGGACCAGGAAAGCTTGGGAGGGCTGGGAGTCACCTCCAGGGGAAGCCAGGAGGAACAGGCAGAAGGGGAGAGGGATCCCATTAGCACCACAGGCTGTTCTCACCCCTTCCAAGCAGCTGCATGGCGCCAGTGCTGTTTGTCCCCTTGCTGCAGGGATCTCTGGAAGGAGATAAACTGGCTCCTGGTGGGCTTTGGGCAGCAGACCTGCCTGCCTGTGAACCCTCGCTGCAGCCAGTGCCTCAACCAAGACATTTGCCCGGCTGCCAAGAGACTCTGAGGGATCATCCAGCCTTGGGAGAGCCACAAAGCTGCTTGGGCTGAGCCCTGCTAAAGCTGGGCCTGGCACAGGGCTGGCAGTGTGACTGCGGGGGACAGGAGCCTGCTGCAGCAGCTGGAGGGAACAGCCACTGGCAGTGGCTCAGCTCTCCAGGGGAAAAAGGGCTTTGAGAGGCAGCAATCCTGCTGGGACAGAGCTGAAGGCTCCAGCCTGGGTGAATGGCTGAGCACGGCCCAGCTGTGCCACACTGAGTCACTGCAGAGGAAAGCTTTGTCCTCAGGGACCTGCTGCTGCTTGTAAATACTTGTTTAATAAAGGTGGTGAGGGCTTTTTTGCACCCACGAGGCTTGCTGGCATTTGTGTGACACTGGCTGAGGGAGGAGAATTGTGGGTGGCCTCAGCAAGGCTGAACTATGGCAACCTGCCCTGGCCTGGCAGGCTGAGAGCAGGCAGCACACACCTGCCCAGGTGTGCTGCCAACAGGACAGGAGCTGTGCAGGGGACACCCAGGTGGACAGCAGGAGGCATTTATCCATGGAAGAGGCTGTTAAACACTGGAAAGGGCTGCCCTGGGAGTGTCCACGGAAGGCCTGGATGTGGCACTCAGTGCTCTGGGCTGGGGACAAGGTGGGGATGGGGCACAGGTTGAACTCGATGATCCCAGAGATCTTTTCCAGCCTTGGTGACCCCGGGATTCCGAGGGGCAGCTGAAGCCTTCCCAAGGCAGGAGCAGAGGGATCAGTGCCTGGACAGGTGACCTGTGGGTCCTGGCAGCAGGACAGGGGCTGGGGGATGCAGAGCACGGCCAGGGGCTGAGCCAGTGCCGCTCTGTGTGCCACCAGGGCCACAGCAGCCACGGGAGCCAGGCGGTGTCCCAGCAGCTGACAGGGACACCAGCACCCCTGCGTTTTGTTCTTCAAAGAAAGGGCAGCGCTGACTCCATTGTGAGCTTCAAAGGCGTAATTCCAGCTCCTCTTTGCAGAGGAAGCCAAGTTTACAATGTGCTAAAGGGCTGCAGTTCCGCTCCGGGCTCCCCGAGCGGCTGAGGAAGGAGCAGATAAGTGCTGGGTACAGGGCAAACCAAGTTTATTACCGACATTACAGTGTACATGGTGGGCTTGCAGCCTTAGACTTTATTGATTTTTCTTTTCCAAGTTAAATGTACAGGAACTGAATAATTACTACCGAGCTACAACGAGATGTCAGGAACGCAGTAATGCTTCAACCAGGAGCAGTTTCCACGGACTAAGAGATTAAAATTTTCCAATCTTGCCGACACGGATTTGCACATCTGATTTCTTTTGATCTACATTCAACGCTACACAAGGATTTTTCCTTCCCCCCTCAACTCCAGCAGTCTGGGATGAGCGATGGGGAGGTGACACCAGGTCTGTGCTCCCCAGGCTGTCCTGGGAACGCTCTGCCCTGGGGCTGCCGGGCTTTGGCCAGGCGGGCACGGGAAGCCACGTGCACAGCATGGGAAAGAAGGGCTGCTTCCCAACATCACCCCGAGAGAGAAAACAGTATTTTGGGGTCCAAAAAGAGAGCAGGTAATTTGAAGTGGGATGGGGAAGAGGTGTCTTGGTAATGGCAGAGCCCCGAGGGGAGGCAGCCTCTCCACATCCCCCTCACCCCATGCCTGTCTGTCACCCACAGCCAAACACCTGCACCAGTTCCTCTCCAGAGTCATTCTTCCCAACCTGTTCAGCCCATCGACAATCCTAAAAGATAACTTTCATAAAGAGAACTCGTCTCCTTCACCCCTGAGGCTCTCCACGCTCTCCTGCCAGCAGCATGAGGCCACAGGCAGCAGCTGCTGCCCAGGGAGGCCAAACACCCTGTGCTGAGCCCAGCAGAGGATGGCATAAGGCACCTTTTGGCTCCACAGTTTGGAAATACCTTTGGAAATCCGTGCAGAGCCGTTCCCACATCGTGGCACACTGGCCAAAAGCCAAGGTTTTATCCCAGAAGGGCTGGGGTGAGGCAGGCACAGGCACAGCTCTGCTCACACACCAGCCACAGCCAGCTGGGACAAGTGGCTTTGTGCTCCCAGTGCCTTCCCACAGCAGGGCTGGGATGGCTGCTGGAGTGTGGGAGGGGGTGGGACAGCCCCAGCCCCTGCCCCTGCCCCACCGGGGCAGCTCAGCTGAGTCACCATCACTCGCACAGCCAGAGGCAACAATGAAGAGTTGAACTGGACTTGATCCGTAGTGCTTTAGAGACACTCTGAGTGCCCAGAGCGGGGCTTTGGAGGAGGCCAGAGGTGCTGCCCACTCCCTCACAGCACTGCCTGCTCCACCTGCAGCCCAGGGACACCCACGGCTTCGGAGCACGTCCTTCACACGGTGACACTCCCGGGCTGGGGACACCAAACCCCAGCCCAGGAGGGACCTGGAGCAGCCCAGCGCCGAGCCTCAGTTCGAGCTGCATCCCTGTGCTCCCTCCTGGATGCAGATGTTGGGGCATCCTCATTTCCAGGTCTGTCCAAAGAGTTTAGCATCCCGTGGTTCTCCTCTTCGTGCTCCGTGGGGCAGGACTGGCCCTGCTCCCTCCTTCCCTGCCACATCCACGGCTGCAGGTGGGGAGAGCTGTGGCCTTTGGCTCTGGGGTTTGCTTTTAAACCCCACCCTCTCCCCTCTGCAGAGCTGTTTGGGGTGAAAAATGGGCTTTTACTGCCTGGGCAGGAGCTGCTGGTGGGGGGCACATTCCTAAACTAACTAGAAACACATGGGACTTCATTAAAAAAACAACAAAAAACCAACAAAACAAACGGTTTTGCTTCAATAGCAAAGCCAACAAACGATTTCCAGCCAAAGTCCATTTTCCCATGGTGGGAGTGGGGATGGGGAGCTGGGGAGGGGTCCCTGGCCCCCCCACCACGAGCCACGAGATGTTTCCACAGGGGCGCAGAGCATCCCATGGGGCTCAGTCTGGGACACCCACAAAGCCAAAACACCCCACATAAAAAGTAAAAAAGAAGTAACAGAAGCCTAAATGATGCAGGTAAGAAACAAGAGTTAAAATCCTTCCAGTCCTTTCTCACAGGAACGGGGGACGGCGGGCAGCCGGAGCCGGGCTCAAGAGCAAGCAGGAAAAGGAGCTTTGGTCACATTTTTCTTATGAGAATCGCTGGTGAGTAACAACAATAATAACAATAATAATAACAAATAATAATAATAAAAAATAAAAATAAAAAGGACTTTAAAATACGCCTTGTAAAAGCAACCAGTGAAGAGCAGAGCAGAAAGCATCTCACGTGGACACCGAAGGAGGGGCCTGGGCACCTCGGGAACGTCCGGGCTGGGGCGGGCAGGGAGCGGGGCTCAGAAATTGCTGAAAATCTCCCGTTTCTTGTTCCAGTCCATCTGCGGCGCTCGCTTCTTCACGCGCTTGGCCCTCACCTTCTCCTTGGCCTCGGCAGCCGTGGGGCTCAGGCTCAGCCCGCTCTCCTCAAACGGGTCCTTCTTGTCCGTGTCACCGTCCTGCGGGGCAGGGACACAGCTGTCACAGTGTCACAGTGTCACAGCACTGCAGTGCCCACAGCCCCCCACGGCACCACCGGGGCTGCAGAACCCCCGGGACCACAGAGTGCCAGCTGTGCCCCATGCCCACCTTGTCACCAGCCCAGAGCCACACCCAGGTGTGGTCCCCACGACCTTGGTCAGAAAGTGAGAAAACTGAATTTCTCAGGGTCAGCTTGAGACTCCGAGAAGTCCTAGCCAAAATAATGATAACTTGTTATTATAACAATCCACACGTGCTGGTTTTCCCTTCTTTCCATTTTTTTCTCTTCTTTCTAAGACAGTTTACTAAAAGGTGTTGGGCTGGCCAGCCAACCAGGTGTAATGTATTGATTAGCTAACCAATCTGCTCCAGCTGGATCAGAGTGGTGTATAAAAGGAGAGAACTTTATTACAAAGTAGATTTTCCTGAAAACCCAGCCTTGGAGCCTGTGTCGTTCTCTTACCGTAACAGCGACAGCCAGGTGTTCCTCTGGGGACTCTGCCACCTCCCTGGCACTCCCAGTGCCTGACAACCCCTCCCACGGAGGATTTCCTGCAGCCTGCACCACAAGCCGATGCTCTGGGATGGTTTTTTAGCTCAAAGCCCCTTCCCTGTGCCATGCCCAGGGTTTCACTGGCAGCAGCACCCGTGTGGCCGTGGAGTTCAGTGCAGCACTGCATTCTGTGGGGGTGTTTCCCCTGCCTGAAGCTGTGGGAGTGCACAGCTGGAATGGAAAAGCAGGGCCACAGGAGGTGCTGCACCTGTGCCAGGTGTGGGCAAACACACAGCACGGAGATCTGTGGTGTCAGGGAAACATCTCAGAGCTTTCCTGCTGGCACTGCTGCGTGCCCAGCTCTGACAGAGAGCACAGACCCTGCTGACAGCCGTGGGCAGGGCCTTCCATCAGCCCTGAGATAACAGCTCCAGCCTTGCTGGGCTGAACCAAACCAAACTGAGCCCAGGAAACCCCCACGCCCCCAGGGACTTTGCCTTCTTGCCAGGACAGCGACCCCTGAACAGCCCCAGGGTGACTCCAGGAGAGGAGGGCTCCAGCACAGCCCCTTCTCCAAATTCTCCACCCCAGGGACCCTGCCTTGTCCCCTTTCTCCAAACTCTCCACCCCAGGGACCCTGCCTTGTCCCCCTTCTCCAAACTCTCCACCCCAGGGACCCTGCCTTGTCCCCTTTCTCCAAACTCTCCACCCCAGGGACCCTGCCTTGTCCCCTTTCTCCAAATTCTCCACCCCAGGGACCCTGCCTTGTCCCCTTTCTCCAAACTCTCCACCCCAGGGACCCTGCCTTGTCCCCTTTCTCCAAACTCTCCACCCCAGGGACCCTGCCTTGCCGTGCAGTGACCCCTGCAGCGGCCCAAGGGTGACTCAGGGTGACACCACCAGGCTCTCCCCAGGACAGGACCCAGCCTGCTCCTCCCAGGGCAGACCAGGGATCTGCCATGCATTATTCAGTGCCCAGGGGACTGGCAGCCTGCAGGTGCCTGGCCACAGCTGGTGCCCGAGAGGCTCTGGGTGCCCAGAGGCCACCTGAGCACCTGGTGCTGCCACATTGCTGCTCCCAAATGTCCCAGGGCAGGGGACAGCAGTGCAGAGACCCCACAGAGCACCTGCATGGAGGCTTTGCTCTGTTTATAGCAGAACCTTGCGCTGAAGATAAATTTTTGAGCACTTTGCAAATTCCCTGTTTTTTAATACAAATTCCCACTTCTTATTTTAAGAGGAAAAAAACCTGCTAAATCATTAATGCCCGAGAATGCCAGTCTGTGCCTTGTGTTGACTTTTGGTTGCCACTTCACCTTGCCCAACAAGTTTTGTCCCTTTCCAGTGTTGAGCCAGACCACAGAAGCCCCTTCAGCCCAGCCTGCCACCAAAACCAACTCCTCCCCTCCTTTAAACACTGTGATAAATTCGTTGTGCTCCAAATGAAAAAAAAAAAAAATGGCTTTTTTTAAATTTTAGCCTGCCCTGGTCCTGCTAGCAGCACTTGAGCCTCACAGTTGTGCTTCCTCAGGGATCCCCAGCCTTGCTGCAGCTCACCAGGGTAATTACACCTCAGACCCCAAATCCTGCAGACATCCCTCCACCTCCCAAACTACCCAGGCAGGAATTGCTGCCCAAGAAGCTGCCAGTGAACACCCACAGTACAAGGGACGAGAAAAAAACAGATTTTAGTTGCTGGGTGGGTACAAGTGAGCCCAAGTCTGGGAGATAAACTGAAATCTCATCAATGCCCAGCACGGTGAGCAGGACTGTGCCCACCCCGGGGTGCAGGAGGGACAGGAGGTGCTTGGGAGGGGTTTTTACCTCGGATTCCTTGCCAGGACTCTGCAGGTCGCTGTGAGATGAAGATGTGGAGCCCCCGTTCAGCTGGAGGGAAGGAGAATGCCAGTCTGGTTTGAGGCAGGCAGAGTTAAACACAACAAACCCCCAGGGCTGGAATGGAGCCTGGAGGGAGGGAGGAAGGGGATGCTCCTGCTGAGGGGACCCTGCACACCCGGGAGCTCCCTGGGATTCCAGCAGAAGAGAATTCCCAGGCAGAGCGTGCTCCCATCCTGCCAGACCTGGGACACTGCCACCTCCTCCTCTCTCCCTGGCACTAGATGGGCTGAAATTGGCCTCGTTCAGCCCCTCAATTAAAGCTGTAGTGGGCAGTAATTAAAACAGGCAGCAGCAAAGCTGAGCTGAACGAGCCCTGGGGATCTGAGCAGCCAGGCTCAGCTGGCACAGGTGGGAGCCAGGGACAGAGCCTGACCCCTCCTGGCACTCCCACACACCCCCTGCCCCTCCAGGGCCAGGTGAGGACCCACCTGAGTCTGTGCAGATCCGTTGGTCATGGGCTGGGGTAGCACACCTGGGCACAAAGAACACAGAGAGCGCTCAGTGAGCAGCCCCAGCTGCCCCCCCTCCTGCCCTGCCTGCCCCCACCAGCTCATCCTGACCCCTGCCTTGGGCCTGGGCTGTTTCCCAGCCCAACAAAAGCTTTCCCCTCTCCCTGTGCCCTTCTAGAACCATCCCTGCCAGGTGCCCTGAATTCACTCCAGTTCACCCTTTTGGTCAGAGGAAAACACCTGCCAGGAAGAGAACCAAGTAACCTCCTCCTACAGGCACTCTCTGCAGCACACTCCCCTTTT
>VWZV01006629.1:172409-240630 GCA_013397155.1 Irena cyanogastra
TGGGGTCACCTGGGGACACCCCCTGGCTCACTGGGGTCACCCCATGGCTCATTGGGGTCACCTGGCATCACCTCCTGCCACATTGGGGTCACCTGGGGACACCCCCTGGCTCACTGGGGTCACCCCTGGCTCACTGGGGTCACCTGGGGACACCCCCTGGCTCACTGGGGTCACCCCCCAGCTCACTGGGGTGCTCCAGGGACGAGTCCCAGTGCCCTGCGTGTCCCCACGGGGTGTGGCTCTGTGCCACCTCTGCAGGTCCCTCAGTGGCCAGGGCTGTTCCCAGTTCGTACCCCTGGGGCTGGTGTCACAAATGTCACCAGCTCCGACTAACGAGGGGTTTTCCCACAAAATTAATTAGCACGTGGCAGCCTCCACGCAAGCAGAAGCCTCTGCCAGAAGCAGCCAAAGGAACCGACCTCCCCTCCTGGGTTGGGGCTCTGCAATCCAACCAAGCCCTCCCCAGCTCAGCACCACCAGGCCAGCGGTGCCAGGGACCCTCCTGGTGCCAGGGACCCTCCTGGTGCCACTGCCGGCCCAGCCCTGAGCACAGCCCAGGACAGGGCTGTCCCCACAGCCCGGTGTCACCGCTGTCCCCAAGCACACCCGTGACACAGGACACAAACCAGCCTGCACCTCCACAGCAGCCCCAGCCCGGCCCCGAGCAGAACAGGGCTCAAAAGGGAATTTCAGAGCAGCCCAAAAGGCTGCAGGGACAGCCACGGGCCCTCCAGGGGTCCCAGGACTGTCCCCAGCCCCTCTGCCCCACACACCCACGGCCACACGGGGCTCAGATGCCTCGGAAGGCAGGGATTAGGGCTTTATTCCAGGAGTAAAACCCCAGCGCCAGCGTGGACACCGGCTCTCCCGGGGCCTCGGAGAGGAGGAGGAGGAGGGAGAGGAAGACAGACACAGACAGACACAGACACAGACAGACACAGAGCTGCTCTAGAGGCCGAGGCCAGGTTGGTACCATCACCCTGGGATCCCGGTGGCTCCTGCAGCGCCTTGGCCACGATGTCACCGAGCCCTCAGCACGGGGCTCACCCCAAACCTGCTCCCAGGGACTCGGGGTGTCCCGCGGGCTGTCCCACGATGGCAGCAGGAGCTCCAGAGCTGCCCCAGAGCGAGGATTTGCTGCAACTCCACCCAGCTCATCTCCTGGGTGTGCCACTCGTAATCACCGGGGTCAGGGCTCGGCCCTAATCGGCTCAGACCTGCCTGGGACCACCTCAGCTGCTCCTGACCCCAGCCTGGGACCACCTCAGCTGCTCCTGACCCCAGCCTGGGACCACCTCAGCTGCTCCTGACNTCCCAGGACTGTCCCCAGCCCCTCTGCCCCACACACCCACGGCCACACGGGGCTCAGATGCCTCGGAAGGCAGGGATTAGGGCTTTATTCCAGGAGTAAAACCCCAGCGCCAGCGTGGACACTGGCTCTCCCGGGGCCTCGGAGAGGAGGAGGAGGACGGAGAGGAAGACAGACACAGACAGACACAGACAGACACAGACAGACACAGAGCTGCTCTAGAGGCCGAGGCCAGGTTGGTACCATCACCCTGGGATCCCGGTGGCTCCTGCAGCGCCTTGGCCACGATGTCACCGAGCCCTCAGCACGGGGCTCACCCCAAACCTGCTCCCAGGGACTCGGGGTGTCCCGCGGGCTGTCCCACGATGGCAGCAGGAGCTCCAGAGCTGCCCCAGAGCGAGGATTTGCTGGAACTCCACCCAGCTCATCTCCTGGGTGTGCCACTCGTAATCACCGGGGTCAGGGCTCGGCCCTAATCGGCTCAGACCTGCCTGGGACCACCTCAGCTGCTCCTGACCCCAGCCTGGGACCACCTCACCTGCTCCTGACCCCCACGCCCACCCCAGGGCTTTGCCAGGCAGGCTCCACTCACCCCTGCTGGGAACTGCAGCACCTGGATACACTCCAGGATCACCCAGGACAGGTCAGACCTTTCCATCCCTGCTTGGCAGGGCTGGAGAAAGCCCAGGCAGGAGCATGCCTGCCTAATTTATGTTGTTAACATACTTCAAGTCAGCTGCCACGGTGTTTCCTCTCCTTTTCCTGTGGTTTCTGTCAGAACTGGCTCCTTCCCTCCCTCCAAAACAAACCTCAGCAGCAGAGCCCACCAGGGCTGGGGACCCCGGGCTCCTGTCCCACCCTGGGGACACCAGGGACACGGAAATGTCCTGAGGGGACAGAGACCACTGCCCAGAGCCTCGGTGTCCATGGCCACTGCCTTGCCTGAGCTGGGGCTTCTCTGTCCCCTGTCCCTTGAATTCTCCAGGGATGCAGAGCCACCCCAGGGCTCTGGGGCAGAAATGCAGGATCCTGAGCCCAGCCCAAACCCCAGCGGGCAGGGGAGTGGGGGGAAAGAGCCAAGGAAAGGGGCCCAGGGGCCCCCAGAACAAGGGAGCCACTTACACCCCTGACAGGGACAGCCTCCCCTGGCAGCACTGGTTACACTGGGAGCCGAGCTGAGCCTCGGGCAAGCTTCAATTGCCACTATTATTACCCGGGTTCTGCTGGAAGCTCAAAGGCTGCTGCCTGTGCACGGATTTAGGGATGCACTGAGCTTTAAGCAGATTTTTGTCACCGCTCGGGGCAGGGGAGGGGTGAAACCCCACTGAAACACCTGCAGGGGTGAGGGAAGCTGGGAGAAGCAGGAGCCCTCAGCCTGGCTGCCACGGGCAGCAGGAGGCTCCGGGATGGTGCCACGGCTGGAATGGGATTGCTGTCTCCATCCTCCCCCTGCTCGGCAGGGCTGGGCTCCCTCCCTTCCCCCAGGAGTGACTCAAGTCTTCCCATTGCAGCAGCACCAGAAAGGGGGTGGCTAGGGCAGCCCTGCAGCCCCAGGGCCAGGGGACCTCGGTGACACTTGGAGGGGGGGACAGCAAACGCCAAAGGAGCCTCAAACCCACCCGGAGAGTGGGACAAAGGTTGGGGGGAGGCAGAGCACCCCCGGGTCTGCAGCACCCAGGGGAGAGGACAGGGCAGCTCTCTCCATCCCCGGGGCTTCCCCAGGCCTGGCTGGGCCCCAGCTCCACGCTGGATGCTGCAGCCCCCCCAGGCTGCTGGGAGGGCTCGGGGCTCATTCCATCCCTGCCCTCCATCCCTGCTTCCATCCCTGCCCTCCATCCCTGCCCTCCATCCCTGCCCTCCATCCCTGCCCTCCATCCCTGCCCTCCATCCCTGCCCTCCATCCCTGCCGGCCCCAGCCCCCGGCTGCAGTCAGTCTGAGCAAGCTCAAACTCCAGATGTTGGGGAAATGCTGTAAATAACAGAGGAGGAGGGGAGAGGGGCTGGGGGCACGCCAGGCCCACCAGATGTTCCAGATGTTCCTCCCCTTCCCGCAGGGCCAGGGCTGGGGCTGGGCAGGAGGTGGCACCTCCAGCTCCCAGAGACCCCCCCAGGCAGAGGCTTTCCACCAGGCAGCAATAAATCCTCAGGCAGGAGCAGCAAACAGGAATAAATCCTCGGGCAGGAGCAGCAAACAGGAATAAATCCCCGGGCAGGAGCAGCAACCAACCTGCTTCCATTTTCACACAGCCACAACTGTAATTACCACCCACCCCCTTCCCAAGGAGGTGTTTCAGCTCGACACCACTGGTCAGGAGAGGAAAACCTCCCATCACTCCCCCAACACGGACCTGACAGCCCAGAGCCACCCAGGGAAGGCTCCTCCTTCCAGCATCTCCCCACTCACATCCCAGCAGGGCAAAGTCTCAGGGACTGCAGAGTGCCCACGGTCATCTCTACCCCGGGGAACAGGAGGAGCTCAAACGTGGCTGAGCTGCCAGCAAAAAGCCTTTGGCAGAGCCTGTGCTCACCCTAAAATCAGCAGGGTTACCTTCAGGAGGACAGCAGGGTGCTGCAGGCTCGGGATGGTGACAGCACAAACTGTGCCTCCCTGGCTGTCACAGCCCCTGTCACCACCAGGCCCCTCACCTGCCTGCCCCCAGCACTGGGCTCTTGGAGCTTACTGAAATCTCTTGCACTGTTCAAATCACTCCAATTATTTCTACTGCTCCAGCTGAGTTGAGTGACAGCAGCATTAAAAACCAGGTGCTCATCTCAAGGGCAGCAGACACCGGGGTTTGTGCTGCTCCCCCAGCATCCCCCTGCCCACCTGGGGCTGCACCAGCACACACCCAGTGCCCTTTGGGTGCACCCCTGCCTCTCTCTGGGTGCACCCCTCCCCAGCAGGCAGCACAGAGGCAGGGGGTGAGGGTGGCAGTGAATTATTCCAATTAGCAATGGAACACGTCCAGCCACGGCTCCTCAGCAGCACCCAGGGCTGAGCTGCAGCTGACAGGGTAACTGGGACATTTCTGGGATTTTTCTGATGACAGGCCCTGAGAGGAGGAGGAGGAGGAGGAGGATCAGCCATGGAAAACCCAGACTCACAGCAGGGCTGCCTCCAGCCCTGGAGGGGAAGGATGATGCCCACAGTGGGCACCAAGCCTCAGCAGGCTCCTGCTGGCCCCCAGACACTTCCCCTGAGCCCTGCAGCCCTCCTGGACACAGTGAGGGTCACTGGTGCCAGGGTGGTGCAAAAGTCATCAGAAAAGATTCATGAGGCCCTTCACCACCCCGTGTCACCACAGCAGCAGCAAGAAGAGCTTTGCACCTTCCCTGTGTCCAGCTCACCCCCAAGCCTGGTCCTTCAGTGCTGTGGGTGCAGAGCTGTGTCCCAGGCACTGCCAGGGGGCTGTCATCCCAACAAAGTGCCAGGCAGGAGAAAACAGGAGCAGGGAGGATGGGGAGGGCGGGGAGGTGACAGCACTGCCAGGCTGTGGGATGGCACTGGGACAAGCAGCTCCCTCAGGGCTCCCACCAGGGCTTCCCTCCACAGATCTCCTGCCAGAGAAATCACAGCTCGACCTCCCCTGGATTTGCCCCTCTCTGACATCCCTGAGCACAAAGGAGCCTCAGGATGGGGCTGCAGGGCCACGTCCTGCTTGGCACCTCGTGTCCCTGATGGGCACATCCCTGCCATGGGGACACCAGCTCTGCCCAGCCCCACGGGGTGCAGCCATCCCCCCAGCAGTGCTGTCCCTGACAGAGCTGTCCCACACCCCCGGCAGCCCTGCAGCTGTTTCCCAGCAGTGGCTCAGCCACCAGCTGTGGGAAGCAGGGATTTTTCCCTCTTTGCTGGCGTTGGAGCAGGCTCAGGCAGCAAAGGCACCCACGCTCGCCCCGGGCAGGGCTGGAGCCAGCAGCAGCAGCAGCAGCAGCAGCAGAGGCTTGGCTGGAGCAGGGAGCAGCTGGCCCGGCCAGGGAGAGAGGGAGGGAGGCTGGAGAGACAGAAACCGCCACGTGCACGTGTTTTCATGGAGAGAGACAGCTTTTCCAGCAGGGCCTGCCAAGGGAACACGCAGCCGGGGCAGCGGAGAGCTCCTCTGCTCCACAGGGATGGGCTCCAGGGCCACGAGGGGCAGCAACCTGGGGCCTGGCAGGCTGGGCTTTGTCCAAGAGGGGAAATGTGGAATCTCCATTCCAGATTGAAAGGGATCTCAGCAGATCCAGAGGAATCTGTTTTCTGCTGGGTGGGAGGGAAAAGAGCATCGGTCACTGAGCAGGGCTCGAGCTGCTGGAGCAGGGAAAATCCTTCCCACGCTCACCAGGAACCCTCAGGCGAGAGGAGGGATTGCTCTGGACAATGGGAAGGCAGAGGGAGATGCTGGGAATGAAATTCTCCAATCCCACCGTGCTCCCTCCCTCCACAGGGGCTGTGCTGCAGCACGGAGCTCGTGTCCCCTGCAGCACAGACTGTCCCTCTGTGACACCCCAAATCAGAGAGCTGCCACCCCAGTGGCACATCCCAAATGGGGATGCTGCAGAGGGCAGAGGCCGGGCACAGCTCCCAGCACCTCCAGGCTCTGCCCGCTGCCCTTCGGCCTCCCCAGCTGCCTCTGGAGGCCAAGCCTTGAGCAATCACCAAACACTGGCTGAAGCTGGCCCCATTCCTTGCCTCCAGTGACCCCGGGTGAGAGCAGGAATCCAGCCCTGCAGCTTTGTGCTCCCACGGCACTGAGGAAAACCCCCGGAGGTGGAGGGGGCTCTGTGATGGATGCACCAGGCACTGCAGGGAGCACTCCCAGCCCCGAGAACACCCCAGGACAGGGAGGGTTCCTGGGAAAGAAAAGGTATTTTCCCAAGGACTGAGGCTGCCCAGGCTCTGTGCTCCTGCTTTTCCCCCTGCCAGGGCCGTGGGACCGGGGTCACCACAGCAGGACCACACAGGGCCAGCACCAACTGCTCAAACCCACCAAGACCTGCCCTGAGAGCCTGATTTTTGGGGATAGGGAGCAATCCCAGTGCCCTGCAGGAAGCCAGCTGCCAGTCAAGGCATCTCATACAGAACGGGGAAAAGTGTTCTGCACCGCAGGCCAGCAAGGACACAAATCCTGGTCCCCTCCACGAGCCCCCAGCCCAGAGGAAGAGGTCACAGGTGCTACACTCAGCCTTGCAGAGCCCAGTAAAGCACAGGCAGGGTGGGAAGGAAGGCATAGGGCAAACTGCTGTCCCTTTGGGGCTGGTTTTCTCCTCCTGCTCTGCCACGAGCCCACCTGGAGTGAGGGGTGCGCTGCACACGGGGCAGGGGGACACATCTGGGGCACATCTGGGGCACCCCCAGCCCGGCCCCTGCCCAGGGAGGGGAGAACAGGCACTGCTCTGTGAGTGCTGGGCCCAGGGAAGTTCAATAGTTTACTCCCAATATTTGTCTTGGCCGGGCAGCCCAGCTCGCTGGAGGAAATGGGGCAGGGGGAGGGCTCCAAACATCCTCTGCATTCCTCGTACGGAGCAAAGCCAGCGCGGGGCACCGCGCTCGGGGTCACCCCACGGGAGGCCTTTTGTGTTTGGAAACCCTGCAATAAAACATCCAGGGGGGCAATTTTCCAGAAAGCAGCAGGGGGGTGAGGGGCCTCGGTCCCAGCCCTCGGCTCCACACGTAAACTTCTCCCAAAATCCCCCAAGGCACAGCTCCTGCAGCAGATCTGCTGCCCTGGGCACGGCACCCAGAGCCTCCGGTTCAGCTGGGCTTGCCCTTGACCTCCCCCTCCAAAACTCAACCCTGCAGCCACTGCCCCCATTGCACAACGCTGGCACCAGCTCCATCCCACGGCCCTGCTGGGAAGCCCGGCGGGATCAGGGCCCCCAGGGCTCCTTCTGCTGAGCTCCAAAATGACAGCTTTTAAACCAAGCTCGTCAAAAACCAGGGATGCCCCTAGTCAGGGAGCTGAGCTGATCTCCAGCTGAGCAGGGCAGATAAGGGGCTGGGGTGGCCCTGGGCAGGCAGACACAGCTCTGGGGGCAGGGGAGATCTCCCACGATAACCCCAGAGCCAGCACTGGCTGCTCCTGCTGATAAACCTGGGGTGAAGGGGGTGCCAGTCCTGGGCTCTGGGCACGCTGCCATCCGTGCCCATGGCAAGGGGAACACAGAACCCCCAGGAAGAGGGAACAGCTCACAAAACCACAAGGGGGATTTGGGTACCCAGCACAAGCATCAGCCACAAAGGGGATTTTATCCCCACGTTCCAGCTCCACACAGGCTGTCCCACCTCCCCGTGGCTCAGCCCCAGTGCCAGTGAGCCCAGCTGCCAGGCAAGAGCAAGGAACTCTTCCAGGCAAAGCCGACTGCTCACCCGCTTACACCTAATTAGGGCTCGTCTTAATTAAATCCTGCTAACCATGAGCAGCCCCGAGGGCAGAATTAACTGATTCACCTGGGATGGCCTCTGGCTGCTGGGCTGGCAGGAAGGAGCCAGCCCTGTGCTGGACACACGAGGCAGGAGCTGCCAGGGCTTGGGAAGAGCCACCGGAGACCTTCCCCAGGGCACAGCATCAGTGCCCAGGGAATGCCAGCTCAGCCAGGTGCCAGGGCCACATTCCCCAGGGTGGCAGCTCAGCCTGCCAAGGCTGGGGCAGAGGGATTAGCCCTCCCACCACCTTGTGTCTTTAAGGGGATTAGTCCCTGTAATTCCAGGAGGGTTTAATCACAGTACAGCCCGGGAGCAGCGGGGCTGGGGGGAGGCAGTGACCCCGCTCCCAGCAGGTGGGGATGGACAGGCCCAGGAGCACACCTGGACAGCCAGGCTCTGCTGCTCCTGGCCCCACTCCTTCCCCCAGCACCCTCAGTGCCAGGCTGGAGACCCTTCCCAGGGAAAGACCCACAGCCAGGCAGCCCAAATCGTGCAGCCTCCAGAAGAGGAGGCTCCAGGGAGAGCTCAGAGCCCTTCCAGGGCCTAAAGGAGCTCCAGGAGAGCTGGAGAGGGACTGGGGACAAGGGATGGAGGGACAGGACACAGGGAATAGCTTCCACTGCCAGAGGGCAGGGATGGATGGGAGACTGGGAATTAGGAATTGTTCCCTGGCAGGGTGGGCAGGCCCTGGCACAGGGTGCCCAGAGCAGCTGTGGGTGTCCCTGGATCCCTGGCAGTGCCCAAGGCCAGGCTGGACACTGGGGCTGGGAGCAGCCTGGGACAGTGGGAGGTGTCCCTGCCATAGCAGAGGTGGATTAACTGACCTGCCCCTTCCACCCCAAACCATTCCAGAATCCTCTGCCCACTGAGCAGCCTCTCATGCCTTCATAGCATGGGCACCTGCAGGGAATTGTCTTTCTCCCCTTCCCAGTGCTCATAAAACTACCAAAACTTGGCTTTCACAGGCTCACCACTAACAAACATCCCACACCAGCTTATTGTACCTGGAAACAAACTCCTGCAAAGCTTTAGTGGGAAAAGAGAGACACTGAGCCAACAAAACCCAGCTCCACGCCTGGATATGGCCTGAACGTGCACAGCAATGGAACCAAAACATGCAGGAGTCCAGGCAAAATGAAATGAAATGAAATTACAATATGGATCCTGCCAGAAAGAATTATGTCAACAACTCGAGGCTCAATTCCTTATTTATAGAGACCTGTGGATCTGGAGAAAGCCTCTACTGATTACAAGTTTAATTTTTGCTCTCTCATATCCCAGCCTGGAGTCTCCCACCAGCAGTGCCTGTAAAATCTCCATATCCAGAGACAAAGCAAAGGGCTGGGAGACAAAACCAGCTCAGCACAGACCTCCACTCACACCCTGAGCTCTTTTTTAGTGCTGGGTCCATCACTCCCCCCCACAGCCTCACTGCCCCAGACTGGAGGGCAGGAATGACCACCACAGAAGTGATGCCACACTGTCAGGGCTGTGAGCACTCAGGGAATGGTGTTTTACCATTGAAAACACATTAAAGGGAGCTCTTTAGAACCTCTTTTGAAAAATCAGGCGTACCTGGAAGCCTTGGCCCCTGCAGCCTGGGAGTTCCCACTGGAAGGCAGCAGCACCTTTGCCCCCATGCTCCCACCCCCCACAACTCCAGCACCTTCCAGCCAGGTGGGAGCAGCCCCCGTGCAGGGCCAGGCAGGAGGAGCTGGGATTCCCCACACCCACAGCACCAGCAGGTCCAGACCCAGCCCCTGGGGGGGATTTATCCATCCAGGCTGCACAGCAGCACCGGGACAGCCCTGAGGAACAGCTGGGAGTGTGCAGCACATCCCCTTCTCCACAGCTCGCTCGGGTCTGGGGAACAAACAGAGGATCCAAAAAAAACCAAAACCAAAAAACCAACCCAAACCCAATAACCCAATATTGTTTTAAGGTTTCCTCTGCCATGTCAAGCCCACGGCCTGAGCAGGCTGGAGCAGCTCCAGGGGCTGGAGCAGAGGCACAGCAGAGGCTCTGTGCAGCTGCCAGGGCACACGCACAAGGCCCCGCCGCTGCCAGAAGATTTTTAATTTATTCTAAACCATTTAATAGTTCTGCTATTGAACAGAACCATCGACAGCTGGCTGGGAGCCCACGAGTGAGCAGGCTGGGAGTGAAGGAAAGCTGCTGGAGCCCATCCCTGAGAGCTGGGGGGCTGGGGAGAGCTGCACTTCCAGCAGCCCCCAGTCTGTATCAGCTTCCCGACCATTCTGGGGGAAAGTTTTTGATTATGGAGGATGCAGAAGGGATCAGCACCGGCTGGACCACCCGCAGCATCAGCGCCCTGCAGCCGGCTCCGGGCTGGGGGCAGCACCGCCGGCCCCTCCCAGGGAGCCGGGGGGTCCCGGGGTGACCCCACTGTGTCCCCGGGAGCGTGTGGCTCCGGGAACAAAGGCTCCTGGCGGGGCACGGCTCCTCCCGACGCTAATCTGCCTCTCGCCTCGCACCCGCTTTGTGTTCCACTAAAAATACCGCGGCGGAGGAAGTTCGTGCCGCGGGTGGATGCTCTCCTCCCCGGGAGGGGCTTCCTGCGCTGCCCCGGCACGAAAATAGCCCCCAGCCCGCTGCTGCAGGGCCAGCCGGGAGCCGGGCACGCCTGCTCAGCCCCTGCCCTGTCCTTGTCCCCAGCCCAGACAGAAGGAAGCTCTTGGCACCCAAGCCCCCTCCCCACGGCGAGGATGCGGGAGCCGGGCTCGCCCTGCCGGGCTCCTTCACCTCGCACTCCGCGGGGACACGGCTCGTCCAGAACGGGGAGCGTTTCCTGCAGGATCTGGCTCGGATCCCTGCCAGCACCTCCTCCGAGAGCTGTGCTGGTGCCCGGCACACGCTGCTCATCCCAACCTGCCCCGCTGGCAGCCCCAAACTCGCACCGAAACCCCGCAACAGAGGGAGCAGGGTCAGCGCACACGGGACAGGGACAGGGGCTGCCCCACCCCGCAGGGCTCTGCGATCTGCAGCCTCTGCAGCAGCACGAGCTCCCAAAATCATCACGGAGCCCTGGAACGGCGCGGACGGGGAGGGACCTCATGTCCGAGTTCATCCCACCCGGACACCTTCCACCATCCCCGGGCCAAGCTGGCCCTGCACACTGCCGGGGATGAGGATTTCATCCCCACGCGCCCCAGCCTCCGCCGCCGAGCTGGAGCGGCTCCAGAGCCCAGCCCCAGCCCGGTGACACGCGATGCCACAGCCCGGCGACATCAATAATGCAGCGGGGTCAGCGCCAGCGGCCCCACAGCTCCGCCCGACTGCTGCCGCTGCTTTGGGATGGAAATCCCAGAGGAAGGGATCCCTGAGCCGCTCCTGGCCGAGCTCCCACCCAAGGCAGACCCCTGACGGGTCAGGGGTGCCCACGGCACGGACTGGGGGGGCTGCCAGAGGCTCTCCAGGCACCTTCCCTTCCTCACCCATCCCACCCGTGTCCTCAGGCAGGACCAGCCCATGCTGAGGGTGCACAGTTGGTTTTGCAAATTGGTTTTTTAAAGCAGAAACGGGCAGAGCTCCCAGGGTGGCACATCCCTGCTGCCCCCATGGACACAAACACTGCTTCCCCTGGGCTCTGCCCTCTCAGACCCATGGCAGCCCCAAAACCAGCTGCTGTGGGAGGGCAGGGAATGCATCGGGACACAGGCACGGCTCCCTGGGCTCGAGGGCTCCCCCACACCCCTCCTGGCACAGCAGGAGCCTCACCAGGCCGTGCCAGGGCTGAGCTCTGCCACCTTTCCCTCGGCCCTGGCCCGTGGATCCCAGCCTGCCGTGGGCAGTGCGAGATGCTGCAGGGAAGTGCTTTAACTCAAACCATCCACTTACTTATTTTTTTTTAAATTGCATAATTGCTGCAGACATTTCTGCTCATGTTTGGTTTTATTACATCTCTGTGGTTATTCTACAAGCCCTCAACTGAGCTGGCAGAGTGCTCCCACACCATCTGTCCTGAGTTACTCCCCTCGCAGCGCCGTGGCAGAAGGCAGCACAACACCAGGGGTTAATCTGCAACAGCCAAAAGTTCTAACTCCTGCCCCAAAGAGAGGGGTCAATATTGACTGCACAGAGGTCAGCACTGAGCCCACACCTGGTCCCACCAGGCCCTCGTCCTTCAGAGCAGCACAGCTGCCCCCAGGCAGGCAGCGGGCTCAGGAGCTGCCACCACCCCCGTGTCACCCCAGGGACACCACCCTGCTGCCTCCAGCCATCCTAAGGTGACACATCCCTCCCCAGCACAGGACAATCAACAACCAGCCACTAATTCCCCCCATTAAAATTCCCAGACTCAACAAGTTTGAATGCAGCAGCTCCAAGATGTGGGTTTATCCAAAGGATAAACTCTGGAGAAGTTTATCCTGCACAAAGGCTGTAAAGGTCCCTGTGCACACCCACCCCCTGCAGCCCAGAGCACAAGGAAGGGAATTGCACCACCCCAGCGCCTCTCTGGCTTTGCTGTTGTCCTTGTTTCTCCTACAAACACACCTGGAGAAGGCAGTGAGTCCCCAGGACAGCCCCAATGGCCACAACAGGGTCCCAGTGCCAGCAGGAATGGGACAGCAGAGCCACAGCCCCTGCAAAGGTGCTGCCAGCCTGGCCAGGACACCTCTGGAATGACCAGCAGCGTGCAGGTGAGGTCCTGGCAGCCCTGCAGCTCCCCTGCCTTTCCCACACCTCCAGCCCATGATTTAATCACAGCCACCCACGGCCCAAAGGCTCCTTGGCCATTAAAGCAGCTCACACCCAGCATCCAGAGCAGCCCCTGCCACGCTGGCACCCCCAGCCCACACCCCTGCACCTGCCAGGGGTGAGAGCCAGAGCCCTGGGAACACTGGAAACAGCCTGGTGGCCACCAGAGCCTGCTGGGGACAGGGGAGCACCTGGCACAGGGACATGTGCCCCGCCAGGGGACAGAGAGGGACAAACCTCCCCAGCCCAGCAGACACAGGAATGGGCACAATTCTGTGGGACAGGGCAGGGCAGCCCCAGCTCCCTGTGCCACCACAGCCACCCAGAGCACTGTCCCCACGGCGCTGGGGACAGCAGAGCTGTGACAGCCACAGCTGCTGGCCGCCAGCCCTGCTGACCTGCTCCCCGGCAGGATTTTAAACCCTGCTGAATTATTCATGGCATCACCGAGGTTCCTGCAGCACGAGGTGCTGCTGGGCACCAGGTCCCTGCTGCCGGGGTGCACAGTGACCTCCCCAGCCACGGCAGCTCCGGGTGGGGGGGGTCACCCCTCTTGGGAAATAAATCTGAGGGTGGTAGGGCTGTGCCCACCCTCCCTGCTCCATCACAACCACCAGATTTCCCTCCTCGTTGTGTTTCAGCTGCTCAGCTCTTCAGGCTGCCCTGAGCAAGCCCGGACTCAAACCCAGGGCAACTCCAGCCTTTCTGTAAACAAACGCTGCTGACAAAAATGCAGCTCAGGGCCACAGGTCTGCAGGGGGGAAGGAGCTGCCTTCTTTCTCTCCTTCCCTGAACGCCTCCAGGAAAGCTCAGAACAGCCCTAAATCTGCCTGGGGACAAATGTCTGAGTGTACCCCAGCTGTCACAGCCCCGCTGCAGCGGCAGCAATGTCCCACAAACCCCCCAGAGTCAGGAGCTGCACATTCCAGTGCCTGTGCTCTGCTGGGTCAGGGTCAGGCTGGAGCTGCCCCACGGGGGGACACGGTGCTGGGGGCTGAGCAGGGCAGAATTTGGGGTCCACCACCCCGTACCCACCGTGCCCTGGCCTCCTGCTGCTCTGGCAGCCAGCAAGAGGGGCACGGCAACCAGAGCAGGAGCCTGGAGCAGGTTTCAGCACCTGGAATCAGGCAGGCAAGGCACAGCAGCAGGATGCAGGTCACCCCTGGCCTCACCCCAGAGCCACACACGGCTCTGGCACAGAGAAGTGACCTTGGCAGGACAGCTGGCAGTGCCCAGCTCTCCCGAGGCAGGAGCAAACCACCCCAAGGTGCTCAGCAGCCCGAGCCCATCCCCACCAAGGGACAATCACCCCTGGAGCCAGCTCCCCTTGGCCAGCCCTAACATCAGCCCTGTCCCCAGCACAGGGAGCACTGAATGCCCAGGAAAAGCCCCTCTGGGGGAACACGGGCTCTGCTCCCCACTCCCAGCTCGTGTCCCACCCTCTCCTCGGAGCAGCCAAAGCCCAGAGGCCGGAAAGGAGCGCGCTGTTCCCCGGGGCTGACTTCCCGTCAGCTCGCTCCGCTGGATCCCGACCAGCACACGGAACACAGCAGAGGAAGTGCCCCGTGCAGAGAGCCACCCTCTCCTTGGGAACGGCTCCTGTCCCACCCCTGTCCCAGGAGGGCTCCAACCCCCAGGGGGAACAGCCACTACCCGGCTCACACAGACCTCCCCACAGCCTCAAACCAGGCAATAAATACACAAAAATAAAACCAGGGAAGGAGGATCCTTCTCTGCAAGATTCCAAACGGCTCCAGAGGTGAGAGCCCCTCTGCTGCTGGGGGCTCCTGCCTCACACCAGCATCGCCCCTGATCTGCACGGCGATTTCTGCACGAGGGGCTCCTGAGGACACCACGCTTTCCTGACTTTCCCAGGATGTCCTCCTGGCAGCCCAGTGGCCACTTGTGGGCCAGCACTCAGCCACCAGCCCCGCTCCGAGGGGACAGAGACCGAGCTGGCACTGCAGCCCCTGCAGGGCCCCCAGGGAGGAGGAGGAGGAGGAGGAGGAGGAGGAGGGGGATGCCCAGGCAGCTCCGTGCTGCTGTTGAGCAGCCCAGAGCAGCAAGCGCAGGACAGGGGGAACGCGAAAGGGAGGAGACAGATGGAGCAGGGCCACACACGGCCCAGGCAGCTCCTGCCCCGTTCCCAGCCGGAGCCAGCCCCGCTATCAGCCCCGCACCAGCCCGCGCCGTCTCCGCCAGCCCCGGCAGCCATGGAAACTGGACGTGTTCCACCCCGAATTCCTTCCCTTTTGGAAAGGAGCTCACCAATAAAAGGCACTTAGTGCCGAATCCCAGCCCAGACCCAGGCCGCTCAAAAAGAGCCAATTAACTCCCTATTCCAGCAAAAGCTGCGAACATGCTCGCCCCAGATGTTCCCTCCCTCCTGCAGTAACGGAGGGAGGGAGAGAGGGAGAGAGGCTCATTCAGGAGCTGCAGCTTGGCCACAGCCCTGCTCCGGGCAGCCTGCGATCCAGGCTGGGACACCACCCTCGGCTCACTCATCCCCAGGGCTGACAGCCCCCCAGAGCCCCCCAGCAGCTCGGGAGACCCTCGGGGACACTGGGCGGGAGGCAGAGCACAGTCCCCAGCAGCGCTGCCTGCAGTGACACCTTCCAGAGGGACACCGGGTCCCCAGGCTGACAGTCACACACAGAAGGTTTCTCTGACGGGACAAGCCGTGCCCAGAGATGAAGGAGAGCCCGGGGAGGGGGGTCCCACAGCCCCGCCGTGCCCTCACCTTCCTGCTGCCGTGCGAGGAGAAGCTGTGGGAATGCCTCTGGAGGCCGCCCCCGCTCAGCTCCAGCTGCGGCTTCCAGACGTCGCCGTTGTCGCTGGGCAGGCCCTTGGAGGGCGGCAGCGCCGAGCCGAGCAGGATCCCGTTGTGCACCATGTCCTCGGTGCAGGTGAGCCGCAGGCTGCACAGGTACTCGTCCGTCTCCTTGTCCACCACCAGCAAGCGCGTCTCCGTCTCCACGGCCTTGATGCGCTGCACCACCTGGGGAGGGATGACAGCGACGGCTCAGCAGGAGCCCGGGGACGCTCGGGGGTGGCACCCGAGGGCCATCGGCTCCGCCACAATCCCGCAGCTCCACTCTGGTAAAGGGTTATGCTTGCAGTGATGGGGCAGAAAGGGCAGGAACGCAGCTCTGGGAGATCCCTGGGGATCTCTGCCAGCCCAGCTCCTGCAGCTCTGCCCAGAGCACCCAGCATCATCCTGCCCAGCTACCTGGGGTCAGCTCCTGCTCGGTCAAGAGCTTCCAGAGGCTGTCACTGCCCCTGGAGCATCAGCAACCCTCAGCCCAGTCTGTCCCAGCAAGCAAACACCCTCGTCTCCTCAATCCAGGTGTGCTTCTACTGCCATACCCAGGGCAGCATGAGCCAGGGGCACAGGAAGGCTCCAGGCACCAGTGTCCAAGCACCAATGGAAACAGCCCAATCCCTGCATCCATCCCCAGCCCGTGCTGGGGACCAGCAGGGACAAGGGGAGCCAGTGCTGGGAGCGGGAGATGAGCCCGGCCCTGGCAGGATCCAGCTCCAGGCAGGCTGAATGGGGACATTGTCCTGCTGTGCCCGGCTCCTTCGCAGGGATCAGGGACTGGCAGAGCCCCCGATGGGCACTGACAGTGGGGAGAGCCAGCAGGAGCTGATCCCACAGCCAGGCAGGGGGGAAATCCCACCAGAGTGGGCCGGGATGGAAACAGGGAAAATCCAGAACATCCACAGGGAAACCACCTCCAGACTCGCTGCTGGCAGCCACCGAGGGCACCTCCTCCTGCACAGGCCTTCATCCCGAGGAGGAGGAGGGGTGGCATTGCTGGCAGTGCTGCTCGGCCACCATCCCCAGCCATGGGGTGGCCCTGAACACCCCAGACATGCTGGGAACCCCCCAAAAGCAGCCCAGGGCTCCTTGCAGGGCTCCTGCTCTGGTCTAGGTCACAGCAGCCAGACACGCCAAGGTTAGAGTGACAAACGAGCCTAATACGCAATTAACCAGCGTTTATTTGCTCCCTGCAAGCTCCACTCAAGGTCAACAGAGCCAGTATCTGCAAACAAGAAAAAAAACCAAACCAGCCTACAAGAAATGTACAGGCTGCAGAGAAGGCTGAACTAACTCATCCACTGCAGCGACCCCGGGCTCCCACCCTGGAGGGTGCTGATCCATCAGGCCCAGAAAAGCCATCTGCTCCCGTTCAGATCCCTTTACATCTGACATCAGACGGCGCTGCTGACACCAGCAGCGCCTGTGCAGGGACACTTCTCCCAGAGGGGACCTGGTGGCAGCAGCAGCCAACGCACGGCAGCAAAGACGCGGACGGGGAACGCGCTGGCCCCGCAGTGACATCCCCCAGAGCCCGCAGCTCGGGTGCTCCAGGCAGCACAGGGAATCACAGGGCTCCCACGGACTGCAGGGAAACTCAGAGGGTCTGCAGAAGAGTCCAAAGCTGGCGTGGAGCAGTGCTGGGCTCACCCCGTGGCCGAGCCCCCAAGAGCCACAGCAGCGATGCAGCAAAGGCCCCACGAGTGCCAGGGGCTGAGCCAGGCGGAGTGGAGAGTGGCACAGAGCAGCCCCTTGCCCCCTCCCCACGAGCAAGATGAGCAGAAAGGGCTGTGAGGAGCCCCCCAAGGCAGCAGGTGTCCCTGGGGACAGAGCAGAGAGGTGGGAGGCAAAGCAGCAGCCCCCGGCGAGCTCCTGCCCAGCGCCGTACCCGCTTCCGAGCCATGCTCCCAGCCTGGAGTCCCGCAGCTTCTGGAGACAATGCAGCCCGCCCTGCTCATCTGGGACCTCCTCAGCACCCGAGCCAGCCCCACCATTTCCGCAGCTCCACCCAAGCAAACTTCACCCCTGGTGACAGCGGCGCCAGCCCCGCAGCGCCGGCCCAGGCCCTTCCACCCTTGCCAAACAAGGCCTCACGGTGCCAGCGGCTCCTGCAGAGGTGCCCGTGCCCTGCTCCATGCTGCCAGGCTCCCCGGGCACCGGGAGCCTTCCTGTGATCAGGAGCTGTGGCTCTGCCCGGTTCCGAGGAACCCAGGATGCAACTCAGAGACATGGAACACCCCGAGAACACGTCCTGCCTTCGCTGCTTGGGCAAGGCCAAGAAAAAAACAGAGAACAAAGACAAAAATGCTGCCAGCCTCGGCTGGAAACACAGTTACACCCAAACAGCAAGGCCTGGTGTGCCACGGCTAAACCATGCACGTGGAGAAGCATTGCTTAGTCAAGGTTGGGCGAGGAGCAGCAGGAGGAAGGGCCACGGTGAGGCGGCTGCTCAGAGCCATCGTGTGACCCAGCAGGGCATCGCCCTTGCCACGGCCCTTCGGCGCTGGGGAGTTTTGAAGGGAAGGTTCTTGTGGTATCGAGGGAGGAAAAAGGGTGATGATGCCAGAGCAGGCAGGGCTCCCAGCACTTGCACTCTCACAGATCCCAGTGCCACGGCAGCCGGAGCCGGGCTCCTGGACACCCTGTTCCAATCACTGCCCTGCAGCAGCCAGCGAGTGCCAGCGCTCCATCCTGCCGCCAGCAGCAAAAACAAAAACAAAAAAAAAACAAAAAAGGAAGAAAGAGAACTTTCCCCCTCCCATCTCACTTGACCTAGTGGGAAGCCCCAGCACGTTTCAAAGACACAGCTGGCTCCGCTATCGCCCGTCCCCAGCAGCCCAGCGCCAGCAGGGAGCTCTGGTGGCTTCCAAGACACCACAGGAACACAGCCCTCCTTCCTGCCCAGCCACATCAAAGTTGGGGATCCTCCTTCAAGGGGTTTGAAATCACACTCGGGACAAACATCGACTTTCACATGGCTGGCTCGGAGCATCAAAACAAGCTCAGCTAGCCACCAAACCCCACCAGGCTCAGAGAGGAGTCCACGGGGCTTTATTGGAGCCACCTGGAAGGCTCAGCTTCACCTTCAGCACAGCGACACCCACACCTGGGGGTGAGGTCTGGGAACACACAGCCCCCCAAAACTCTGCGGGGTCGAGGAACATCCCAGCTCTGCCCCCATGCAGCGCTGGCAGCGGGGCTGAGCAGATGTTTTAAGTTACTAAAACACCAAATCCTGTAGAGCCTCACAAACCACGAAGCAAATTGTGCCCCTGCCAGGCTCTAAGTGTCCGGCAGGACTGGAGCAGCTTGAACCTCGCTGCTTGTTGTTTTGGTTTTTTTTTCCTCATTGCTCGTTTTTTTTTTTTCCGCATTTCTTGGTTTTTTTTAGACTAAATTGTTTGACAAATGCAAGTTTCAGTTTTACAAGGAGAAAATGCCACAGCCTGAAACAGCTTCTGTTGGAGAGCAGAGAAACAGCACCCTCGGACCGGCCCAGTCCCAGCGCGGTCAGGAAGAGCCACGAGTCCCCTCGGAGCCCTATCGCCCTCTGGCCAGCTGAACTGCTGAACATCTGCGCGCCTTTATCTGGAGATTTTCAGGCATCTTCCTACACTCCGGGCTGCACAAGCAGGCGCAGCTCGCCCAAAGCAGCCAAGAAAACCCACAGCAGAGCCGGAAATAGAGCCCGGGTCTCCCCATTCCTTTCCACCGCAGATTGCATAACGCGGCAGAGCCCAGCCCAGCCCCACACACCTTCGCCTTTCCCACCTGGACACAGGGACCGCAGCGTCCCACGCCCGGGGGCGCGACCCCGCACACACTGCGGGTCCCGGGCCACGCAAAGCCCAGCCCTGGCATCTGGGGGGCACCCAGCGCGCCGCCGCTGCCAGGCCGGGGATGCTCCAGCGGGGATATTCCGGCTGAAACCCCCGCTTAGCCCGCCGCAGGGAGGCCGGAGCCGGGCACAGCCCCGGCCGGCGCGGGGTGCCCGCTGTCCCCGCTCCATCCCGCACCTGGTGATGCGTCTCCTGCTCCACGTTGAGCCCGTTCACCTCCACGACGCGGTCCCCGGCGCGCAGCCCCGCCGCCTCGNCGGCACCAGCATCGGCACCGGAACCGCGACCGGCACCTGCGGCTGATGGAGCCCCGAGGCCAAAAGCGATCTCGTTGGATCCCTGTGGCACAGGGTGCCCAGAGAAGCTGTGGCTNTCTCGCCGTGCAGGTGGAAGCCGTAGCCGCTCTCCCCCTTGAGCATTCGGCACAGCCGCGGCTTCAGCTGGTCCTTGGCCATGGCCGGCGGCGGAGCGGCGGCGGCGGCGGCGNGGCACTGCACCTTTAAGTCCTTTAAGGTCCTTTCCAACCCCAGCCGTTCCAGGATTCGATGGCTCCTGGTGGGGAAAGGCTCCGGCTCCATCCGGGCTGACCCTTGGAGAGGCCACCCGGGTTTCACCTGGGCTGAGTTTGTTTAATGAAACACGGGGATCCCCGTCTTGCCCTTTTTGCATTCCTCATCTTCATTTCCTTGAAATCTTTTACAAGGAGGACACGACCCAGAGCAGCTGTCACAGTGATGGCCCTGAGTGTCACATTCCTTTGACACAGGTTCTCAGGCGCTCCTCTGCAGCTTCTCCTTCCCCAACAGCTTTCCCACCAGATCTTACAGTGCTGAAGCAAACACTGCAACCAGCTGGAGGCTGGAAATAAAAGGCTGCAGAAATTAATATTGATTTACTTTTAATGTGTAGTTTGCTTAAAAAAACCCGACTTCCACTGCAGTTATACATCAAGTCACCCTTAAAAACCCTGGAACCAAAAAGATGCTTGGACACCGTATGCTGAAAAATCACAGCATTATTTATCTCTGCCAGTCCTTCCCACCTCATTCCCTGCAGGCGCTGTGGCTCTGGGAGCTGCACACCAGGGGCTGGTGGGGGGCACTGGGTGCTGTCCCTTGGGGTGTCTGTCACCATGGGGTGGGAACAGGCTCAGCCCCTGGCCCCAGACACACGTGGCAGCCATGAGGTCCCACCAAGGGAAAATGTGATGTCCCACCAAGGGAAAATGTGATGTCCCACCAAAGTTGGATGTGATGTCCCACCAAAGGAAGATCTGATGTCCCTCCAAGGGAGGATGTGACGTCCCACCAGGAGGATGTGATGTCCCACCATGAGGATGTTTCAGTCCCACCAAGGGAGGATGTTTTAGTTCCCCCAGTGACCATGCTTTGTCCCCTCCAGCCCCTGTGCCACTCCAGCAGTGCTGACCTCAGCACAAACCCTGGGTGACCCCAGAGGAGAGCTGAGAAGCTCCAAGAGCGTTTTATTTGCTGTACAACACAACCGCTCCCTTGAGCCTCTTTGTGGAGTCCTGAAGCTTTTTATCGGGCTAGAGGAGTGCGAATAATTGATTTTTCCACTGACTGGCTAAACCAAAATACTGGAGGGAAGGGGGGAGGAGAAGGAATTGTTTCAAGTTTATTTGAACCAAAAAGTTTTTCTTTTGATTCAGCGCAATAAAAACACGGTGGGAGAAAATCTTTCGGGTGGTCGGCGTGGCTATTTTAACCATTTGAATATCTTTTTTAAAGCATTGGGAGCACGGAAATTAAAAAAAAATAAAAAAGAAAATATTTCAAAAAGGAAGGAAACAGTTGTTTGAATTATTTTTTATTGCTCTTTTTTAAGCACAAGCATTTTCTCAAGTGTGCCCTGGATTTATGGATTTTTTTCAACCTCAGTGTCTGCAAAAGGCATTCTTTCCCAAAAAAACCCATTTATTTATTGTAGAGAATGTAGAGGACTTGGTAGAGCCCTGACTCAGCACTGGATCTTTGCCTGAGCACCTTGTGAGCCTAAAATGGAATATTTATTTTGTGATCCCTCTACTTTAGGAGCTGTGGTTGTGCCTGTGGTGCAGAGCTCCAGGCTGTCCTGCCTGTCCTGGGACACAGCTTGGTGCATCCCTTGGCACGGACATGGATCACAGAGAAATCCTGCATTGTTCCCTGCAGCTGATGGAGAAGGAGCTGGAAGGAACATTAAAATGCATTGTGCAAAGGTGCATCCTCACCAGGTACAAAATCCCCTTGGTTCTTCCCATCCTCCCAAGTCTCACTGAAAACAAAATGAGAGAGCACAGAGAGGTTCCTGCACCCTGGAATGCCAGAGCCTTGGGTAAATCCAGCAGATCCTGCTCAGGCAGAAGTTTGCCATTTAAATTTCTGTGTGTTTTGGTTTGGGCAGATCTCTGAGCCCAGGCTGGGCCTGCCTGGAGGCAGAGGCAGTGCAGGGACCTGTGAGCTCGGTGGCTCAGAAGGGTTTGGAGCTCTTTTTGGTCAACATCTGCTTCCAGTTCCCCCCCTGCCCTCAGCTGAGCAGCGACAGAGAGTTCCACCTGTGTCCTGCTGTGTGACAGCACTAACCCAAAATGCAGGTGCTGGGCAGACTTTGCTGGTTACAGAAATCAGAGTCGCCCTCCAGGCTCCCTGGCAGCTCCCAGTGGGGATTTTGGGAAGCCCACAAAGCCCATCTTCGTTCAGAAACTGGGAAATCCTCAGCTGCCCCCCAGGCGTGCTCAGTCCGGTCTGTTCCCGAGGCAGCGGGAGGGTGAGGAGCTCTCTGAGGAGGAGGATGGTGGATGATGGACTCGCTGGGCTGTGCCCGAGCTTCCAGAGCGACGGGAGGTTTTCCGTGTGCCTTCTGCACACACATTGCTGAGGTGCCAAGAGCCCCGTGTCTCACTCGTGGCTCCAGGAGTGGCTTTGGGCAGATCTGGTGGCATCTCCGTGTTCCCCCAGCCCATCCCTCTCCCGGGATGTCCTCACTCCCCTGAGCTCGCCCTGCTGGGGGCTGCGAGCTTTGCTGGCCGCGGGCCGGCCCGGACACCGCTCCCGGCTCTCCCGGTTCCTTCCCAGCCGTGGGAGCTGCTCTTCGTCCCCTGAGCCTCCTCCTCCTCCTCCTCAGCGCTGGTGTTCACCCACACCCCGCTCCCCACCCAGCTTTCCACGCCGCGGCTGGAGCTCCCCGGGCTCCGCTGCCCGGGGCAGTTCGGGCAGCCCAGCCCGTTCTGCTGGCTGAGGATGGAGCTGTGCCCGAGCTCGGGGCTGCTCCTGGTGCTGGACGATCCCTGCTGGCAGCTGCACAGCTCGGCCACTGCAGGGATTAGCGCTAACCGGGAATAAATGAAGGTTTGGGATTTCCCACTGGCTGGGATGCTCCGTGCCCGTTCCTCCCTTCTTCCACATCACTCAGCGTGGGGCTGCTGGGCCTGGCTGCTCCCGGGGGATGAATTCAGAGGGGATGATTTATTTGTGCTGCCGGAGGAACCAGGAATGAGAGGAGAGCTCATAAAAAACACCATCTCATTTTCCCCGGGCCTCTGTGTGTGGCACTATTGAGCTGTAAACATCTCCCGGGTTAGATTGATGGGGATAGGAGCAGAACCGATCGTTAGGAGGATTAATTACAGCTTTTGTGGGTTGTGAAAGTCCAGAAAGTTCAGCCACGCTGCCGAGAGCCGGGAGATCGGTCTGGCACAGCTCCTTTGTCACCTGCAGGAGGTGGCAGAGCTGTGGGGCTGGCCCAGGGGCCGGTGCTGCCGGCTGCTGTGCGGGCGTGAGCTGGCCACGGGCCCAGCCAGGCTGGCCACACCTGAGGCTCCACGTGGGCATGCCGGGGATGCTGCTCCACACCCAGCGTGCCCCCCGTGGGACAGACACCCACTGCCTCTGCCAGGCAGGACAACGCCTGTCCCTGGAGGAGCTGGGACGTGTCTGGCGTCTCCAGGAAAACCCCGTGGATAAACCAGAGGGACTGGATCCTGAGGAGGCTGGTGCTGCTCATGGTGCCACGCTGGCATGTCACCGTGCCTGCCACAGCAAGGACATGGATGTCACAGCAGCGCTGGCCTTGGGGCCCTCTGTCCCTGTGAGCACTCATCCTTGGCAGCATCCATCTCCAACCAGCCAGGCCTGGAACGGGCAACCAGTCCTGGAAGCATCCATCCCCATCTGTACCACCTGCTCCTGGTGGCACCGCTCCCCTCTGCCCCTGGTGGCACAGGTCAGTTCTGTTCCTGGTGGCACTGGTCCCCTCTTGTACCCAGTGGCACAGGTCCCCTCTATCCCTGGTGGCACAGGTCAGTTCTGTTCCCAGTGGCACAGGTCCCCTCTGCCCCTGGTGGCACAGGTCAGTTCTGTTCCTGGTGGCACTGGTCCCCTCTGTACCCAGTGGCACAGGTCCCCTCTGCCCCTGGTGGCACTGGTCAGTTCTGTCCCCAGTGGCACAGGTCAGTTCTGTTCCCAGTGGCACCGCTCCCCTCTGTCCCTGGTGGCACCAGTCCCCTCTGTCCCTGGTGGCACCGCTCCCCTCTGCCCCTGGTGGCACCAGTCCCCTCTGTCCCTTGTGGCACCGCTCCCCTCTGTCCCTGGTGGCACCGCTCCCCTCTGTTCTCGGTGGCACATGCCCATGGCAGCTGCGCTGCCCAATGCAGAGCGGACACTCCCCAGATACAGCCCTGTGTACACTCCACATGGGGGTGGCACCTCCAGCTGCCAGGCCCTGGGGACACCTGAGGGCCCTGCAGGAGGGTCCTGATCCAGCATTTCCCCTTGGGCGCCCTGGGACAGCCCTGGGCTGCTGCAGCTGGGCTGGGGACATCTGTGTCAGGGTCTCTAAGCCACAGCCATTTGTCAGCGCTCTGCACACCCTGGGGACAGAGGTCCTGTCACCTCCTGGTCCCTGCAGCTCCCACCCCTCATCTCCAGTGCCCATCAGTTCTCTGGCTGGTGTCAGTGGAAGGTGTGGACGGGAGGGGATGGGAGGGATGGGATCCCCGGCAGAGCCCAGCTCAGCACCAGGTCCTGCAGGCCGGAGCTCCCCACAGGGACATTGGGGTCATCGCAGGGACCGTCCAGGACAGCCAGCTCTGTGCAAGGATTTCCATCCACAGCCAGAGGTGTGCTCGGTCCTGGCCTGCATCCCTGAGGAACGGCTTCTGAGCAGAGCCGACGGCGGAGGAAATTCCCCGGGGAGTTTTCTTCCTCCTGGTGCCCGCAGGGGCCATTGTGTGTGCCCGGGCCGGGCCCGTGCGAGCTCCCGGCCGCTCCCCCGGGCCGCCCGGTTCCGTCCGGCCTCTGCCCTTCCCAAAGCCCCCACCGGCTGCTGCTGCTCCCCTGGGAGAGCCAGGGAGCCGGGAAGGAAAGGGAGCTGCCCCGGCTTGGGGTGGGACATCTTCCTGCCTCCAGGGTCCCTGGGATTCAGGGCCTCTGGCCCGGAACGAGCCGCGCCCGCTGGCACCGGGAGCCGCGGGCACCGCCAGCCCCTGCTGCACCACAGAGTGCCAGGGCAGCCTGGGGAGGGACCCGGGCCACATCCAGCTCCAGACCCCGGCTGTGCTGCATGGGCACCCCGAGCAGCCTCGTCCCTGGGCTGCCCAAACCCACACACGGGGCAGGGGACAGGAGGGAGCCGGGGCGTCCATCCCTTCCAGCAGCTGTGGCCTCGGCTGGGCCACGCAGGCACAGAGGCACCCACGGGGCAATTCCCCGCTCTGCAAGGCTGCAGGGATGGGGACAAGGTGGCAGGGCTCATCCTCACCTCCGTGGTGGCCGGTGTGACCACAAGAGGGCCTGGGAAGCCACCGGCTGCCACTGCGCTCCTGGCACTCCTGGCACCTCCTGTCCACAGCCCACAGGACACAGTGGGTGGGAAGGGAGGATGTGTGCCACCAGCACCGGGGGTTTCTGAGCCCTCAGCTAACCCAAAGTGCCACTGAGAATTGACCTCCTCGGCTGCAGCTTTCCCTGCACAGCCCTGGGGGACCAGGAAGCAGCAGGACCCGACTGGGGCCAGGAGCTGATGTGCTCTGGGCTGTCCCTGCTCCTCTCTAAAGCTTTTGTCCCCTCACTTTGCTCCCAGGTGCAGAGATGCTGGCATTCCCCCGAGCATCCCTGCAGCTGCATTTCATTTTGGAGCATTCTGGGGCCTGGACAGGGAGTCTCTGTGGCCCAAGCTGTGCAATCTCCATGGTCTGGGCATGCAGCCCCTAAGAGCAGGGGATGTGATGGGGAAGACAGAGGGGAATGTGGGATCTGCCTCAGGATCCCTTTAGAAGGGATCAGATTGACATCCATTAGGGATGGCTGCCCTGAGGTGGGAGGGTAATTAAATGCCTTTTTAAGCTTCTTCCCTTTTTGTTGGGCTCATTGACCCCCAAGGAAGGCCCAGATGTCTCCAGAGAAACAGGAGCAAGGAGGAAATTGTTTTACAGCCCCAGTGGGGAATCTGCTCGAGCTCTACAGGAAAAATGATTTTCCAAGGTGAGGAGTAAAAGGTTTGTGGTTTTCACTGAGTGTCTGGCTGGGTTCACTCCAGTAACTGGCACGTTCACGTGTTTGCTGCCAACAGATGAGGGTCTCTCATCCCATCATCCTTCACCCCCCTGTGCACCCTCCTGTTCAAAGCACAGCTTTACCTGTTCTACCTCATTTTATCCCTTCTTTTCCTGGAGAAATTGGCCTCATGGGCACTCCAGGGGCTGCTGGCTCCTGCCAAGGATGGAGTCAAGTGCAGCAATTGTGTCTCATTGGGCCCACCACGCCATCGAAGGGCAGGAACTGGAAAATCGTGGGAGGGGGAAGGAGAGGGGACATGGAGGAGAAGCTGATGGGGAAACAACTGGGAGAGAATGATCCTTCCTGGGTTACAGCCCTTGAAATCCTCCCCGAGGGCCAGTGAGGGGTGACACCAGCCCCCAGGGCGAGGGGAGCATGGCAGGGAGGGCTTGGCCTGGCCTGGCTCCGCTGACAATCCCCAGGAGGGGCTTTTCCTTCCAGACCCCCACCAAAGGCAGCACAAACCTTGGCAGGAGCAGGGGGTTCATCTAAAACTTTATTTTTGTCAAATTTCCTGCAAAATCCGCTGGCAGGATAAAGCTCAGCAGACTCAGGCCCCCAAGCCTCATTTTTCCCTAAATCCCAGATCCCACCCTCTCCAACACCCCTTCCCCACATGCTCCTGCCCAGCCCTGAGGCTTCTCCCTGTTTTAATGGGGATTGACAGTTATTTCCATCAGTGGGAATATATAGAAATTAAACCCTAAACAGGCAAAACACAAGCAGAGCAGCGAGGGCTCGCAGAGCTTTTGTACAGCCCAGTTGAGGAAATATTCTGAAGTTTTGTCATCTGAGTTGGCACTTGGCCTGGCAGTGACTCCCCGACAGGCAGTAAAAGAGATTTGCTGTAAAACTGCAGAAAAAATTGTGTCAAGGAGTTAAATCATGTCAGAAGAATCTGGGAGTGACCCAACTGCTGACGTGTCTTGCCCCGTGCAGAGCTGGACCAGGTTTTGCTCTCAAAAAAACCCCACCAAGACCCTACAACAGCACCAGGAAGCCAAAGTTTCCTTTGATCACATCTCATTTTAATGAGGGCAGGTTCCGAGGAAGCGAACAGTACATGTTTCTATCAGATTGCAAACAAGCCAGTACAGAAATGTAAAAAAAATAAACAAAAATAAATATCTCCCCTGTTTCTTTCTCCCCGAGTTCATAGCACGAGGCTGATCTGGAAACGAGATGAATTTACCGCTGCGGCTGGGCAGCGGCTGTGAGAAATCAGATTTTTTGGGATGTCACTGTCTGTGTGGTTTCAGAGAGGTCAGAGTACCCGGAGATCTGCCGAGGAGACCCTTCCCTGCCAGCCAGGTGAGCAGATCCCACCTGGGCAGTCAGTGCTCCTCTGGCACAGGAAGCATCTCCACCACGTCTGTCAGCGGGTCAGAGCCAGGTCTTCAAGCGGGAAGAGCTGGAAGGAGAAGAGAGATGGATTATTTTGGAGTATCCAGCTCCAGCACCACCTCCCTCCCCACGTGGGACCCCGTTTCCCCCCAGTGCAGTGTTAAACCACAGCTCCATTCACAAGTTTCATTGAATCTCCTCCTCCACAGGCTCAGATCTGACCTGCAGAGTCCCTTTCTGCCAACCCTGAATGCAGATAAACCCCACGCAGATAAACCCCACACAGACCCAAATTCCAGGTTTGGACCTGGCCCCAGGGCTCCCAGTGGGAATTTGGCTGGGAAATCAGAGGGATGCACCCAGGTCAGAGCCTGCAGTACCCAGCACAGCACAGACGCATCCAGGGCTGGGCTGACCTGTCTGGGCTTTCCCAAAATGATTCTTATCCCAGATTTCCTCCAAAAAAATGAAGTGGGGGAGGAATACAGCTACATGTTTGAGGGGCTGATCCAACAAAAAAGCCTCAGTGGATTTCAGCTGGATGTTGGCTCCAGCTTTACATAAGAGGAAAGAAATGTAAAGCCTGGAGCTGGCCCCGAGGCAGTCCCCGCAGCCTGGCTGAGCCCCGAGGGGCAGGAGAAGGGTCCTGAGCAGGGAGGGCCGTGTGGGGAGCATCCCGGCATCACCGGGCTGCCAGCCCCATGGATACCCCATGGATAGCCCATGGACACCCCTCTGGCACCGGCAGCTCGGTCCCACAGGGTGCGGGTTTGTGATGCACCAAACGGGGGACACAGAAATCCTACAGTCCTGGAAGGGTTTGGGTTGGGAGGGACCTTAAAGATCCTCTAGTTCTGCCCCCTGCCATGGGCAGGACAACTTCCACTACACGAGGTTGCTCAAGCCCTGTCCAACCTGACCTTGGACACTTTATCCAGATCTTTTTCTGCCCTAAAGGCAAAGTGCAGCCCCTACAAACACCGTCTTACCTGGCGACGCCCCTCCAAGCTTCCCTGAACCCCAGTTTCCTGATGAAACCCCTGCAAGGCTCCACACTCCCCATGACCTGCTGACCCCCCAGCACGCCGGGTACCGCGGAGTGACCGCAGGACCCCGCATCCCGTGCACGGATCGCACCCCTCGAGCATCCCGGAGCACCGCGGACCGACCGTTCCCCCCGGATCCCCCCGGATGCCCCCGGGCCCCTCTCCCGTCGGGCCGCGCGTTACCTGAGGCTGGCGGGGGCCGGGCGGGGGTCGGGCGGGGGCCGGGCGGGGGCCGCCCCAGCCCCAGCCCNCTCTGAGCATCATCCAGCGTCTCCCTGCAACCCGCAGCATCCCGCGCATTTGTGAGCATCCCCCTTGCTGCCTTTGGCGTCCTCCCCATAGCCCCGAGCATCCTCTCAGCATCCCTCTGAAACCCAGAGCAAGCCGAGCGTCCGTGAGCATCCTCCCTGTAGCCTTCGGCATCGTCCCCATGGCCCCGAGCATCCTCCGGGCGTTCCCCCGCAGCCTGGAGCATCCCAAACATCCGTAAGCATCCTCCGTGTTCCCTGCTGTGAAGTGCTCAGGACCATTTGCAGTGCTTGCCCTCCTCTTCTGCCACTCAGTTCTTCTTAAATATGATATCACCATCAATTCTGCCTTGGCAGTCAGCTGATTTCACCCCCCCAGATTCCTTAATGAAACCGAGCAGGTCAAGTTTATGCTCATCAGAGAGCAATTCCAGCTCCTCCTGTTTATTAGGGAAGTTCTTGGCTTTATATGCTGAACTAGGACTAAATAATTTCTGAGGGTTTTTTCAGGCCACACAGAGATTAATTTTAATCTCAGCATTTTACAATTTTGGAATGGTTTGGTTTGGAAAGGACCTTAAAGCCCATCCAATTCCACCCCCTGCCCTGGGCAGGGACACCTTCCACTATCCCAGGTTGCTCCAAGCCCTGTCCAACCTGGCCTTGGACACTTCCAGGGATGAGGCAGCCACAGCTTCTCTGGGCAGAGGTTGCAATTTCTCATTGTGGATTTTATTTTAACATGGTCCAAAGGAATCCCATCCAGGCTGCTTCCCATCACTGGGATCCTCCAGTCCTTCACCATCCAGCCCCATCTTCTCCCACCCAACAAGCACAAGTTCCCAGGGGAACCTTTACCAGCCCAGGCTGCAGTTGTTGGTGTTCTGTGCCCCTCCACTCTGGGAGATGTTTTTCCAGGCTCACACGGGGGACTGAGCCATGCTGGGGACCCCTCGGAGTGTGGGATCTCAGCCAAGCAACTTCCTGCTCCTGTTGAACCCAGCCCTTGGCCCAGCAGGGATCAGAGCCCGTGGGGATGGGCAATGCCAGTGTGGAACCTCTTGATTTTCCTCTTCTGAGAAGGCTGGGAGTGAGTGCAAATCCCAGTGGGCAGGAGGGGGATCCAGCCTTTCGTGAGAGGATGCTGGAAGTTACATTGTGCAGAGCAGCTTCTTCCTGTAATGAAGCAGAGCACAGTCCAACTCATCCACGGCTCGAGTTCTTGGAAGCGCCCAGGTTTACAGTAAGGATGCGGCGGGCTCCCGTCTCACTCCGAGCCAATCCCTGCTGGATGGGCTATTTTTGTCACCCCTTGAGTGCTCTGGACATTAGAAGGGCCTCAGCACTTTGCTGTTTGATAGCGCCATTAATGAATGGCAGCGGTACAGCTCACGGAGCAGCCCAGGCATCCCCTGGCTTACCCGGCACGGGACACGCGCTGCCGGCTCTACTCCCTCCAGCTACAGCCACTGCACTCCTCCTCCCCACCAGGGAAGGGTCCATTTGGAAGCACCCGAGGCTCCTCTTGGCTTGTTCTGCACCTGCCCTATTCCCAAACAAAGGCAGGTTTAGCAGCTCTTGTTCCACTGCAGCCACACTCCGACATGGGCTCAACCTTCCCAGCCAGGAACGGAAGATTTTCTCATTCCCAGGGATCTGCCTGAAGTGTCTTTTCTATGTGTTTTTGGTGTGACTCGGATAACTTGTCACCCTGATAAACTCTGCATGAACTGAACTCTTTCCTCCCAGCAATGATGCCTGCTGACAGCCAGCAGCTCTGTCCACAAGGCGCCGAGACCCTCGGGATAGAGCGTGGCTCCGGATCTCCAGCAAAGTGCACGTTTCCTCTCCCAAGTATTTTTAAATATCTTTCCAACGAAACAGCTGATAAGCAATTTGTCTTCTATTTATATTCTAAGTAAGTAAAGATAATTTTAGGATTCTTCTTCCCCTCGCAGAAGCCGATGCTCTGCAAATACTGTAGCACGTCAGCGGGCACATGGCACCGTGCTGCTCCGGGGTGGGCTTGTGCCAGGAACTCCCCCAGAGGAGCAAAATCCTGCTTATTTTTGGGAGATAAAAAACTTTTGAACAAGTCCTGGTTCCTATGAAAGTCTCGTACAGACTCACAGGAATCTGAGATTTCAGCCTTTCGGGTTATTTCTATAAGCTGTAGGTGTTTATTGACCCTGGGCAGGGTCCAGCTGAAAGCCCCATTTTGGAAACCCCATTTTTATGTTTTTATTTAAACCCTCAGATTTTGGCTCCAGCATCACATTTCCCAACCACATAGACACAGCTCAGCCATCCCAATGCCCGGGTGAGCCCTTAATGATGTCATTCCACGTTTGCTGAGGGGAAGGAGAACAAGATCATCATTGAATCACAGAATCCTGGAATGGTTTGAGTTGGAAGTGACCTTAAAGGCCATCCAGTCCCACCCCCTGCTGTGTGCAGGGACACCTTCCACTATCCTGGGTTGCTCCAAGCCCTGTCCAACCTGACCTTGAACATTTCCAGGGATGGGGCAGCCACAGCATCTCTGAGGAGCCTAACCATAGAGATTTATCACATGGCTCTGCTGCTGAAAGGATTTAAGGTTTTCTTCTTTAATTTTGGAACAAAATCACTTTTTTGGTAGGAGAAAGGCTCTGCTGCAACTCCCATCCTGCTGGATGCTTGGGTTCTCTGGAGGGGACCTCCAATTTCTGCACTGCACCCACCATGTCCACCACAGCTCCAGAGCATGAACTGGGGTTTCTGGAAAACATCCCGAGGGACCCCACGGCTGAGGGGAGAGAGGGATGAGCAACTGGAGGTGTCACATCTTCACCCCTGCAATAAACCCAGCCGAGCTCTCCGAAGAGCCTCTCCACCCGATTTCATTCCTGCTGTGCTCTCACCTCCCACCACACACATTACTGCAGCCACTCAGGATTTGTGGCTTTGGAGAATGAGCTAAATGAATTTGATGTCCCAGAAAGAGGCACTTGAAAGCGAAACCGGTGGGGTTTAATGACAGCATTTTCCACATTTTTATGATAATGACTCTGGTGTTTATTGGAAGGTTAGCAACTCAGCCGAGCAGGAAAACAAAGCAATCGGAGAGGCCAGCCCTGCCATGGGGCCTCTGCACTCTTGGGCATTAATGCCTGCTCTATACATGACATTTTTTGGCCATTTGGGCTCTCCAACACGTCCCTGTGGGAGTATGAGAGGATGGAGGTGACATCACTTGGGATGAAGAGGAACAGAGCCTGCCCTCCTGCACTCTGCAAACTCATCCAACTCTGCTAATTGGGATCATCCTGTTCTTCAGGCTGGGAAACTGAGGCACAGAGTGTTCAGCACATTGCCAAAGACCACACAAGGAATGGAAGTTTGGCCCAAGTAACTTGGAGCCTCCTGCTCCAGGGCCTTCACCTGGCCACTGCCCGGCTCTGCCTTCCTGTGCAGGTTGGCCTTGGAGGGACGGACACAAATCAGCCTGGGAGTCAGCAAAGTCTTGATGGCAAGAAAAAGATATTCCCACATATGTGGCTCAGTAAATCCTGGTGTTTTCCAACACCCATCGCACTCCTGAGCTCCTGGGGAATCAGAGCAGTGTTTGTGTGGGGCTGGGATGAGGCACTCAGCCAGAAGGACCCAAACAGCCTCGGTCCCTCAGGTGCTGTAGTGGCAGCATGCCAGAAAGCCCTAGCAATAACAACCTTTGCCATTTTCTTGCATCTCGCGTGTGTCCTTGTGTAACAAACTCGGATCATGGAGCAATTCCTGCCCCCGGTGATTCAGAACGTGATTAAATGCTATTTGTCTGTTCCTCTGAAATAAAGGAGCTGTAGTTGCTACAAACAAATTACGGCTTCAAGCTGTGAGGTAAAACACACCTTGACTCCCTGAGAAAGCTGCTGCAGGCTTTGGTGGCTCTGAAGAGAAAGAGGAAACAACAAGGGGTGTTTCCTAATGTTGCAGATCTTGCTAAAGTGCACTAAATTAATTATTTGACTCCTAAGAAACAGCTCATTCCCCACTATTTTTAGCCTCACACACTATTTTAAGACGTTTTGTCTTCAGGGTCCAGTCACGTGGAAGTTAAACAGAAGGCAGTGAAGTCTCCAAAGGATAATAAACTATCTCAAATTTCTTTGCTAATGGAACAAAGAGTACTGTAAATGTCACACAGGATAGACTAAGAGCACAAGAAACCTTCACACAAAACAATGGATCCATTAGCACAAAGGTAAGGAAAAAATCCCACAGACTTGTGACACTTCTGCAGAGCCTCAGAGTTGCTGCTCCAAGCCAAGGGAATTTGTTTCCTCACTTGGATTCTGGGCTGAGCTCACACCACAATCACCCACACTCTCAAGGCATTGATCCTTTAGGATTTCAAAGCCCTTTACAGATAATAGTTAAGCCCCAGGTGAGTCAGTGGAATTATTTCTGCTTCAAACCGAGGTACAGAGAGGGAATCACTGAATCACTGATGGGAGACCAAAACCACACAGAGGTCCAGACTCACCAAACCCACCGAGGGTCCTCACCTCCAGCTTAATGAAGTTGTCCATCATCCTACAAGCTGCAGGAGTGACCCTTCACTCCTGGGGTGACTCATCAGCTGGAGAACCCAGCTCTGGTGGGGCCTCTTGGGTGAGAGGGTGGACTGTGAGATACCATCGCCCACCCTGCCCTGTATTTTGCCTCTCCTGAGTCTGGCAGAAGATTCAAAGTCTCCAAACACATCAAGGGCTGCAGCAGCAGCATCACAGAGTGGTTTGGATGTGACATAACACCACCAAGGAACCATGATGAGAAATCACCCACAATGCGGGATGACAGTGCTGCCGCCTCAGGAAAACAGCAAAGACAAAAATTCTGAGAAGCAGGGAAAAAAGCAGGGAGAAAAGATGCCACGGGCTGGAATCTGAAATGTGAGTGGATCCTCAGCCCCCTCCAGTCCGTGAGTCAGGCTTTCTCCTGGAAGTAGTTCCCAACCCCGCCAGTGAGTTAATACCCAGATGTGTGAAGTGCAGAGTAAATTTGGCTCTGCTCTGCAGCGTTTGCTGCGAGGAGAAAGAGTTGGGAGATGAATCTTTCATTTGACAGTCCTGAGATCTCTTAACCAAAGCCCACACAACTCCCAAGAGCTCTCCTGTTTCCCTGAAATTTAATTAGGTGAGGCTCTCCAGCGCACACGTGTGAGATGGTTGGAAGGCTCGGAGGGGTGTAGATGAGAATAAACCTGCCTTCAGGCAAACCTGCACAGGCTAAGGTTGGAAAAATCCTCTGAGATCCCCGTGTCCAACCATCAGCCCACCCCCTCCTTGTTCACCACTAACCCGGGTCCCCAGGTGCCACATCCACACATTTACTGAGCGCTTCCAGGGATGGTGACTCCACCCCTGCCCTGGGCAGCCTGTGCCAGGGCTTGACAACCTTTTCCATGAAGAAATTTTCCCCAATATCCAACCTGAACCTCCCCTGGTGCAACTTTGGACAAGGGCCTGGAGAGCCAGGAGAAGGGAATGGCTTCCCACTGCCAGAGGGCAGGGTTAGGTGGGATATTGGGAAGGAATTCTTGACTCAGAGGGTGGGGAGGGTGCCCAGAGCAGCTGTGGCTGCCCCTGGATCCCTCGAAGTGTCCAAGGCCAGGTTGGACAGGGCTTGGAGCAGCCTGGGACAGTGGAAGGTGTTGGGGTTGGACTGAATGGGCTTTAGGGTCCTTCCCACCCCAAACCATTCAGGATTCCACACAGTGAGGTACCTGTGAGAAGCCACTGCTCAGGGGCTGGCTGAGACTTATTTTCCTTAAAACAGAACACTGAGAAAATCATCACTTTTAGCAGAAAGTTTATCAAATGAAGACAAATTTCCCCATTCTGCAATGAGAGCCTTGGCTGCAAATGAGCTGCATCGGCACCAAGCTGGGAATGGGAAATTAATCCAAGGCTTAACCTTTAGTTCTACACTTGGACAGCATCTCAGGGCTGAACTATAAATATCGGATCTGTGGCTCTGGTGAGAGGAATGGGTTTGTTGTGCTCATCTCCAGACTGATCAATTATTCCAAAGTATATTTATTGCTGATGAAATGACTGGAGAAGGGCTTTTTCCTGCAGTTATTATGGGATATTTAGCGAGTAAACATGGAAATCAACTATCCCAAGTGTCAATATTAACCCTTTTTCTTGGGAAGGAAGCATTCCCTGCCTGCCAACACATAGAACTAAGCACCAACCAAGATATTTAGAACCCAGTTAATTCTGTGAAATTTTACTTCTTTATGTTTTGGGGTCACACTCAGTGCTAAGATCCAGCTTTCATTTGCAATCACCAGAGAAATAAACCAGCATCTTTAAATCATCAGCAAAGAATGATTCAATCCCTTCAAACAGGCTTATAAAAACCTCTCTGCACCACAAAATAAATTAATCTCAACACATGACTCACAGGCACCAGCAGGATGGTTCTCCAGAAGGATGAGGAGCTGGAAACAGGATTTGGTGAAGTTTGAAGGTTTCAATGTTGGCTTTTCAGCAATTCTTTGTGCTGCTTGACGATGGTGGGAATGCCAGGAGAGTGGGAATATCTTGTGTGATGATGTCAAAATGGAACAGAAAGGGATTTTTTTTGGCATTTTACAGCTGTGGGAAGATGTGTCCAACTGCTGGAAAAGTCATGGTGGCGGCAGAGCTGCTTTAGCAGGATATGGAATCATGGAAACACTGAATCACTGAGGCTGGAACAGAGCTCCAGCACCACTGAGCCCAACCATGCTCCCAGCACTGCCAAGGCCACCACTAACGCGTGTCCCCAGGTGCCACATGCAGGGATGGGGACTCTGACACTGCCCTGGGCTGGACAGCCCTTTCCATGAAGGGATTCCCCCAATACCCAGCCTGAAGGTTCCCTGGTGCAGCCGTGGTGCCATGGAAGGGCTGTTCCAAGCTGCTCTCTGCGGGGCTGTGGAGGAAGAGCAAGAGGCAGCAGCTAAGGACATCCAACTTTGGCAATGGCAACGTGCCAAAAGCTGGGATCTGGGCTGGGCTGGGCCATCCCATGGTGGATGTAGAGGTCAGGGGTAGATCTGGCCTCCAGCCTGTGCTGGAAGGAATACAGATGAGCTTTAAGGTTCCTTCCAGCCCAGGCCATTCTATGATGTCCTTACATGGGCTTTGTTCCAAATGAACTCCCTGGATCTGAGAATTGAGGATGGGATCTGACCTGGCACGAGCTGCCAGTGCTGGGGGAAGTTCACCTGCACCATGAAGGGACATCTTCAGTGGAATCTTGATGGTTTCCTCCCCAGACACTGATTATAACAAATATCATCCCAAAAGCAGAAAATGCCCCAGCTGAGGAGCTGCTGCCTGCCTGGAAACAGCAGGACCAGGGACACCACGCGCTCCTGGGGGAAAACCACACTGCTATGGACACACCGTGCAGGATCAGGGCTCTGGAACAGCTCCTTGGCACTCCTGGGCTGGTGGGAAGTGATGTCACCCACCAGAGCTGAGCTCTGAAATGTCCCAGCTCCTGCTGAGTGTTTGTGTCCCATCGTCCTGGCAGTGAGTAATGTCCCTTTCCATCCCAGTTCCTCAGGTGTGTTTACCATCCCGAGCCGTGGTGTCACTCCCCAGCCAAGTGACACTCAGGGCAGCACATCACTGCCAGCAGCCTCCAGCTCATTTCATGCTAATTGCTCTCCGAAATTGGGTGATGCAGTTGGGGCACAAAAACATTTTCAACAGTGTCATTAATTCGGGGAACATTTCCTGGAGTAATTACAGCCAGCATGGCCAGTCATTCCTAATTACTCCACGCAGCCCCACCCAAACACACTTCAGGGTTGATTAGCAAGACGTGTGTTATCCCACTCCACGCTCAAGAGGGATAAATGGGGCTCTCTAGGAGAAAGTAAATATTACCTGTTGTACCCAATGATCCAAAGCCTTCAAATCCTTCATTATCTGCTCCCAAACACTTAACAAAGCTATTACTTAATTTATTTGATGGCACACATGTCGTTAACCGAGGCTGGTGAGCATCATGGGATGTTTTAATGATCTCTTTGATGAGTTGCTTTGTCCTGAAACGATTGTTTATGGCTCAAAGAAAACGAAGAACAACTTTTGACTCAAATGACAAGGAATTCAGGGGAAAAGAAAGACGATTGGAACCCTAAAGGGGCTAATTTAATCTTCCAGGAAAATCCTAGGAATTCAGTAGGAATTTCATCATGAACTGGAGTGACAGGATGCAGGGAATAGCTTCCCGCTGCCAGAGGGCAGGGTTAGATGGGATATGGGGAAGGAATTCCTGCCTGGGAGCGTGGTGAAGGGGCTGGGATGGAATTCCCAGAGCAGCTGTGGCTGCCCCTGGATCCCTGGGAGAGTCCAAGGCCAGGTTGGACACCCTGATCAGTGGGAGCTGTCCCTGCCCATGGCAGGAGGTGACACTGCATGGGCTTTGAAGTCCCTCCCAACCCAAACCTTTCCAAGGTTTTATGACTCAGTGATCTCACACTGGTCACTTAGCAGGGATCTGTGAGGAAAAAGACGTGGGAGACAGCAAACTTGGAAAAACTTCCTGTGCGTTCCTCTGTGCTGTTGCCAAACAAGCTTTTATCCCTTGTTTTTTTGTTTTGGGATGGGGTTTTGTGTTTTTGGGGTTTTTTTGGTTTGTTTTGGTTTTTTGTTTGTTTGATGGGTTTTTTTGCTTTGTTTTTGTTTGGTTGGTTTTTTTGGTGTTGTTGTTGGGGGGGGGCCGGTTTTGTTTTGGGTTTTTTTCTTTTTTTTTTTTTTGTTAATTTTACCCCGCTTCCAGAGGAACATGGCTGCTGTTAAAGCATTTTTCCCTGCTCCTGGAGCACCCTCTCCTGTCCAAGCAGCCGCAATTCCCATCCCTGCTCCCGGGGAACAGAGAGGATTTAAGTGCGGGCTGAGCCGTGAGGGCAGGATGGGGACACACCCACACGTTCCGGTGTGACCCCAGCTCACCTGGGCTGGCTGCGGACAGGTGGAACCGGGCGCCGGGTGGGACTCACCACCTGCAGCAAATAAAGGTTTATTTACGTTACACTGAGCTCCTGCCCCAGTGGGTACAAAATCCCGGTGTCTGCAGTGTTTCAAGCACCTTTTAACGCTTTTACTTCCCCAGTCGCCCCCGGTTTACCTGGGAAAACGCACAGCTGGGTTATGAAATTCAAAATTAAACCAAGCGGCGGAGCTGGCGATCTGAGGAATGCACGGAGGTGTTCGTCCCGGGAAAACCCCACATCCATCAGCAGCGGGGCACGGGGGTGGGCTGAGGTCCCCCTGTCCCCACACCCAGAGGTAGCAGGAGCGGCCCTGGGGTCCCTCATGTCCCCACAGACTGAGGTGCAGAGTCTGAGGTCCCCGTGTCCCCACAAGCAGGAAGGACCTGGGGACCACAAATGTGTCCGGGACCGCCGAACAGCCTCTGAGTCCTCCTCTGCCTCAGAGCCACCACCGAGAGGGAGCCAGAGCGGCCCAGCCGGGGGCGCTCCGCCCCGCGCATCTCTATGGTCACCGCGCTGCGTCTCTATGGCCGGCCGCTGGAGGACCGCGCGGTGACATCAGTGGGATGGTGCTGTCGCCGTGGGGGGGGGGAAAACCAGTTCCGGAAGCGCGGCGACGCTCTGGGCGGAGCTCTATGGCCGGTGAGCGCTGTGTGAGCGCGCGTCTCTATGGTGGGGCGGCGCTCTAGCCCGCGCTCAGTGGTGCGGGCGGGGCGGCGCGGGGCCGAGGCCGCCATGGCCGCCATGGCCGGCGCGGGGCCGGGCCCGGCGGAGGGGCCGTGCGTGCTGTGCTGCGGGGAGCTGGACGTGGTGGCCTTGGGCCGCTGCGAGCACCCCATCTGCTACCGCTGCTCCGTGCGGATGCGGGCGCTCTGCGGCGTGCGGTACTGCGCCGTGTGCCGGGAGGAGCTGCGGCAGGTGAGGCCGGGCCCGGGGCTGCGGGGGCTCGGGCCGGGCGGGGGGCGGACGGGGAATGGCCTGGGTGGGACCGGCGGGGACGGACGGCCCGGGTTACCGCCCTCTGCCCCTCTCCCAGGGCTGCCGCTGCCGTCTGGGCGAGTGGGAAACAAAACGTGAAGAAAATGGAGTTTAGAGCGAGTGTTTGTGGTGTGAAGTCAGCAGCAAAGAATGGAGCCTTTGGTCCCTGCTCCAGGAGGCTGCAGATCTTGGGGGGATCATGGAATCGTAAAATCCTGGAATGGTTTGGAATGCAAGGGGTCTCAAAGCCCACCCAGTGCCACCCCTGCCATGGCAGGGACACCTCCCACTGTCCCAGGCTGCTCCAGGCCCCGTCCAGCCTGGCCTTGGACACTTCCAGGAATCCCGGGACAGCCACAGCTTCTCTGGGAATCTACCACTAGATTTCTAATAGCTTTTGCTGTAAGAAGCGACATTCCTTCCTGTATTTCTGTCTCAGCCTTTCTGGGCTGGGGCTGGTAACTGCAGCTGTTAGCGCAGTAATTCCCAGGCAGGGAATGTGTGCTGGAGGTGGGAGCTGCGGTGCTCCGAGCCCGGCGGGGGCAGCTGCGAGCAGGGCAATGCCCTGGGAGGGGTGCGTGGTACACACAGACCATCCAGGAGGTGCTGTGTGTTTAGCTTCTCGCTTTCCTGGGAGTTAAGGGAAGAAGAAGGAACAGTGGTTTCTTTCCTTGCCACCCCTAGACACGGAGTCACTTGTCACCTGGAGACTCCAGGTTCTGTGTGATCCCCAGAGCCGGGGAGGAGCCGAGGGCAGGGCTGCTGCCAGGCATTGGCTGTGCGAGGGGTTGTGCTGCTCGAGGATATTTACTCTGGGAACAGCTGTGCGAGCCAAACAGACCAGAGACGTTTCCTAATCTCGTTCAAACTCCAGAAGCCAGGCCGGGCCAATCCCCGTTTCCCTGGCGGGCTGATAAGATGTCCTGCGGCCCTGCTGGCAGCAGGGGACGGTGCCCGGGGGAGGTGACAGCTGAGGCTGGCACAGGGCTGCGGGCGCGGGCGGCTGCCGGAGGTCGCGCCTGGAATCCCCGTGCCGGGGCTGTTCCCGCAGGTGGTGTTCGGGCGGAAACTGCCGTCCTTCTCCTCCATAGCCCTGCAGCAGCTGCAGCATGAGAAGAAATACGACATCTACTTCACGGATGCCGAGGTCTATGCGCTGTACAGGTGAGCGCTGGCTCCTCCCGGAATGTCCCCGTGTCCCCGAGCACGTGGCTGTGCACGGGACGTGGCAGGAAGCGCTGCCGGGGAGGGCGGGGTGCTGTGGTTTCCCGGGATTGGAGGGGCTGGGGATGTGAGTCACCTGCCGTGCAGGTGTTTTTGGCGAGGTGACAGCCCGGGCAGGGCACTGAGCACCCAGCAGCTCCTCGGGGCTGCACCGCTGGAGTCACCAACACAACGCACGAGCTTTGCTCTCTCAATAAAAGTAAATTTTAGCATCTTTAACAGCAGCAAACTTGCTGAAAGCCTTCCCATTCCTTGCGTGGCTGCTGTGGAAATTGATAAAGACTTAATTACTGTTATAATTGTAATTACTGCTGTGCTGAATAAGGGCTAACCAAACCCAGGCGTGCCAAGTATTGCATGAAGCATTGTCTTCACACAAAGATCTTAATTCTGAATGGGAGAGAAAAAAGGTGAAATGAAAAAACCAGTGCAGAATAAAAACGTGGCATTAGCGTCGTGTTCTGCAAATATTTTTCATAACAATCTTAATTGGGAGGGTTTGAGATAATGGAAAGAGGAGTGAAAAAGATGAAGCCATGCAGGCAGTGGAACCTTTTCCTTGGAGAACTGGGCATTATATTCACCCTGGTTTGGGCCGAGAATGTAACTTTGGTACAGTTACTATTTTGCATGGCTTGATATTTATGGGAATGAGGGAGTGGGAGTCTCTCAGTGAGACCAGTGCTCAGCTCCTCTTGGGAACCATTATGTGGTGGGGTTTTGGGGTGGTGTTTTCCCTCCTTTCCTAATACAATTCCTTAATTTCAATTTATCTCTCCCCACTGTATTCCTCAGTTTGTGACAGTGGGAAGTGTAATGGAGTTGGATGTGAGCGTTGCAGGAATCAGCTGAATCTCCAGCAGGGGAAGGGTTTGTTACTCACTTGTGCAGTGACAGTGTGGTTCCTACTCCGTGGCTGCTCAGCTCTTCTCCTGCAGTTGGAACCTCAGTGTAATTTGGTTCCATCTCGTTCCTGCCATCCAGCAAAATTCTTGGAATAAGCAGGCCACAGCCCTCACTGCAGATTGCAGCTGGAGCCTTCTGCCAGGGATGGAACATTTGTGTTTTGCTGGAGGTGTCGGGTGCTGAGAGGGAATTGGATCATTTTGGGAATCTCTCTCATCCCTCAGGAAGCTGCTGCAGCACGAGTGCTCCTTGTGCCCGGATGCAAAGCCCTTCAACACCTTTGCAGATCTGGAACAGCACATGAGGAAGCAGCACGAGCTCTTCTGCTGCAAGCTCTGTGTTAAACACCTAAAGGTGAGCTGGGCCTCTGCTTGGATGTGTGGGAAGGAGGGGAGTTTCCCTCCATGACCTCCAGGAGTTCCTGGGAGGATAGGAAGGCAGAACAGCAAGGATTTATTTAAGTTCCCTCTTCCTGCAGTGAGGCCAGTTGCTTTATTTTAAGCCTTTCTCCTTCCATAAACTGATTAATGAAGAGGGCCTGGAGGTTCTCCAGATTTTAAATTAAACCCCACGGTGGTGGTGCCAGGTGAACTGCAGTTTGTGCCAAAAGGGATGGGATCCAGGAGTGAGCAGGTTGACCTAAATGAACCCTAATAAGTTTGGGAACTGAGCTGAGTCTTTCCTGTGGTCTCGGAATTCCTGGAGCTCTTGAAGGGAAGTGGGAAAGGAGGGCAGGACCTCCTTTGGTTTCTGGTGTCATTTGAGCTCTGGTGAGGTGCTTCATGCTCAGGGTAGCCAGCACTGAGGGAACTTGTTTGTCATTTTCTCTCACAAACAATATTAAAACTGTTGGTTTTTAATTTCAGAATACTGTAGAGATTTTTTATTTCAAATAATAAAGTCCCATGTTACTTGTACCTGCTGAAAGGAAACTCTAAAACTTTTGGAAGCTTCAGTCCCATCAGCCTTGGCAAAGCCAAACAAACTTTTTCCCAGAGCAATTTCCTACTCCTTGTCCAGGCCAGAAATAAAGGATATTCTGTTCTCAAGGCTAGGTTGATCTTTTTGGCATCTCCAGAATCCTTCCTACCAAAACAGCTCACATGGTAGTGGGGACTTGGCTTGTGATACACAAGTTGTTCACTGAAGTGGATCCTCTGTGTGCAGCTATTTGGGGTGGTTACTGTGAGAGGAAAGTAAAACTGCTCCTTTGAGGTTTTTAAACTCAAGAATCTAAAATCCTGTTTGTTGATAAATATATAGCTAGGCTTTTTCCACTCCAGAAATTATCATTTAAACTCTTCACAGCATAAAAAGATTCCAAAGGGAAAAAAGTGAATTAAATCCTGTTCCAGTGTTCCGAGAAATGCAAGTTAGATTTAATTTGAATCCATCACTTGAATTTTACTTCCTGTCCACCAAAAATTTTAGGTGTTGGTGACCAAGCAGCATCTTTTTGAAGCAAGTCTTCTATCCCTACAGATAGAGAACAGCCTGGCTTGTTCTGTTTAGTTCTGTGTCCATAGGAAACAATAGAAATCTATAAATACCAATGTATTACCACAATACCCGCTCTCCAGATCTTCACCTACGAGAGGAAATGGTATTCCAGGAAGGACCTGGCCAGGCACAGGATCCACGGGGACCCCGATGACACCTCCCACCGGGGCCACCCCCTGTGCAAGTTCTGCGACGAGCGCTACCTGGACAACGACGAGCTGCTGAAGCACCTGCGCAGGGATCACTACTTCTGCCACTTCTGTGACTCTGAGGGGGCTCAGGAGTACTACAGGCAAGCACGTTATTGATGAGAGTCCTTTTTTCTGGCTTAAATTTTGGAGTGAAGTTCCTTGGGTGTGCTTTGAATTTAGGGGATAAGTAGTGTTTGAAAGCAGAGTGGAGGAATGGCGGCAGGTTAGCTGCAGTTCCTTAAATGAATAGCCAACATATTCACTTTGAGTCTAGCTCATGCTGTAAAATTTTCTTTATTAAATGTTAATTTTGCAGCCTGACAGCAATTGTCTGGTGTGTTACCTCTAATGGAGGACAGGACGAGAGGAAGCGTTCTTAAATTGCACCAGGGGAGGTTTAGATTGGATATTGGGAAAAATTCCTTCATGGAAAGGGTTGTCAGGCATTGGAAGAGGCTAGCCAGGGAAATGGTGGAGTCACCATCCCTGGGAATGTTTAAAACCATGTGGATGTGGCACCTGGGGACATGACTTAGTGCTGAACATGGTGGTGGTACCGGTTGATGGTCTTAAAGGTCTTTTCCAACCTTAATTCTGTGATTCCTTGATCCTACTGCTCCAAGGTTTGTGTGCAAGAGGAACAGAGGTAACTTTTTTGTCGTATGCACAGCTGGATGTGCTGAGCATCTGTGAGTTTGGTTTAACTCCTGGATCATGTGCTGACTGTACAGAAATGGGGTCAGCTGGAAATCTTCCCTGGGAATAAGGACAAACCAACCACCAGGGCTTGTCCTCACTTCCCCTTGATGCCTCGAGAGGCTGCCTGGAACAGAGGCTGGGCAGAGTTAAAGGAATAAAGCAGGGATTTATTAAAAGGCCTTCACAGGATGCACCTTGGGCAGTGCAAGAGCCCAGCCAGGACTACACCCAAGATGGACCCTGGGTCACGAGTTTCACACTTTGATAAGTTCTGGTCCTTTTCCATGTTGGGGTTCATTGTCCAATTCCAGCTCCAGGTGATGCAGTCCCACCCTCCCAGGTTGCTCTCCTCCATTCCCTGCTGTTTGCACTTTTTGGGCCTGGAGCTGCAGTGTGTCCTTGGTTCTGGGGCTGGAAAAGGATTGGTTTGTGTGACTGAGCTGTGAGGAGAACTTGCTGACACTTTATATGGAGCTCAGAGTTATACACCAGTGCAGTACAGAACCTGGGAAATGTGAAAGCTCCAACTGAAGGCATCACCCTTGTAGGAGTGGCTGTGTCAGAGAGTGGGAAGGGTCAGCTCTGTGTTTTCCCCCCACAGTGACTACGAATACCTGCGGGAGCACTTCAGGGAGAAGCACTTCCTGTGCGAGGAGGGCCGCTGCAGCTCGGAGCAGTTCACGCACGCCTTCCGCACCGAGATCGACTACAAGGCCCACAAGAGCGCCTGCCACAGCAAGAGCCGCGCCGAGGCGCGCCAGAACCGCCACATCGACCTGCAGTTCACCTACACCCCCCGGCACCCGCGCAGGAACGACGGTCAGGGGGCACGGAGGGCGCCCCGGGGACAGGGAGGGCACCCCGGGGGCACACAGGGGCACCCCAGCAGGGTGGGGACGCACAGCTGCGGCTGCTCCATCCCTGAAAGCGCCCACCCTTGCGCAGGGCTTGGAGCAGCCTGCTCTGGTGGAAGGTGTCCCTGCTCAGGAGCAAGATGTTGTTTAAGGTCCCTCCACATCCAAAGCCATTCTATGGCTCTTGTTCTCTAAGAGTTTTCGAGAGCGCCTGGTGAATGCTTCATAGCCATGAAGAAATTCTTCCCAAAGTAGGTAGACAAGCCCGGGAGCAGCACTAAGAGCTTGTAGGGTTTGAGAAGGCCTCTCCAGCCTGAGAGGTTGCAGAGGTTGAAGATAAGCAGAACTTGCCCAGACAAAGCCCTCTGATGTAGTTTTAGAGGTGGCTTTGCTTTGAGTAAAGGGCTGGAGCAGGTGATATCCAGACATCCCTTCCTGCCTGAATTGTTGTAGGATTTTTTCCCTTTGTGTAGGTTTAATGAGGACAGGTAATTTTAGGAGAACTGCTGACTTGGTCATCAGAAAGAAATGAAGATAATTTATTTGTACCAGTATATTTTTGCATTTTTCGGGCACAGTGTGATGCCCACACCAGAGAAATAACTGAGAGTGATGATCCCTCCTCCCTGTTTTAGGTGTTGTAGGTGGAGAGGACTACGAGGAGGTTGACAGGTTCAACAGGCAAGGGAGGGCAGGCAGGTTGAGCAGCCGAGGGAACCAGCAGAACAGGAGAGGCAGCTGGAGGTACAAGAGGTGAGTAGCACAACCTTATGTGGAGTTTTACTTCCATTTAGTCCTGGCTTTTACTTGCCAATTCACGATATTTTGGTGGATTAATGGAAGAAAATTTGGATGCCTCCATGGTGACTCCTTAGGTGAGAGCTTCCAGTCCAAGCCTGTGTCCTGGCTACATACTTGGTCATCATGGAATTATTTTGTGTGAGGTTTCAGCTCAGGAAGCAAACAATGTAACCCTCAGCTTGTGGGTTAAATAAACTCAGAACCCTAAGTTAATTCCAGCAGCTGTTTTTATGCAAACTTCTCTAAATAGGATTTTCTGAAGTAGGTGACAAGTCTGTGCAGGTTTAATGGAGTTTTTGGTCTGGGTAGTCACGAAATTCCTGTTCTAAGGACCATGCTTTTCATTGAACTAACAGATCTCTGTGTGGCCAGACTGAGTGCTTTGGAAAAGGAGGAGGGTTAAGTATTGAAATGAAACTTTGCATCTCTATGTCTCTTCATCCACACCAGACCTGAGTGCTTTTTACATCCTGCACATCTTATTTTCTTCTTTTACTGGCTGGATGGGCAGCTGGTTCATTACTGGGGAAAAAAGTTCATCCCAAAATATTTCTCTGTTGGTGTCGCATGTGGATAGTGCATGTGTTGAGAGTTCATGCCCAGCCACGTCTAAAAGAATTCCTGTGGCCTCCAAGAATGATTCCATACATTGGGAAATAAATGGGAGAGACAGGTGCCCCCTGCATCCGTGGTACTGTCTCTCCCAGTTCACCCCAGTTTCTTCTGGTCTGGATTGTTATTCCCACACATGGAACTTGGAAGTCCAGAGGGGAAATGTTGCCTGGCTGGGGTGGATTGGAGTGATGGGGCTGGTGTGGGCTTCTCAGCAGGTGGCAGCACGAGATCAGGGATGTCACCAGAGCTGGCACTGCAGAGGTGAGGCTGCAGCGAGGCAGCTGCTCCTGATCCTTGCTGTTTGACCAAGGGGATCTGCCCTGTCCTGCAGGGAAGAAGAAGACAGGGATGTTGCAGCAGCAGTCAGGGCATCTATGGCAGCCAAACGGCAGGAAGAGAAGAAGAGGGTGGAGGACAAAGAGGAAGGCAGCAGCAGCAGGGGGAGAAAGGAGGATTTGAGGGATCTCGACGTGCTCGGCTCCAAACGTGTGCCAAAGTCTTCAAACGATGTCACAGGTGAGTGTTGGACAGGTCCTGCAGCTGCAGGGCATCTCAGTGTCTGGAAGGTTCCCTCAGAAAGTTCTGCCTTGCCCATGTTTTACTCATAAAGTATCATGAATTTCCTGAATGCCATGACATAATGGGCAACACAGTTAATTGAAGGAAATAGTGATGCATGGATTTAAATTTTTCTTCTGGAATGTCAGTCAGTGACATCATCAGCTGCTGGAAATAGGCCTTGGTAGTGCTGCTGTCATGACCATTGATAGCCCCTGCTCTGGAATTAATGGGTTTGGGGTGAAAACAATGTCTTTGCTCTTTCTGTCCCTGTTCCAAAAGAAGCAGCTGCTAACGGGGCGCTCAGCCAGGACGACTTCCCAGCCATCGGCTCTGCAGCAGGACCTCTCCAAGGGTGAGTCTGTGCAGGGCTGCAGCAGGGACAAAGCATGCTTAGAAGCTGATTGATGTGTTCTGCATTTCTGGGGAAAATGATTTTCCAGATCATTTGATTCCTCCAGGGTTTCCCCTGCCCTGTCCCCTGCTGCCCAGAGCTGTTTCTGTGCTGCTCAGCAGCATGAGCAGCATCAGGCATTGCTTCAGCTCCTGGCTTGATCTTAGAATCATGGAATAGAATCACAGAATATCCTCAGCTGGAAGGGACCAAGAGGATCCTCCAGTCCAACTCCTGTTGGATCACCCTAAGTGACAGTCTGAGGAGGAGTTGTGGGTTTGTGCTGTCCCTTGGGGTTCTGCTGCCTCAGTAACTCCAACCCTCTCCCTTCCCCACAGCTCTGCCCAACCAGCACTGGTTAAGCTTAAAGAAGAAGATTTCCCAAGCTTGTCCTCCTCTGCAGCTCCCACCATCTCATCAGGGGTGTCTCTGACGTACACGGCCACTGCCAGGAAAGCAGCCTTCCAGGAGGAGGATTTCCCAGCCCTGGTGTCCAAAGTGAAGCCCACCAATAGGACAGTAACTCACATCACATCCGCATGGAACAATGGTTCCAGTAAAAACGTGGTCAAAGCCATCAGCAGCCCCTGTGTCAACCAGCCAGCCAAAAAACCATCCTTGAACACCTCCAAAGGAAGTAAGAAGAGCAATAAACTCTGTGAGTCAGACGATGAGGACGGCGCTGGTGGCCTGACCAGCCAGGAGATCCGCAACACCCCGACCATGTTCGACGTCTCGTCCCTGCTGGCAGCTTCTACCTCACAAACTTTCACGAAAGTGGGCAAGAAGAAGAAGATGGGGGTTGAGAAGCAGAGCCCGTCGGCCCCATGCCTGTCCCAGGAGCCGCCGTTGCCCAGGCCAGCCACGGAGAAGCCCCCGGAGGCAGAGCAGCCCTGCAAGGTGTTCCCTGCTGCTCACGGCCCAGCCGTCGTCAACGGGCACTCGGAGAAACCATCAGCTGGCTGTGCTACACCCAAAGAGCCCCCTGGCCTTAAAAAACCCCCAGTGACTAACAAATGCCCTTTACCTCAGGAAGACTTCCCAGCCCTTGGGAGCTCAGGATCAGCCAGGATGCCCCCACCACCAGGTAAGCAGGGAATGAATCTCAGAGTGGTGGAATGGTTTGGGTGGGAGGGATCTTAAAGATCATCTCCTTCCACTCCCTGCTGTGGGCAGGGGCACTTTCCACTAGACCAGGTTGCTCCAGCCTAGCCTTGGCCATTTCAGAGATGGGGAAGCACTGTTGAGCATGGCCAGCTTTGCTTGGGGAGAGCCCAGAGAACACATGGATGTGTTGTGTAAACTCATGGCTCTTGTGTGAGGTTCTGCCAGCAGGCACCAGCTTGGGCTCAGGAGGTAGAGACAGCCTGGGTGTCACAGGGGGGGCTGGAATGTCCCCTAGGAATCACCTCTGCCCCACAGCTGGAGGTGTTTGCTTACTGGGGGTGGCCCATGGATGTAGATCTGGTTTTTCCCTGTCCCCAGGGCTGATATATCCATGTGTTGTGCTCCAAGATCTGCTTTGGAACACGCTGCAGGCAAAGGGAATCTGGCTGTGTCTGTCCCTGCTGGCACTTGTCACTTCACTTCCCTGGCCACTTCTTCCTGTGCTGGCAGAGGTTTCCTGCCATGCTTTTAGCCATGACCTTGTGAAAGCAGAGGGACAGGAACAAACGTGACCTGGAGAGGTTTTCGTGGCAGTGGGATCGCGTTGGGAGGCACCGGCCCCGCTGTTTGTGCGGCTCCTGCTGGGAGAGGCCAGGCCGAGCCTGCTGCCTCCTCCCATGGTTTGTGTTCACTTTAATAATGCAAAAGTGGTTTTCATTGTGACTTGGAGTGGGCTTTCAAAATTATTTTCCATTGAGAAAGTAAATGAATAATTAAAGCGCTTTCTCTGTAGAGGAACATCAGCCGCTCTCAAGCGCTTCTTGAAGATTTTTTTTTAGGTTTTTCTCCAATATAAAGTGATGTCTGCACTGCAAACTCTTCTTGGTGCTTCTGCAGAGCGTCAGGCACTGGTGTGAGTTTTAGCCAGGGGTCTGTAGGTGCTCTAATTCCTGCCCCTTCCCTGCTCCCCTCAGGCTTTAACTCCGTGGTGCTGTTGAAGAACCCTCCTCCGCCTCCGGGCCTGTCGGTGCCTGTCAGCAAACCCCCCCCGGGCTTCGCTGTCATCCCATCCTCCACCATCTCTGAACCCGTCACTACAGCTCTGAAAGAGTGAGTCAGGGGCCTGCCGGGGGCTGGGACTCCTCACACCTCGCTCGTGTCACGGGGGCTTCAAACAGCACAGGGGGTGACTCTAGGCGGGGCCAGCCGGGGGAAGATTCCCGTTGGGAAGTCCCAGGGTGCTGTGGGTTGGATTCTGGAGAATTGCATGAAACAGCCCTGTGTAGTTACAAGTCTGAGGAACTGCAAACCTGTGCAATGTTTGGGCTGCTCAGACCTTGGTCTATCCTAGATTTATTTGGAAATCTGCAGCTCCAACATATTCCTGTACTTCCCATTGATTTTGTTGAGTCCCAGCAGCAAGGTGCTGAGGCTTGTTCTCCTTGGTGACCTTCACTGCTCTGATCTTTCTAGCAGCTGCTCTCTGGTTCCTTCTGGGTCAGAAAGAGGAGGTTTTGGGAAAAGGGGAGGGAAAACTTTGTGTCAGTTTCATACAGAACCTGCATTATGTGTTGGTTTATTCACAGTGAGGTCTTTGCTCAGGTCTTTTGAGTGCACCCAGCTCACAGAGCAGCTCGTCAGGATCATGTTAAACTTGGATCTTAAACATTCAGTTTGTATAAAGCTGGAATCTGATATGGAAATCTCCTATTTTATTATCCTGACAAGACAGCTGTGTGCTGCTTTTGTGTAGCTGGGTGGAGGAAGCATGTGCAGCTGTAAACCAGAACAGCCTTGTGATTTATGTCCTAGGACATCTTTGCGTGACACAAACCAGTGTCAGGGTCACTTCTGGTCTTTTCCAACACAGGCCAAAATCCTGTCATGGATCATACTTGATACCTGAGAACTTCCAGCAGAGGAACATCCAGCTCATACAATCCATTAAAGAATTTCTTCAGAGCGACGAGTCCAAGTTCAATAAATTTAAAACTCATTCTGGGCAGTTCAGGCAGGTGAGTGGCTTCCCAAAGCCTCCCTTTCTGGGAGGCCTGAATTCCAGTGGGATTTTAAATAGATAAATATTCATTTTCCTCTGATTCTTGCCGTTCCCTGTCCCCTGCAGGGGCTGATCTCTGCAGCTCAGTACTACAAAAGCTGCCGGGAGCTGCTGGGGGAAAACTTCAGGAAGATTTTCAAGGAGTTGTTGGTGTTGCTGCCAGACACGGCCAAGCAGCAGGAACTGCTCTCTGCTCACAACGACTTCCGGATCAAGGAGAAACAGAGCTCCAACAAACCCAAAAAGAACAAAAAGAACGTTTGGCAGACGGACTCCCCCGCCGACCTCGACTGCTCCGTCTGCCCCACGTGCAGGCAGGTGCTGACCCAGCAGGACGTGGTGACCCACAAAGCTTTGCACATCGAGGATGAGGAGTTCCCCTCGCTGCAGGCCATCAGCAGGATCATCAGTTAGCTCTCCCCAGGGCCACCACCCAGGCCCTGGCCGTGGATGTGCACTTTGCAGTGAGGTTTGGTTTGGCTGGTGCCCTTGAGGCAGTGAGGAGCAGGTGACTTGGGAAGCCCTCCTGGGCAAAGGGATCAGGGGAATGTGACAGAGCTCGTCCCCACCTGCTGTCTGAGCTCCCAAATCCAGGCTAGGGTTGGGCTGAGCTGCAGGGGGGGCAGGCAGGGCTCCTGGAACATGCAATAGCTGGGAATCCTTTCAGATCTGCAGAATGACAGGGGACGCAATAGGGGAATAAGCTTCTGGTTTGGGGGTTTCTTTCTGGTTTTGGGGTGGGGAAAGTGTATGGATTGCTGAAATGAATGGAAGTGGCTTCCCTTATAACATTCAGATTTTTTCTGTGCTATTTCAGTGAAGATCACACTAGTCAGGGGTAAAAGGTGCAAGAGAGTGCTGCTCACTGGGGTGTGTGACCAGGAGAGCTGCAAACACTGGGCTGCAGAGTTTTCCTTTCTGCAAACACAGTCAATTCTGCTGCTTGAAGAATTGGGCTGATCTGTGCAAGATTTGAAGTTGCCTCTGACTTTTTCTGTAAAGTTCTTTCAAGAAACTGATTTTGTAGCCCTGCATGTACAGTAACAGCATTAAGGCTTTACTTTCCGTAAAGCACACGGGAATTTTATTTAATGACTGCCATGTTTCTAATTTCTTGGATGTATTACTGGTGGGAGCTCCCAACAGCATCCTGGGACATTAAATGCTGCTGATTACTGACCATGTTTTCTGCAGTGCCTTTAAGTGCATTTATCTGTTTACAGCAGTCTGACACCTGCACCTCCCTCGGTAACACCGGGCTGGCCTAGCTTTGCTCGTGTTCCTTGGCACCCCCAAATTCCACCCCAGAGGAAGAGGGGGATCTCTTCCTCCTCTGAGGTGATGGAGTGCCAGGAGTCCCCCATGGCTGTAGTTCAGTGTCTGATTCTCTCCCATCTCCAGGTTTAGTTATTTCTAACGTGTAGGAATAAAGCTGAGATTAATTTATGTAATTTGTAGTGATGAAACACAGCTTTTCTAGCATCATCATTGCTATGAAACCGAGCTCAGAGTATTACCCAAGAGCTACTCCTGCCTACAGCCACTCTTCCTTGCCTTACACGTTATTTTTGCTTGCTCTCAGGCTGCAAAGTGCTTTGGGTTTCTTTTCTTGAATATTTAAGACTGTTCTGACCACCTGCACACGTTAGATTTGGCCCAGAAGGGGCTGGGAGGGTGATTTGGGTGCACGAATCCCTGGCAGTCCCTGTTCCTGCCTCGCTCAGGATCCTGGAGCTGATCCTGGCCCCTGAGGGGGCTGGGTGTTGCCACCACTTCCAGTCAGCAACTCTCCCCATCCCTTAGGTTTGTAAAGTTCAGGGAGTGAAATGTCTTCCCTGCAGGAGCATCCTCTGTCTTCCCTTGGGTTTCAGTTCTTTCTCCATCAGCAGCTCTGAGTTCCCTGGGAGGTGCTGCTGGGAGTTCCCTCGAGCTGCTGCATCTCTGGGGCCTGATGTTGCAGTTTCCTTGTTCCTTGTGCTCACCTGATTCAATAAAGTCATTACCAAATATTTTTTATTTTCCTATTCATTTTTAGCTCTTTATTGAAAATAAGTTGCAGTTGGTTACACAGACACCGAAAATACAGAATCACAGATTGCTCTCTCAAAAGATATTTTTTATATATAATATATACAAAATTGTAAACATTTTAAACTTATTTCCATACACAGTCCACTTTGTACTACACTGCACAGAGGTTAGTGACAACTGCAACTCCTGGAAGCGTCTGCTCGGACAGAGGTATTTGCAAAGAAACCGAACCTCCCAGCCCTCAGGTGGGAGCTGGGTGAGATTAAAACTCTTAAAGGAGCTGAGGTTTGAACGTGTATTGCAACAAAATCCAGGCAGCTGAACTGGGGGTTCAAGTTGAGGCAGTGAGGGCTGGGTCTGAGCCTCACTGAGGGGGGAGAGGGGCTTGTGACACACTCAGGGACAAAATGCAACTGAGGATGGGACCAGAGGGGACCAGAGCCACCTGCTTGGGGACAGCACGGGCTGGCAGGGGTCTGTGAAATACACAGCAGTTTTTATTGAGAGAAATTCCCAGTGCATGGAATAATGATGGATTTCCTAAGGAACAGAGAGGGCAGCAGGCAGAGCCAGGAGCCAGCCCTGTGCTTTGGGGGCTGGCACGGGGAGGGAAGGTACAGAACAGCCCTGGAAGGAGAGCAGGAATGCTGTGGCTGTCACTTGCTGCTGTGCCATGAACTGCTGGGAATGTCATCCCAGTGTCCAGGCACAAGAGCAGTGAGATCCCAAATGATGTCCTGGAAAGGGAGGGATTTGCTCCCAGGCCCTGCTCCAGCCCCTGACACAGAGCAGGTGATGCAGGGGGGAGAGTATTTTTTACTAAGCATCACTTGAGCAAAGCTTCCACCTTTGCTAGGAACAGCTTGAAATGTTGGCAAAAATTCCAAAGCCTTTAATGTACTTGAATTGCACAGTGCATGATGTGGGTACTCAGTGCTGAGAAAGAGCAGTGTTGTGACAGAGCCTCCTGGAGCAAGGGGATGGGGCAGAACGCAGCTCCAGCAAAGGCAGAGTGCTGGAATTCTGCTCTTCACACCCAGATTTAGTGCTAACACTGTGCAGAAGCTTTTGGGCTGGGCTGAGCACAGCTGAGCCCTCTGGGAGCTCGAGGCCCTGCTGACCTCTGGGGAGAACAGAGGGTTATAAACAGCTTGTGTGGGTGGCAGAGCCCTGTCACGCTCAGGACAGTCCTGGCATGCTTTTGGGACAATTTTGGGACAGCCCTGGCATCCTCTTAGGATGTGGCCTGGGTGGTTACAAGGGGGCGAGTGCTGCTGCACCACAGCTGGGAGAAAAAGAGGGGAAAAGAGGAAAACTGATGTTCCAAACCCCCAAATCCCCAGGGTTGCTGCAGCCATGGCTCTGGCTCTCCAGGCACGGCCCCCTTGGGGTGGGTTTGGTGCCAGCCCCACCTGCACACCCTGCCCTGCCTGCCGGGCACACCCAGGTGTGCCACAGCCACCGCAGGGCACCGGTGACACCCGGCGGCTGTGGGGACACTGGGGGGCTCCCAGGGGGTTCGGGGCAGGATTCCAGGCACAGGTGTCACCCTCCCTGTGAGCAGGGCTGAACCCAGCAGGGCCAGGGCTCCGTGAGGCCGGGGGGCTGCACCCACAGACCCCGCACTGGGGGTGTTGGAGGCAGGCTGAGCTGGGTGAAGGATCTCACTACGGCCAGGGAGTTTGGGGCTGTCCCGTCCTGCCTGGTGCCACATCAGACATGAGCCCAGCACTATTCCCTGGAAAACTGCTCCAGCTGTGGCTCCTGCCTGTCCCAGTGCCACCCCAGCAGCGGTGCCACCCCTGCACCGCCCGGGACCGGCACTTCGGGTGCAGAGGATCAGGGCTCGCCTCCCTCCCGGTGCCTGTTGAGTGATGAGGCCGGGCAGGTTATTTATTCCCAGCTCTGGTTTCATCAGGGAGCATCTCCTGTGCTGCCAGGGAGCCCCTCAGGCACCCAGCCCTTCCTCCTGCTCCCTGGCCAGCACAGCAAGGAACAGGCAGCACGGGGAAGCTGCAGCAGGCCTCGGGAAGCACCAGGAGTTGTGCTGCCGTGTCCCCGTGTCCCTGCTGCTGCTGCAGAGCTCAGAGCGTGGTGGGATGTGCGTGTGGGGCAAAGAAAGGCAACGCAGGCCTCGGGGGGACATTCAGAGCGTGTAATATTCAGCGGGGGGAGCACGGGGCAGGACGTGGCCCGTGGGCAGACACAGCTTTAGCTCTTTACGCTTACACGGAAACTCTGGAACAGTTAGATTATAGTTAGAAAAAATACACTGTACCCAACGAACATTATCTCACGTACAATCAATTTAAACATTTAAATTGATTATAATTTTGCTAAAATATTAACACAAGTACTGTTTGTGCTGCTAAAGTTTCAGTGTTCCCTCTAAGGAAAATATTGCTACAGTTCTACCATACCCTGTGTTAAAATCCTCGGGTTTTTTTCCTTTCCCAGCAAAACCGACTCCACAAAACCACAAAGATCCCGGAATTCCTTGAGGCTGACACTGCACTGGGCTGGGGTGTCCGTGGTCAGGCACCTGTGAGGAGCTGGGCACAGGCAGGACCTGGAGCCAAGGCTTTGCCACCGGCAGTGACCGCTCGGGATGATCGGCTGCTTCATTAGTGCATTTATCTGCTGCCGTTAATTAGCACTGATCTGCGGCTCAGCGGCAGGAATGAGCTGTGGCGATGGCGACCAGGACCTGTGACAGGGAGGGGACGGGTGGTGGCTATTGCTCCTCACGAGGTCGCAAGGCAGTGGTGGCTTTGCCAGCACCAAGAGGCGAGGCAGGACCCCGGGCTGCCGGGGCTCTCCAGGGGCTGGGAATTCCAGTCTCAGCTGCTCTGCTCAGCCCTTAGTGACACAGCCTGGACCAGCTGCCACACGGGCAGGGAAAGCTGGCAGGTGGCTGACAGGGACCTGCTGGATTTTACACATTCCCTCCTTTCCTTTGTTCTGTGCAGCTGAACCCCAGCCTGAGCCTCCTTCCCTTCCCACTCCGTTTGCAAACACGGGGTGTGAGCCCACATGGATGGACTTCAATGGCCTGTGAAGCCTTTCCAGGTCCCTGCCTGAACCCCTCATTTCTGGAGGCTGCAGGGTGACACACGTGTCCCCACCCGGGGTTCTGCTGCAGCTGACAGATGGTGGCTGCTCCCAGAATAAACACACAAGTCCAATATTGCTCCTAATGGCCTTGGATGTCGAGTCTGAGCCCCTCGCCTTGGTCCCCACCTCTCCAGGGAGAGGACGTGTCAGCGCTGTCAACCAAAAATTCCTCAGGAATTGACAGATTTCCCAATCCCCCACGAAGAAAAGGAACCACAAAGCGCCACATTCCCACTGACCCCAGGCCATTCCCAGTTAGCAACCAGCTCCTGCTGGCTTCACTTTCAAAGAGTAACTTCTTAAATCCTCAACCAGAACCTGCTGAAGCATAGAAGCAATCTGGATCCTGACCCCAACCCCAGCCTGCCGTGCCCCCCCGTGCCTCTAAACCAAGTTTTGAAACACCTGTTTGGATAGTTGTTTTGTACAGCAAATATATACAAAGAAAAGAACACAGACGCCGCTGATTCCCTGTGAATTTGGCACTTCCCACGGAACCCGGACTGGGAGCTCCACAGCGGGAGCAGCCAGGGCCAGCTCCCCCCACTGCCCACCCACCCTCGACGGATTCTGTGTTAGCTCTGGAAGAACGAGATAAGAATTCCTCAGCTGCTGCTGCCTAAGAGGAAAAGGTGTCCTGGGCTTTCCCGGCAGAGCTCGCAGGGGCCGTTTCCTCCTCTCGCCCGCGCGTGGGTGATGTGGTGCCACCCTTCCTTCCTCCCGGCTTAGAGGGAACACTGCTTTTAGAAACCCTGGGACAGGTAAGACAAGAACCAATACCACTGTACAGAATTCACTGCACAACGAGCTAATGAAGGGGCCCGGCCCCGGCCGGCCGCGGCGAGGAGACGGGGCTGGGTACACGCGGGAGCGGCGGGGGTGGCACCGCCGCAGCCGCTCAGTACGCTGGCACTTGGTAACCTTTGGGGTTGGCCTCTAAGGTCTCGGTGAACGGCGGGCTCTGGTAGGTCTCCGTGCTCTCCACGCCGCTGCCGCCGGGGTAGCCGGGGTAGGAGGCGCCGGGCTCGGTGCCGAACTGCTCGGTGGCGAACAGGGACATGTCCGTGCCCAGGCGGTACCGCTGCAGCGCCCGCAGCGCCAGCACCACCTGCGGGCAGCGAGGGACAGCGTCACACGGGGCAGGGCTGCCACCCCACAGCACCCCCGGAACCCCCCAGGACCCTCCAATCCCCCCAGGACCTCGTGTCTCCCCAGGGTCCTGTGTCTCACCAGCATCACACATTCCTCCAGGACCCCCTGTCCCCCCAGGACTCCGTGTCTCACCAGCATCACACATCACCCCAGGACCCCCAAGTCCTCCCAGGGTCCCCCAGGATCTCACATTCCCCAGGACCCCACGTCCCACCGGTACCCCACAGCCCTGCGGAGCCCACATCCCCCCAGCACCCCAAATCCCCCACCTCCCTGCAAAGCACCGAGCCCGGGCAGCACCCCAGCAGGCTGTTCCCCCCGCTCCGTGGTGCTCGAGAGCTGACCCAGCCCCAAACCCCCCCCGAACACTCCCGAGGCCGTTCCTGTGGGGCAGGGGGACCCCCAGAGCTCGGCCTGGGCTGGGGGTCCTGCTGTGCACATCTGGCACTGCTGGCCCGAATAAACGCGTCTGCTGTGGGCAGGGAAAGCTGCCGAGCGCCGGCCCAGGAAAATAGGTCAGTTCTGGAGAGACTCCTTCGCCCCTTTCCAGGTTGCTGGAATTGAGGCTGCGAACGGTGGGAAATGCGGGCGGCAAAGCCGGGAGGGCCCCGCGCTCGCTCTCCTTCCAGGAGGCTTCATTAACAAGTCAACTCGTCTGTAAAACGTGCTGAGGAGGCTAAAAAACGCCTGTAGAGGCCAGGAATGGCTTCCCAACCATCCTGCGGCATGGGACAGGGTGACAGCGGTGTCCCCACGGCCCTCCCGTGCTGATGGGATGGGGCACATCCCACCCACCCACTGCCCTTCCCGTGGCAGTCGATGATGGGGAAGAGCTGGGATTAAAGGAGATTAATTGGGATAATCACAAAGCAGGGAGCAGTTAACTGGGGGAGAACTGGAGCAAGGCTCGCTGCTGCACAAACTGCCTTTTGCCCCAGCTCCTGTAGGGCAATATGGAATCAGGGCACACCCCGGGGCTCTGTGCCCAGGAGAAGCTGGAGGAGGGATGGAGGGGACACGGAGCCAGCCCTGCCTCTCCACACACAGCTCTGGAGCCCCGGGTGGCACAGCCCCCCCAGCTCACTGGGGTCCAGGCGAGCCCCAGGCTCTCACACAGCCCTGCCTGGAGGCCCCCTGCCCAGGTGGGGCTGAAAATGGGAGCAAAGGGAGTTTCTATGAGCCCTTTCTCCAGCTGGACAGCAGAGGGGCCAGCCTGGCGTGTCCCAGGAGGGAGCTGATGAGCCTGAGAGCTCCCAAAATCCCCCAGCCACCCCAGGAACCTGCTCAGTGCAGAGATCTGCTCCTGGGGCCTCTGCCACCAACGAGCCACCCTGGGGCTCCAAGGAGGTCCTGAAATCAGGGCAGCTCGTGGCTGGTGACACGTTTCCAATGGGAACAAAACTTCCCAGTCTCAGGAGGAAGGGAAGCCTGGAATCCCCCAGCCAGAGGAGACTGAGAGAAGCTTCCCCGGTAAGGAACCAGCAGTTCCACATGCGGGGCCCGCAGCTTTCCCCAGCACAGCCCCCGGCTGCCCAGCAGGGCTCACTTCTGCAAAGCCCAGGCTCCCCTGCAGCTCAGGACAGGTTTCATTTCTGCTCTGCCCCCTCAGCTCCCCGCGGGGCCGCCCTCACCCAGACGATGATGGAGAAGAAGGAGAAGGTGATGGCCGCACGCGCGGCGTCCGCGCCCTGCGAGAAGCCCCTGGTCAGCGTCGTCCTCTGCCACTGGTTGGCCAGGAAGCAGAAGGCCACGAACCACAGGAAGGCCAGGAAACCTGCAGGGGAACAGGTAGGGATCTGAAATGCAGGGCGCTCCCAGAGCTTTGGGGCTGTAAGCCAAAGGTGAGGATTAAACACGGGGTTTGATCTGAGACCTTGGGAAAGAACTGCTCCTTGTCTCCTCCTGCACGGCCAGGCCTGGGAATTCCCAACCACCAGGCCTGGCCACAGAAGGAATCTTCACAGGAAGGGTCTGCCAGGTTTCCTTTTCCAAATTACAGACACTTCACCAAAACCAGCCAGTCCTGACACCAAACCCACCCAAATCTCTGCATAAGCATTTTCACTTCCCTGCAGGACAGCGACTTGCTGCCAGCAGTAAATGAGACCTCTGGGGTTTTCTCCTTAAAGGTCACCCTTTAACTCAGGGATATTTTCTGTTCCCTTGCTCTCACAAGGGGGCTTTCCCAGCAGCTGCTCCCTGCAATGGGAAGCAGCTCCAGCCCCTACATTTGGACCTCAGCCATTGTTCAGAATTACACTGGGGGTAGCTTGGAAGTTAAAAACCCAGAGGTGAAACAAGAGCAGCTCCCAAAGGTTAATTCACACTGTGGGAGCAGCAGGATGGCTCGGGGACAAGGCTGGGGACACAGGGCTGGCACAAGGAACAGGGGCTGGCACTGGTTAGGCTCGGGGACAAGGCTGGGGACACGGGGCTGGCCCAAGGAACAGGGGCTGGCACTGGTTAGGCTCAGGGACAAGGCTGGGGACACAGGGCTGGCCCAAGGAACAGGGGCTGGCACTGGTTAGGCTCAGGGACAAGGCTGGGGACACGGGGCTGGCACAAGGGACAGGGGCTGGCACTGGTTTGTTACACACAGGAAGTCGTTCCTGTTTGTAACACTGGACCCAGCACAGCTCCTCCTCCCTGGCAGGACACTGCCACCGATGCCCCGCTGCCACTCTGTCCCCAGTGTCGCCCCAGGCCGGGTGGCACCCCCGGGATGTCAGGAGTTAAAGTGACATCATGCACAGCCCGGAGCCAGCACGGCTGCGCTGGGTACTGCAGCTGCCAAATCCCTCTGCAGCACCGACCTTCCTCATCCCAAAACCACCGGCACCTGCAGCCAGGATTGTCCCGGTGCCACGGGCAAGGCAGGAATCCCTGCCAGAGCAGGAGACGGGGGCAGGCACGGCCAGCACCTCCAGAGCACAAGCCAGGTGTGATGTTTGAATTTTTAAAGCCCTCCGAGAGGGCTGAGCTGGCAGCGACCGGCGAGGCTGCATGTGCCAGCCGCAGCTCCAGCTGGATCGGCAGCTCCGCTCCCTCCAGCGCTCCGGGAAAGGAGGGCGCCGGGAGATAATGATCGTTTAAGGATCTGCAGACAAGAGAGTGCAAACACCAGGGGAGATGTGTTACCACCCTAATCACAGCCCGCTCTCCAGCAAGCGCCCGGCTATGGGAACAGCTGGAGGAGCAGCTGGAAGAGGGAAGGTTGTAAACGCTGCTTTCAGTGTGGGGGCCCTGCCTGGAGCCCCAGCTGTGCCCCAGAGCTACCACCCAGTTACCTCCCAGACGCATTTCAGGAAAAAGTTCTTCCCTGTGAGGGTGGGCAGGCCCTGGCACAAAGTGCCCAGAGAAGCTGTGGCTGCTCCTGGACCCCTGGAAGAGTTTAACTGGGTTTGGAGCATCCTGGTCTAGTGGAAGGGGGAACTGAACGGGCTTTAATGTCCCTTCCAAGCAAACCACACCAGGATCTGAGGATTCTCTCCTTTCTCCTCTCAGGGGATCCATCACAGGGACAGAGGAGAAAGGAGGCAGAGTTTGAGAGCAGTGCCAGCTCCTCCCTGGCTGGCAGGGAGCAGAGGCTGTCAGGAGGGGAGGCAGGATCCCAGCCTGGCTCTGACACACAGCAGCAGCCACGAGATGGATGCCATGTCCCCTTCCACTGGAATCCACGGATTTCAGGCATCGAGCCCCACGGAAGGGGCTGTAAATTTTATCTAACAAGGCTGCATGCTCCAGCACCATGGAAATGAGCTTTGCAGCCAGGAGAGAACGGCCTGAACAACAGGCAAGGCAGGGAGGTGATGATGGATGTCTTCATTTGGGACAGAGAGCCATCAGCGACTTGTGCTGATCAATCAGCTCACACTGCTCACAGGGCTGGCAGGGCAGAGCAGCAGCTGCAGACGGAGCCAGGCAGCTCCCAGGGCAGAGCAGAGCACTGGGTTCCCTCCCAGCCCAGCATCCTGCCTGCAGGGATGGGCCTGGGCTCAGGAGGGCACAGCAGGTGCAGGGGCAGCCCCAGCCCAGCTGCACAGAACCTGCCCCTGCTCTGCCCCAAACTCGTGCACAAAGTGAAACCAGAGCCGAGGCAGCTGCTGAAATCACCTTTGATTTTCGTGAGCCAGAACAGGAGGTGTGGGCAGGTAAAGCCCCCGTGTGGGCTCTGAGACGTGACCACCAAACCTCACCTGCGGGTGGCCTCACCAAACCCGGCTCGGCCAACAGCTCCAGCTGCAGAGCGAGGACACGCCACTGTCCCCAGCCACCACATCTGCTCACTGAGCCCACGGCTGCGTGGGACAACTCCCCTGTCACCCATGCTGGCCCCAGCCAAGGCACATGAGCCGTGTCCTCCACGGGAGGAGCGGGGAAGGCTCGAGAGAGGAGGGGCAGGGCACAGCAGTGAGCCCAGGGAGGCAGAGCAGGGCAGGACAGGGCAGGGCAGAGCCGGGCAGGGCAGGGCAGAGCAGGGCAGGACAGGCCAGGGCAGGGCAGGGCAGGGCAGGGCAGGGCAGAGCAGGGCAGAGCAGGGCAGGGCAGAGCAGGGCAGAGCAGNGGGTACCTGAGAAGCCCAGGTCCAGCAGCACGGCCCGTTTGCGGTCCTTGACGCTGCTGATCTGCTGGAAGTGCAGGTCCACCACGAAGAAGAAGATGCAGCCGAAGAAGGCGATGAGGCCCACGGCGATGCCGTAGCTGCAGGCGCTCTCATTCTCGTTGAAGATGCAGAGCAGCTCGGGGTGCTGGCTGTCCTTGTTGACGTAGCACTCGTTCACGATGGAGCCGAAGACCACGATGGAGAAGATCTGCAGGAGCAAGGGGAGAGCACAGGCTGCTGCTGCTTGCCTCGGACCCCGTTTGCCAACAGCAGCGCCGCCGGATTCACCGTCCCCGGCTCCATGGCAACGTGGATCTGTCACACACACCCCGGCTCTCCTCTGGCTGGGGGCTCCGAGCTGCCCCTGGGTGTGTGGAACCTCCTCCTGCCTTCCAGTGCCCTGCTGTGCGGGGCAGAGTAAGAACCTTCTTCTCCAGACAGGCTGGGGAGGGAAAAACCACCAGTGGGGCAAGGCCCTGCAGAGTGCCTGTGCTGTGCTGCTCTCTGCTGCCAGGCTGGGCCCCACAGAGCCCCTGGTGTCCTGAGGAGGAAGGAAGGGACACGGGATAGCTGAGCAGCTGAGCCAGGGAAGGGCTGGATGGCTGTGGAGGGACAGGGGACATGTGTGGGGAGGTGGCACAGGCTGCCCTGGGAGGAGCAGGGTGATTTTCAGCTGGCTTGGCAGGGGCTGAAATCCCCTGAATCTATTACCCAGCTCCTGAATCTGTTACCCAGTGATGATGGAGAATGGATTGGGCGTGAGAGGGACAGCAGGGCAGGGGCTGCTGGGGCTGCCTGTGCTGGCACCGCAGGTGTCACAGCCCTGTCACAGCCCTGTCACAGCCCTGTCACAGCCGGGGAAGGAGCCAATGGCAGCGGCTGCCTCAGCTAACATCATTCCCCTGCTGCAGGCTCAAGGAATTCCCTTACCCGAGCATCAGAGGCAGCAGGGGAGGCTGCAGGGCCAGCACAATCCGCCCTGGATCCCCGGGAAGGGGCTGAGAGCCGGGAGGGCAGCGGGGAGTGCAGGCACATCTCCCCACACTGGGAACTCTGATCTCAGCCCTGCCAGCCCCAGCAGCCCTGCTGGCTCCCTGCTGGCTCTCGGGACACTGCTGGAGGCCAGGCAAGCAGCAGCAGAGATAAGAGAGACAAGAGAGATAAGAGAGGCTCCTCCAGCTCTCCCGGGAGGGGAACAGGGCACGACTGGCTCCCCCTGCACCTGCAGGAACAGCACGAGACAGGGACAGGTGACACGGAGGTAGCACTGGATGAAGCCCAGCTGGTGGCTCTCCCAGTCACCTGTGTCACCTCCTGCAGCTCCCAGGGAAGCTGTGTCACAGAGCAGGGGAAATGGAGCAGAACCCACGGTGGGCGAGCCACCCCCAGGGGCCAACACTCTTCAACAGGACACTGGGATGGACCTTCTCCTCTTCCTCCTCGGGGAGTTCACCCACGGCCTGGGACCCTGTCCCACATCCACCCCTGGCTCAGGACAGCCCTGAGCACCAGCCACGAGCTCAGGGGCCACCCCAGTCACTCTGTGTCACCTGCACCCTGTTCCTCGCTGGTGCTGAGCTCAGGGAGCACTTGGGATGGCACAGCAGCATCATCATCATCATCCTCATCCTCATCACCATCATCAGCATCATCCTTAACATCATCCCCACCATCCCCACTACCGTCATCACTATCCTCACCATCATCACCATCCCCACCATGCTCACACAGGAGGGGCTGTGTGTAAGCAAGAAACAACAACAAACAGCACTAATCGTTTTCCCAGAGCCTTGGCAGCAGCTGTAACATCAGCAGTTGTAAAAATCTGCTCATAAATAATGCAAAATTGTTATTTACCATCAGAAATAGCAGCAGCATTTATAAAGCAGGCCCTGGGAAGAAGTAATGTGATTCTGGAAAACATGAATAATTGAGGACCTCTGATTCCACACGATTACTTCTCTGGCAGGCCAGCAAACTTGTACTCAGCTTCTCCGAGAAGTTCTCCCAGCATCAACAACCTTCCCCAAGCTTTTGGGAGCCTGCTGGGAGCCCTGAGCCTTGGTGGGGAGGGAGAGCTCCCGTAAATACAACTACAGGTGTGTGGTGCCTGCACCAGCTCTGCACACCTGCAGCTGTTGATGTTGATTTTTATTTTTTTTAAGGATGTTTTATCACTTAACTTCCAGTTCCTAAAGATTTTGGAAAGCAGAGCATTCTTTAGAAAGCAGAGCATTCTTTCTGCTGCCAGACAACCCAAATGGCTCAAACCACGAGACCCCCACGACCACATTTCCATGTACAAAACACAGGACAAGCAGCTTTTCCTTGGGAGGCCAAAGCAGCAATGAATTCCAAGTGCACACATTGGATAGATGAGCTCAGAACCTCAATTCTTCCTGGAATATTCCTGTCAAAACGTGCCTTTCCATGGGTTACCTCTCCCCTACCCCAGGATTGTAATGTTATGGTTTTTCTTTAAAAACCCACTGGTGCTGGTGAAACACTTTAATGAGAATAAAATTGGTGTTGTCTTTCTAAGTATAGGCAAAAAAGTGCTTTTATTTTAGGAAAACGTGGGTAGATGAAATAAATGTGGGCAGGGAAACAAACCCCCTGTGTTTTTTTAAAGTTCCCACAGAACAAGTGCATTTCCCCAATCACCTTCACACACCACAGCACCTCAAAGCCCCCACCAGCTCATCAGAGGCTTGAAAGAGAAAATACAAGGTCAGATTTTCCACTGTGAGTGCGGTTTTGTGGGCCTGAGCAGCTTCTCAGAGGGTTTGCAAAGGAGCCTCCACAGGACACTCCATTTTCCACCAGCAACGAATTCTGCTCCTCCTGGAGGAACCGGTGCAAGACACAGGGAGAGAACTGGATGAAAACTGCATTTTCCACCCGTGCATGCTGCCAAGGCTGCCACGGGGATGTGCTGGCAGCTTGGGGGCTCCTGGGGTGGGAGTTCCTGAGTGCTGGGAGCCCCAGCTCCAGCAGCTCCAGCAGCTCCAGCAGCCCCTGAGTGCTGCCCTGCCTGGGGCAATGGGAAGGAGGAAAGCTCTCCTCTCCCACCCTTTCCATGGAGAGCTGCACCTCAGCACACACAGGAGCCTCAGTGCCACCCTGGAGGGAGCACAGCACAGCCCAGGAGCCCTCAGAGCCACGGGGACACGGGTGCTGCTGTGCAAGGGGAGCTGGGCTTCCACCATGCCCGGCAGGAACTGGGAGCTCTCTTGCTAATGAAAGCCAGCAGCCCAGTTCCCCCAGTTTAAAGTTGGCTTCCAAGCAGGAAGGGACACCTCTCCAGGCCAGGCAGCATTTCTGTGACACAGGACAGTGGGACAGGACGCTGGGACAGGACACTGGGACAGGTCTCTGCTCAGAGGGAGGCCCTGGCACAGGTGTCCAGAGAAGCTGCGGCTGCTCCATCCCTGGCAGTGTCCAAGGCCAGGTTGGACAGAGCTTGGAGCAGCTTGGGACAGTGGAAGTGTCCCTGCCATGGCAGGGGTGGCACTGGATGGGTTTTAAGGCTCCTTCCAACCCAAACCATTCCAGGATTCTGTAGTTCTGCTGGACCCATCAGGCCCCTGCAGGAGCCCAGGCTGCTGGGACCCTGATGTGCCCGCGATGGAGACACCTTTCAGGTGTGGATGAAGCTGCAGCTGTGTCTGCCCTGTCTCCAGCACATTTTTGCCATCTGGAGGCTGCTGGCTGGCCAGGCTGCCTGCCTTCTGCCTTTCTCCTGGAGTTAAGCTCTGCAGATCCCCGTTCCCTCCTGAAGCTCCAGCAGCCCGGACCCCAGTGCACACACACATTTTTGGTTTCAGCTTTCTGCAGCCCATCCCCTAAAATGAGCTTCAGGACACCTGGCAGCCTGAGCAGAGGAAAACGAGAAGCAAACAGCACAGGGGAGCAGGAGCTGGGAGCCTCGGCAGGAGCTGTCAGCCATTTTAAGGTGAGGTGTTTGCACTGCTGAGGCACTGGGCCTGCATCCGGGGCCTATAAAAATCACCAGCAGAAGGTGTGGGGTTGGAGGAGACTGCAGAACCTCTGGTTACACATGCAAGCAACCATTGCTGTCAGCACGGAGGGGACGTAATGCACGAGGGAAAACACCCAGAACTCGTTTCCTCTGCGAGGCTCCTGAGCAGCAGGGCTGGGCTCACCCCGGCCGCAGGGCCAGGCCGAGCTCTGGCTGGGCCCTCATCCCTCCAGCAGCCAAAGGCCTCGTGCTCAGCTCCTGCCCTCCCAGAGCCCAGCTAGGGAAGGAAGGACAGACCACCAAAGGAGAAGGGAAAACAATTCAGGTCGAATGAGCACAGGGCAAATCCTGCTTAGCACCGTGTGTGTGCTTCCCTAAGCCCCTTCAAGCCCTGTGCTGTGCACGGGCCTGGCACAGATCAGCCCCCCAGGGATCCCTGGCACAGGGGGGCATCAGCCCCCAGCTCCCTCTGCAGTTTATCTTTACAGCTGGCAGTCATGGGGATGTTTCCAGCACTGATCTGAGCATTTCTGGGAGTCCGTGAGGACCAAAGCTCTGCTTCAGGCACTGCCAGATCTCCCACGGGACCGCGGAGATGAGCACGAAGGGAAGGCCTGGCGTGGCTTCTGGCACAGAATGAGGTGGTCTGATGCTGGCTCTAATAGGTTTAGGGCCACGTCCACCAGGCTAATCAGCTTGGGAGGATGTCTATTGATGACCACATGACTGATTTTTCCTGAATTACTTTTTCTGATGTGGTTAGAGATGCTGGCTGAGACACAGCGTTCATTCAAGGCTCCTGATCTCGTCCTGCAATCTGAGCACATGGCACACCAGCAGTGCTTGAAACCAGAGATGACAGGAGCATGACAATTTAGAACCATTTTAAGCTCAGATGCAGCAAAGCTTCCCTGTAATTCCATTACCAAAATGTTAAGTTTAAGTTCTGCCTTTAATCCATAGCCTGCAGAAAGAGAAAATTAAGACAGAAATCTGATGACCCTTCTGAGAATTGGTCAGGACTGAAGCCTGAAGCAGCTCAGATCATACTAATGACTCTGAGCAGTGCTGGGGGCTCCTGGAGTGCCAGAGCAGCCTTGGAGCTCTTCCCCAAGAGCCTTGAGTGCTCGGGAGTCAGTGAAATCCCTGAGGAGCCATCCAGAGCTTCTTCCCTGCACTTCTGCTGAGCCACAGGGAGGCAGAGAGAGGGATGGGATGGGATGGGATGGGATGGGATGGGATGGGATGGGATGGGATGGGATGGGATGGGATGGGATGGGATGGGTGAGTCAGGGGGGTGAGGGTGCACTGATGGGACCCAGCACTGCACTTCTGCTGCCGCTCTGCATGAAATCACAGGAACTGCTGAAAAAGTTTACCAGAATATTTTCCAAAACTGCTTTTAAAAGCCAAATCTAAGGCTACGTTAAATGAACAATTGCCCTGCGGAGCTGAGTGGCCACTTGAAAGTCTGGCTGGCACGGGCAGTCACAGAGAAAGGAGCTCATGATCCTGCAGGCACCCGTCAAGAATATCGACTCTGTTTGGCTGTGCAAAAAATGTCTCAAAAGGAAACCACAAGAGCGATCACATCTTCATCTGACAAACTGCATCAGACAGAGAGGGAAGAGATGAATGAGGAACTGTTAAATGGTTCTTTCCAGCTTTTGATTTTACAGCTCAAGCCAGGAGTGGTTTTTTCCCCCCTCAGATACTCAGAATTACTCTCTCAGGAGGAGGCAGAACCAGGAATCCCCTTTGGGCACCACTGACATTTGGGGGTTTCTGTGTTGGTCACCATTCACCTGCCAGTCCCCCACACATCTGCCAGCACGAGGTCCCCGAGGCAGCCACTGGAGCCCCAAAAGGGAACTGGACCTTCCTTTGGTGGTGGGAAGCCCCAGAGGGGCGATCAGCCAGATTAGCACGAGTCACCCACCTCAGGCACCTGGGGCTGGCCCCAAATCCCTGTGGGATTTCTCCACCACCCCCACCCACACCAGCCCATCCTGGCAGCTCTTCCTTTCCCCAGGAGAAGCTGCCACGACCCACGGAGCGAGGCTCCTGTCCCTGCTGTGGGACCCACTGCTCGGGGTAACCGCGGTACGAAGCCGCGCCGCCGAGGCACAGGAAGCAGAACCACGAGAAGAAAGCCCACCCCAAAGCCTGGCCTCAGCCAGGGCTTGCTCAACACCTACCCAGGGCTGTTCTGAGCTGGCACAGGCAGCTCATCTGCCCTGGGCAAGGTTCTGTTTGCTTTGGCAATCAGGGAGTGGCACAGTGGGCCCGGCCACCAGCATGGATGTCACCACGTGCCACAGCACTGCCACACTCACCCAGGACAGCAGCAAGGAAGGCAGCAGAGACCTCAGCAGAGCCTTTGGCTGCCTCCCCCACCCAATCTCTCCATGCTGGCATGGGTTTGGCCTGGAACCCAGGCACAAGGCACAGCAGCAGGAAGGGAAGGAACGTGCTCCCACTGAGTGCAGTCCCAGCTCACACTGCACAGGACCCAGAAAGGCTGAACTGCTTTAAGACAGGTGGAACTGGGCTGAGACAACCAAGCTGGGGCTCTGAACCCCCAGGCTAGAGCGGTGATGAACCCTGACAGATCTACCAGGGAATGTGAAACCTGGGAAAGGGGCCCCAAAGGGAGCTCCCCCAGCCCACCCCCAGCCTGCTGAAAAGAACAAAAAACTCCCTTTTTGTCCAGTGGGCTTTGGAGCTGAGGCTGAATGCTGCAAAATTTATGGGATAGCACCACACTCATCCCAGTTTGTCCACACTGGTGGCCCCTGCACTTGTCTGGAGTTCAGCTGATGCATTTCTGTAGTTGTAAACACTTGTTGGTCACCAATTCCCTGTGAACACAGAGCCAGGAAAGGAGGGGCTTCCCCACTGAGTAAACCAGTGAATATATACAGGAATATTTCCTAAGCTGGGGTTTTTATTTTGTACCCACATTCCATACTCTGGTCCTGCTTCCCAGCAGGGTCCAATCCCCTCCATTTGACAAAGATGGGGAGCCCTCTGGGTGCAAGGTGACACATTTATTTTAGGAGGGTCAGATTTATTTGACTGTACCCAAACCCTACACCACTGCCAGCAGTTTGCCATTTCCACTCAAGGAGGATCCAGGAGGATCCAGACCAAGTTTTCTTCTAGGAAACAACTGCTGCCCTGCGCCTCAACCCTGCCCAAAACGCTCCATCCACACCAAGCTGGATGCCCCAGATCCATCCCTGGCCCCGTTTTTCCCCAGGAATGGAGCCGTGGGCCTTCTCCAAGCCCTGGGAAGGACACCAGCTCCCATGCAGCCACACACTGCAGCGTGTGGTTTAACTCTGAGCATGTGACTGCAGCTGGAACTGCTCCTGTGCTGCACGTTGTGCTGCTCGGGGCCCGGGCAGGGCACCCCAGGCCCGAGAGCCCCGCGGCCCCAGGGGCTGGGGCAAGGAGGGCAGCTGGGGCTGCACTCCTCAGCACAGCTTTGTGAGCTCCTGGCCTCACCAAGCACTGCCCAAGTGACACAGACACACACAGGTGTGACATGGGTGAGGACGAGCCCCGGGCTCATCCACAGCCTCCGGCCAAGCACTGGAGCCAGGTGAGAGCCGGGCAGACCCTTCCCACGGGGGGTTTTGGGAAGGACCTGGCCTTCCTGACCTCCCAAGGCCCTGCACACCTGCAGAGCTCAGCAAAAAGCCAGGCTGGGGGAGGCAAATTAGGGGCTGTCCTTAGCCCTGGGCATCGGGGCACCACGGCCGCAGGGGCAGCCTGGCACAGCGCCCTGAGCACGACCACCAGAGCCTTCCCTGAGGGCTGCACAGCCCATTCCACCTCCTGCTCCGCGGTGGGAATTCACAGATGGGAAACATCCAACAAACATGACATCCTCTCAGCAGCACGGGGGAGCTGGGCAGGGCTGGCTCCCGGATTTCTGTCACACACACGCATGCACGGAGCGTGGAAGGCAGGAAAATGTCCTCTGCCTCCTGCTCCGAGCCCCATCCTGCAGCACCGCACCGGAGAGGGACAGCGGCGCATCCCGCCGCCGCTCCCGGCCCCATTCCCGGGAAAACTCCCGGCCAGCTCTCCTGGGAGCCGGCACTGCCCGCGGCGCT
>VWZV01006629.1:241087-299433 GCA_013397155.1 Irena cyanogastra
CCGGCACCGGCAGCGCACCGAGCACCGGGAGCGATGCACCGGCTGCGGGCGCGATGCACCTGAGCTGCCCATCGCCTCGACACTGCCCATCGCCTCGACACTGCCCATCGCCTCGGCACTGCCCATCGCCCGGGCACTGCCCGCCGCACCGGGCGCTGTCCCCGCACCGCCGCTGCCCAGCCCCGCGCGCCCGCGGCCGTTCCGCCTTACCCAGGTGGTCACCCGGAGGAGGGTCTGCGGCTGCTTGAGGAAATCCACGGGGTCGATGGCCCCCCCCGCCCGGCCCGCTCCGAAGGACGCTCNTGGCCACCGCAGCAGAGCTGTGAGCACTGTGGATAGCCAGTACCACTGTGCTGTGGCCATGCTCGCCATGCTGTGGCCATGGTCACTGTGCCATGGCTGGGGACACCACAGAACAGCCAGAATGCCACTGCCAGGGTCACTGTGCTGTCCCAAGAATTACCATCCTGCCATCACCGTGCCGCTTTTGGGGATAGCGTGCCACGGGCAGGGGTGGGGTGTCCTTGCGACGGTGACCATCCTGTGCCAGTGTCACCAGGCAGTGGCACAGGCTGCCTGGGCGATGCCCTGTGAGCAGCTGGGCTGTTGGCAGGAGGGCAATGCCACGGCCCAGGGCACGGGGATGTCACCACACTGCTCAGCTCACCTCTGCCGTGGGCACCGACCCTAAAATAAACACCCCTTCTGTGCCCAGACCCCCTGAAAGGCTGGCTGTCACCCTTTGGGGACCCTCAGAGGCCCTGCAGCTCTCAGACCTGGCACGAGCCAGGGCTCTGCTGGACACTCACTGGGGCCAGTGGCCGAGAGCAGTGGGCAAGGTTTGGCAGCTGCTCTTTGCTGTTGCACAGTCATAGCTGGTGCAAGAAAAGGGAAGCGAAAGTGAATGGGGCTGACCTCTCGCTTTCCTCACGCACGGAAGGAGGCACCCAGAGCTGCCATGGGACGGGACGAGGCCAAGCCCCATCCCTGCTCCCTGCCCATGGACAGCAGGAAGGAGGAAAAAGAAGAAGCTTGGAGGGAAACCCTCGATTACTGCGGAGGGAGTTCCCCCCGCAGCTCCAGGACCATGTCCTGAGCTGGATTTCAGCACCGCGATGCTGATCCCGGTTCCATAGATACCGATGCCATGGCAACCCTGACATCATCCGCGCTCCGGACGGGAGCTGCAGGGAAAGGCGCAGGGAGGAGGAGCACGCCCGCCCTGCTGGCACGGGGCTGCGGGGCCGGGGGCTTCTCCCGACCCCAGCGCAGCTCCCCTGCCCCACTGCAGCCCCATGCCCCTTGCAGGGACCGTGTCACTGCCACAGCAGCGGGGTACCTGTGGGCAGGGGTGTCACACCCCTCACACGCAGGGTGCAGTCACAGAGCCAAGCATTGCCGTGTGCTGGATCCTGTCTCCAGCTCCTTTTGGCCTCTTGCAGCTTTGTCAGTCTGCTCTTTCTGGCAGGCTGGAATCAGGATTTAACTGTTGAAGCTCATAATGATGCCACGCAGATTTTCTCAATTACAGGTGAGTCATCATCTCTCCAGGTCTATTTCTGACTGCCAGCAGGAAAAGCAGAATTCAGCCCTTCATTCCTCAATGTCACCAGCTCAGTAACCAGCACATTTTTCTAGGCAAAACCGAAATGGCTACGAAGAGAATGGCACGTTGGTCCCTCCTGCTTTCTGCTGGCAGGATGGCTCGTGGAGCTGGCCAGGGATGGTTCCCCAGTGCCAAGAGCACCACTGCCAGCTCATCCCTGAATTGCAGGTCAGGAACAAAGACCAAATTAACTTGAAGGGATTGCCCGAGGTGGGATTTTCAATCAGCCTCAGCAGTTTCGAAGCAGCTGTTTCAGCATCCTCAACAATCCATTTCACGCTTTGGGAATAAATCATCCCAAACCCATCAGCCCAGAGTTCCATGTGAGGGAAGGGCTGCCTGCTCCTCCAGGGTGGCCAGGGAGGCAGCGTGTTCCAGGGATACTGCACAGGGAACAGCTGGACCTCTGGGGTCTGCTCCTGGTTTTCTGATGATGTTGGAAAACCACTTCTTTCTCCCTCTTTCTAACATGTCTTGCCCAGCTCACCTCTCCCAGCTGGAATTCTTAGACAATGCAAAGCACAAGGGAGCAGGACACTGCCCTAATCTTTGGGATGTTACCCTAGAACAAATCATGACCACTTCCAGACAGGTATGGGCTTTATACCCTTCAAGGCACGACTGGGGTGCACTGAAATCTCTGCTCCTAAACTTGTCCTTTCTTTGGGGTTCACCCCCCCCTTCTGCTGCATGCAATGTTTATACAATCATGGGGTGCCAGGCTGCTTCCCCTGCTCCAGCTCAGACAGAGCACAGCAGGGCTGTATCTCCAGCCCACATGCAAACTGTCTTTCTGTCTCGCTTCCTATTGCTGCAAATCAACAGATCCGCAGAGCCAGCCAATAATGGGGAAGGATATTGCACTTTCCACATTTTCCCATCAAATGGAGAGCAGCAGCGTTTGGAAATGGCACTTTCCAGAGCCTTTGTTTGGTTTGAACAAGTTTTGTCTCTATTTACCATTCCCACTGGATTTCAGGGACGGGAACAAGGACAGGAAACAAACAGAGCAGCACGCAGACAACTGCCCAAGAGCTGCCCATGTTTTTATTGTACATAAGTTTAATTAAAGGTAGTGGAAAACCTGTATTTGCTTTTTTGCTTCTTCTGGTCAGGCCAACTTCTTATCTTTGTCTCTATCACAAAAAAAAAAACCAAAAACATCAGGTTTTCTCAGGGCTAAGTAAGAGGACATGACAACCCGGAGGAGACAAGATGTGGAGCTTTCTCTTTCTTCAAAACCTGTTCCTGTCAGCCTGACCCACTCAGCCAAGGGCTGGGATCAGGACCCTTTAGGCACTGGGAGGGGCTCCAAGGTCTCCTTGGAGCCTTCTCTTCTCCAGGCTGGACACCCCCAGCTCTCCCAGCCTGGCTCCAGAGCAGAGGGGCTCCAGCCCTGGGAGCAGTGACCTCAACAGATCCACATCTCCTCGTGTGTGGGGCCCCAGGGCTGGACAGAGTGCTGCAGGAGGGAAAGAAAAGCAGCGTGAAACCGCCTCGTCCTGGGAGCAGCCCCAGCAGTGTGCGTTTGCAGTTTGCAATCCCAGCGTGCAGGGCACAGCCTGGCTGCAGCTCCGGACACGGACTGCGGGCACCGACTGCGGCAGCTCCCCGCGGTCTGAGCCTGCCCCGCATGGGCGTGGGTGGGAGAACAGCTTGTCCTTCACATTCCCCGGGCAGCAGGCTTGAAGCAGCACTTTGATGCATGCTCGTTTAGTTGTTGCTTGAAATGCTTTGCTTGCCCTTCGTTAGAGCTTGGCCGATGCTGCTTTCAGCTGTCAGGAAAACGAGAGTTAATGGAAATATTGAGGAGAGCTTAGAAGTCCATAGGGCCCAGGGGCAGAGAGAATGGGCTTCCTGAGGAGCAATACCTTAGCCCACTGTCACTAGAAAGCTCTTCATGCTTTCCACCCTAAGAGAGCCAAAAATAACTGTAAGATCATTTATTAGCTGGTTACTCGTCTGCTTGTGAAACGTTTCTCAGGTGGGATTCAGCACTTACTGTACGTGGATAAACCCAGGATAAGTGTGCCAGAAAAAACTGCGGAAAACTGCGCTAACTGAAATCAGCGAGGCAAGACTGGGATAACAGAACTCAGCGAGCTGAGGTAGCATTGGTTTTGAACAGGCGAGTTGGTATCCCAGTGCTTGCATAAAACCCAAACTGAACCAAACCCCACAGGGTTTCAAAACGTCTCTCAGTGATGCAGCCATGGCCTCGGCAGCTCAGGAGGGAACTCAGCATCTGCTCCTCCAAACATCTCACTGCATGAAAATTTCGGGGGTTTTGGCAAACCAGAACCTAATCTGATCCAGCCACTGCTCCCCAGCTTGGGGGGAGCTTGAAAAAGGGGAACAAGGACTTTGCTGTTCCCCAAACTGGCCTCCCTTAGGAGCACACAGGCAAGTCCCAGCGTGCTGGGGACGTGCCAGCCGACAGCTGATGTTGGTGCTTGTCACCTGCAGCTGTGGCACAGGTGAGCAGAGCTGGCAGGTACAAGGACATGGGGCAGCTTGAGCCATACTGGACATGAAGAGCATCCACAACTCTCATTTGAGCTACATCAAGCTTTGCTGCCAAAATACACTGAGAATAAGAAAAGCTTTGTTTCCTAACTGAACACGACCCTAACAGGTCCTCAGATTCACAAGCAGGACGCAACCTGATGGAAAAGAGATTTGTGGGATGGATGGAGATGCGGGATTTTATAGCTGTGAACGCTCTCAGGCCCAGGCTTGTGCAACACAAGCACATTAAAACACCCTCCCTGAAAGAGATTTTCATCTAAACAGGATAGCCCAAACAGCTATTTTTACCCTGCTTTGCAGAAGTGGAAGTGTGGCTGCAGAAGACGAAATTACTTACCTGGTATCTAGCAAGAAACTTATGACTAAAAAAGAACTGAATTTTGATCTCTAGAGCCTCCAGCCATGTGCTCTGGCCATGAGGGCATTGTCTTTTATACCTTGTATATCTTTTACCCCACCTAAGCAGCAGAGCATGAGGCACAGTGACAGAATTAACTTTTTTTTTTAATGCACACGTGGATGGAAAAAGCAGGGAAAGCCCAGCTTTGCCTGAGCATACTCAGAATTCACAGGGCAAGCCTCCATCCAGCAGTGGGACTTGAGCTTAGAACCACAGCTGGGTGTTCTGGGAAGCATGGAAGGTTTTAGGGGCTGCATGAAATGCCTGGTGGGACAGACATTAAATTACCTCAGCTGTTTGCTTTCTCACAGATCTGCTAACCCAAAGCAAACTCCCACGAAACTCTGTGGGATTTCTTCCCACCTTTTCCCATGCAGAGCAGAGCAGGTGACAATGATGCCAAGGAAGTTGGATCCCTTCTCTGGCTGGTCCATGACTGTTGTGTGTTGTTCCCTGTAAACACCTCTGGTCTGTGCAGAAGCCTTGTCACTGTTACAAAATTATCCAGTGAGTTTAATTCACCTTTTCTAATCTGTTAATGACCAAAAAAAGCCAGAACATTTCCATATATCACCAGCTATGGGCTGAAGATAAGGTAGGAAACATGCTGAAAACAGTGTCCAGTGTTTTATTCTGCTTCCAAGTGGAGATTTCAGCTGCAGGCAGAGGAATAACACATCCCTTGTTTAGGTAATTACACAAGAGGCTTGCACACGAGTTTGAAAAGTAACTGAAGGCACCAAAATCTCCTCCCAAAGTCACAGGAAAGGGACTAGGATGAGTAAAACCTTTGGTACCTGGAACAGTCTTGTTCCAGAGATGGGTAAGAGGTGGGAAAGTCAAGGAAATGCGAGGAAATACATGGCAATACATCCTCTGTTGCCCTCTACTGTTGGCTTGGTCAGCTGTGAAGGGAATTTTCCCGGTAGCTCCCCGTGGGAAACACACTGCAGCCAAGAACAGAAGCCAAGGAGAATCACGGGATGTGCTGGATGGGAGGGAAAACTGGGACCGAGAGGGAAAACTGGGACCAGGAGAAAAACTGGGATCGGGAGGGGGCTCCTGGATTTGGGGTGCTCGGGAGGAAAAGCATCAGCCTGCACTAGCACAGCACGTGGGAGTGGAGGGCACCTTTCCATAGGAAGCAAGGGCAGAACCGGGCAGGTGCCAGCGCCAGGGACACCGTCGGGGTGCCAGCCCTTGCCAGGTGCTGAGCTCACAGAAATGCCAGCAGAACTGTCTGGGCTGGATGAGCCCCCCCTCACCGGGACTGTCACACACCAAGGGGAACACACCTTGGCAAACGCCAGACTCAGGAGCTGGAGGATCCCTGTGGGTCCCCTCTGACTGAGGATTTCCTGTGGTTCTACTTGTAGAAATCTTAAGAGCAATTACAAATATTTGGAAATTACAGAAAAATTGGATCCATCTGGGTTGGAGGTTTTTTAACATGCATCAGCACGGAGGAGGGCACCGAATCCCAGTTATCCTCAGCAGACAACCTTTGTTCACAGTTTTGCAGAAGATGCCAACTACCATCATCCCTCAGCTCCCTGCACTGTGATCGCCACCTGAACTGAGGGCTGGCCAGCCTGGAATCAGGATTTGGTGTTTATCAACACTTCCCTGTGGGTCTGATCCAGAGCAGTGCCCCGGCTGGTCCCAAGGCTGACCCTCACCCCCTTGGATTACAATTTAACTGATTTGTCTCCAAGCCATTACCTGTGGTTTGCTTTCCATGTTTTATTACTTTCCCTATTACCCTACAAAATCAAGAATTGACTTCACATTGCCTTGTTGGCTGTGCTTAATCCTGACTTCAAATAATACTGGATAGCTCCTCTCCATCCTTCAGACAAAAACCCTGAGCAGCCATTCCAGGAACGGAATAAAACCCCAACAAAATCAGTGCTTAGAGGGAGAGGAAAGAAAAACCCTAAAAAATCCAAACCCTTCCCTCTCCAAGCCTGTAAAACTCCAACAGAAGAATCTCCCACACTGCCTGGAACAGACTCAAGCAAAAGACAAGAGAAAACAAAGCAACTCTGGGGGATCCTACTGTAAACAGGAGCCTGCGTACACCCAATGCACTGCAAAGGAACAGCTAATCCCTGGAAAAATGTCAATGCCACAGTGCTGCTTCTGCCAGCATCTGCAAGTCTGCTGCCATCCATGGAACAGACGATTCCCCCAGGGCTCCCTGCTCTTTGCTTTTGGGGAGGGAATAAAAAAAAGAAGGAAAAAAAGTGAAGTACAGTTTGAATGCAAAGCAGTCCATGGAAAGTGAGGAATTTGGGAAGCTGCAAGGTTGCTCAGGTTCCTGTCACACAGCAGCAGCTCTCAAGCAAGGTCCCACGAGCTCCTCGGGCAGCACCTGCGCCCAACTCTGCTCTTCCTCACAAGGGAGGAATGGAGAGGAAGCAGCTTCCCCGTTCCAGGAAATGGGATTGCAAACCCTGCCCCTCAGTGATGCCACCCTGCTCCAAACCAGCCAGAGCTCAGCTACTCCCAACTCTAATGCTGCCCCTCACACTGCCAGCACATCAAAAAAATCAGTGGGATCCTCTGAAAATTCCCACTGTTCCCCATTTAAAAGCAAACTCCGACCTGACAGGACCTGCTGTACAAATTCCTGCATTTTTGTAGGGCCAACAGAACTGCATCAATTCAGCAGCACAAGAGGAAAGGACCAGGAGCAGCCCCACCTTGTCTGATCAATCCACACAAAATCACACAATTTACCTGAGCCACCAAACTATAATATACACATATATAACTATATATATATAGTTTTATGTACGTAACAGTAATATCTTGGCATGCAGATGTTAGACCCAGCACAGCATGACCCCTTCTCCTAAGATCCCATACAGTAGGAGTGAACTAGGAGTGAACTCAGTTGCTTTATTATTTTTACATCAACAGGAAATATAATTTGAATACAGAGATTTTTAAAACTAGATTTAACCAAGTGTAGTTAGTAGAGAATTCACCATTTTCTGTACACAAGTATAAGGACCTCCAATGGAAATTCCTTACTCAAGAATAAAACTTGTGGTACAAATGAGCAGCAGAACAAATCCCCCCAGTCCTCACATGGTCAAGTCCACAGAGGTGAGGGTATGCCTGAGAAACAGCTACATCAGAGCTCTTCTGCCAAACCAAAAACATGAGAGAACAGAGTGCAAGCATGGATTTTATCAAATGGCCACTAGGCAAAGATAGAAAACTGCCCTAAAAGCATCCTGGCCACAGCTGGTGGCCTCATTTTTAGGCAGGATTTGCTAAAGACACAGACTCAGCTTAAAGGCTCTTCCCAGCCCCTGCCAGGACAGGACAGGCTTTTCCTCCTGCACTCCTCCTCTACCTCTCTGAAGCACACAGAGTGACCAGAATGTGTTGGATACACCCTCACTTCCCTCTCTGCACTCAGGGAAGGGACAGGTGTGTGGGAGGTTCCCGTGTCCCTGCTGGCCCCTGACCCTGGCCAGCACATCCCGGGACTGGCACAGGGCAGTGCAACTCCCCAGCCTGGTCCCCTGGCAGATGAAGGTGACAAAGGATGGGACAGATGTTCCACCAACCTGCTCATTTACACTGAAACAAACGAGGGAGAAAGCTCATCATCTGCTCCGTGGGCGAGGAAATTGTCACAGAGAACAGTGGAGGGCACATTGGAATGGAAGAACACAAAATTCCTGCTTTAGCACAACCAAACCCAGAGGGAAATGCCTGCCCACACCCTCAGCTGCTAAAACTGTCCTGACAGAACTGAGTCAGTTGGGTCCTACCTGCAAAAAGGAAGGGCTGCAGCCCTTTTGTTGGTCCTCTCCCCTCTAGTGGATCCCATGGGCTTTGTTTTGGGGGCTGAGTTTAGTACCGAAAGACAAAACCCAAGAGCTGGGATTTGTTTGTTCTAAGAACCTCAACATGGTGACAGGGAAATTTTCTGAGCACTTTTAATAGCCTGAATGACACCTTCAGTCACACTCTTCATGCAGTACCTCGTTATCAGTTCATTTGGGTTTGTGTTTGGAAATGTTATGACATAAAAAGCTCAGAATCATTAGTCCATAAAAGTCTCACATTCGTTTAACAGAACCGACTTGAAAGGACTTGACCGTGGCACAAAATACTAAAACATGTTCCAAAGGTGTTACACAGTGGTGTGAGGACCAAAGTCTCAGATAAGAGGCGTCACTGCTCTAATTACAGCAGCACCATTAACCTTTCTAGTCAAAACTTGCAAAAAAACCCCAAGGGTAAATTCACAGGTGTGCCATGGGGCATGACATAAGGAAGCTCAATAAAACCTCAGCAGGAAGCAGGGAAGGAAAAAAAGCCTGTTGTTGTCAGGGTTTGTGCAAACCTCTCCAGCCAGGAGTGCAGGAAGGAATGAGATCATGACCTGTGTGAAGAACTTGAAATGATTTTGACTCTGTTTTGCCCCCTGACATGATAAATTGAAACACAAAACCAAACTGAGAAATCTGGGCTCCATGACTTTAGTGTTTAAATTAAATGTACCTGCCCTCAGGACTTTTATCAAAGGAATTGGATGCAAGAGTAACAACAAATGTTGGAGATCCTGGATAGAGAAATCCAGGGTACAGACTTGGCACAAAACCCAGCTTGAGTTTTCTCTATGAAAATGAAAATGACAATTAATCAAATGCGTTTTCTAAAACATCAGGCAATGCCTTTGGAGAACACCACAGGGAAAATGAATTCCAGCCACAAAAATAAGCAAATGCCCCCAAAATCAGGAAATGTCATAATGAAATGAGTCTGTCAGTGACCCAATCTCAGAGGTTTCTGGCAGCCTCAACCCCTCAGGTACCATTACTGGTACCACTTATCAAAATATCATTGGGATAGGATTTTCAATTCTCCTTTTGGCATTGGTTCAGCTCTGAATCAGTCCAACACAAACAGAGTTATTGACTCCCACTGTCCCTGCAGCAGCTGCACACGGACTGCACTGCTCTGCTGGATTCCCAGAGCAATCCCTGCGGGTTAATCACAGCTCCCATCCTTCCAGCCATCCCTCCAGCGCTCATCCACACGCGAGCAGTCGAATTCCGACTTCCCCAGCTTCCTGTTCACTTCGTTGTGGAGCAGACACAGCCACTGGGAGAAGTTACTCCTGGTGCTCGTATCGGGTTGGTTTCTCTGTAACCTGCAAACAGGAAAGGAGAAACAAATTATTTGAAACTTCTGAGAGAGAAGCTGAGAGCATCAGAAAACTTTATCACGGAATCCCAGAATGGTTTGGGTTGGAATGGGCTTTAAAGATCATCGCATCCCAAGCCCCTGCCATGGGCAGGGACACCATCTACCAAATCAAACACCTCAGCCCATTTCAGTCTTCGCTTCCACTATGAAGATTGCCAATACAGGGCACTTTTGAGGGTGGAAAAACACTTGTCTCCTGAAAACCAAATTACTCCAAGTCCCAGTCTAATTCCACAACTGTTCACAAGCCCATTTTGAACCAGAAGACTGGAAAATCACCTCAGGGAGGCCTTGGAGGCAGCACAGAACCCAATAGCATGAGGACAGGTGTTTGTTTTTTGACTAAGTGCATTTGTGATTGATGCAATAATGGAAGAAACCAGCTCAGGTAGCTACAAGCCCCAAGTGCAGGAAGAGCTGCTGATATGCAAACTAGCTGCTGCAGTCCAGCACTTCTGGCAAGCCCCTCCAGCACAAAAACCTGCTGAGGCCACTCACCTTTCCCTCAGATCCTCAAAAAACCCACTGAAGAAACTCACCTTTCTCTCAGATCCTCAAAAAACCCTCTGAGGCCACTCACCTCTCCCTCAGGTCCTCTGCGCAGTGCTCGCAGGGGTAGAACTTGGAGAAGAGGTTGATGAAGTCCCTCATCTCCTTCTGCTGTGCCCTCGAGGGCCGGTCGGGGTAGTAGGCAGCCATGGTGTGCAGGAAGGCCCAGGTGCTGCGGCCCAGCTGCTCGGTGTCCAGGGGACAGTCCGGAGGGGGCTCCTTCTCCTCCGCAACAGCCACATCCTGCAGGGGGACAGAGGGGTGCGAGGGGGTGTGACAGAGGGGTGTGACAGAGGGGTGTGAGGGGACACCGGGGTGCGTGGGGGAACAGCCCTTTTGAGCTGGGTGGGAAGATGAGATACGGGGAACAGGTCCTTCACATCCTTGCTGAGGACATGGCATAGACCCCCCTCACACCTTCTGAGGGGACATGGCAGAGCCTCTTCACACCTTCAATGGGAACATGGCAGAGCTCTCCTCATACCCTCCGTGGAGACAAAGCAAAGACCCTTTCACACCCTCAGGGGACACGGCAGAGCTCCCCTGACACCCTCTGTGGGGACAAGGCAAAGACCCTTTCACACTCTCAGGGGACATGGCAGAACCCCCCTCACGCCCTCAGCGGGGGCAATGGCAGAGTCCTCTCAACGCCAGGGAGAAGATGGGGATCCCCTTCCCATTCCCGCTGAAGGGAACCCTGTCCCTGGCTCCTTCACACCCTGAAGGGAACACGCAGCCTCATCCCACTTGCGGGGGCAGGATAGAGGACTGACGGAGCTCTGCAGGGACTGGGGGTCGCCAGGGGTTCCAAGGAAGGCTCCCGCCGCGCCTCACCGCGCTGCCTGGGGCCGCCTGCTTCCTCTGCTCGCGGAGCCAGCTCTTGAAATCCGTGCAGGCTCGGCATGGCTTCTTCGCTGGCTCCCCCGCCGCGCCGGACGGGACGGCGAAGGGGAAGGAGCCGCTGTCGGTGCCCGGGAAGGGCGCAGAGCCCCGGCCCGCACGGCCCTCGCTGGGCGCAGCCATACTAGCGCCGCGGTGCAGGATGGGCCGGGGCGGCGCCATTCACTCCCGGGCGCCGTGAGGGGGCTGGGGTCCGGCACACACACCAAGAGCCGTTCCTGGTGTTTTTTTACCAAAAAACAGCAGCAAACTCTGTTTTAAATATCGTGTGTGAGGAGAACAGGACACTCCCGCCTGTGCTTCCTCGATTTTCGCTTCACATCACCCCTCGATGTGAAGGAGGTCTCCCTCTGCTTTCCCTCTGTGTGAGGGGGCTCTGCCATGTTCCCCCCGAAGGTGTGAGGGGGCTCTGCCATGTTCTCCCTGAGGGTGTGAGGGGGCTCTGCCATGATATCCCCGAGGGTGTGAGGGGGCTCTGCCATGTTCTCCCTGAGGGTGTGAGGGGGCTCTGCCATGTTCCCCCTGAGGGTGTGAGGGGACTCTGCCATTATATCCTCCGAGGGTGTGAGGGGGCTCTGCCATTATATCCTCCGAGGGTGTGAGGGGGCTCTGCCATGTTCCCCCTGATGGTGTGAGGGGGCTCTGCCATGATATCCCCCTGAGGGTGTCAAAGAGCAGTTCCCCTCATATGGCCCTCTCAAATGAGCACCAAAATACGTATAAATACGTGTTCATATGGGGTCTGGAGCATCTCTGTGGTGAGGAGAGACTGTGGGAGCTGGGCCTGGTCAGTCTGGAGAAGGGAAGACTGAGAGGGGATCCCATCAATCCATACAAATCCCTGCCAGGGGTGTCAGAGGATGGTGCCAGACTCTGTTCAGTGACAGGATGAGGAGGAATGGCCAGAAACTAAAACACAACAAGTTCCATCCTGACATGAGGAAGAACCTCTTCCCACGACAGAGCAAAGAGCAGAGCCCTGACATGGCAGAGCCCTGGAACAGCTGCCCAGGGAGTATGTGGAGTCTCCCTCAGGAGACATCCCAAACCCACCTGGACACGTTCCTGTGTCACCTGCTCCAGGTGACCCTGCCTGGGCAGGGGCTGGGCTGGATGATCTCTTCCAAACTCAACTATTCTGGGATTCCGGGATGTGTGGGTAGTGTGCGTGGCAGAGCCCATGGCACACAGCAGCTCTCCTTCGTGCCAGCGGTGCTGACGGGCACCTCAGTGTTATCTCCAGCAGAGTCATACAATCAACAGGGCGATTTTATGGACAAACAAATGGATAACTCCATTCAACTCGTGCTCCTCTAGAGCAACACGCCCATATGAAGTTCTCCATGTTTTTAATACCTGTCACATACTTGTAAATCCATATTAAGGGAGGATTTTCCTCTTTCTGAGGGTGTTGGCATGAGTCACACCAGGGCAGGCGCTGCCTGGGAGTGGCTGAGCTCCTTGGGGTGATGGAGAGCCAGACCTGGCCCCAGGGCCTCGGTCTTGAGTGGACATTTAGCATTTTTTCTTTTATTCCCGGACAGCCACAGGCCTCCTACCATGAACAATGTGCATTTTGTATCCACTTCAACTTTTCTCCTGCTCATCACCTGTAGGTCAAGTGAAAAATATTATTATGTTGTTTAATGCAAACAAATGTATGTCCAGGGTGGAGCTGGACCAAAATGTCGCCTTATATATGAATATATAAATATATTTTTGTATGTGATTTATTTAACATGTGGTGTAAAATGTGTATTAGAAAAAGCATCATTTTAGAGAAATACCTCGAAGACTTGCCCTCAAAAATACTTCAACGCTTGTGTGTACGCCACACACGTGTGTTTCATGTGGAAATGGCTGAGCTGTTCTTGCTCTGTGGAGCACTGAGCTGATGGTCTGAATCTCCATCTTGGGGTCTCTATTTACCAGTGCTCCTTTATTTTTATTTATTTGCTATTTCTTGGGACTATTTCTTTGCTGATTTTTGTGAGGGAGAGAGAAGACACGTGAGTAACTGGTCAGAACTGCTGGAATGGCTTTGTCTAAAGTTGTAGACAACTATAAAGATAAATTTCACACGCAAAGGAAAGATCAAGTATGGACAGCAACATTTTTATGTCTGTTTTCCTTGCCCACCCATAAATGTTTTAACTAATGCTCATGACCTCATTAATTTTTGTAAAGTCAGGAAAAAAGAGAATGAGATACTGAGGGAATTTCCTCTAGAGCTTTATTGTTTGGTCTTCAAGCAATTAAACTAGTGTAGAGATGTTTCCAAGTCACAGCAATCTCCTGGTTTGGCTGTTAGCAGACTTTGCTTCCTTGATAGTGGTTTAATTTATGGAGTCAGTTAAAATATCAGCATTTTTATTGAAAATGAAAAGCCTGGAAGGAGGCTGTTGGTTACAGAGATTTGTGCTCCATGTTGCTCCCCTTGCCCCTTTCCTGCTCAGCTCTAAGAGCAGAGCTGGCTCTTTAGGAAAAAGTCCTCCCAGTTTTCTCCACTTGCCTTCAGGGCCCACCACTGATTTTGGAGCTGGAGTGTGCTAGAGCCTGTTACCAAGCAAACTCCTCACACAAATTATATTTTGGGGAGGAATTCTTCCCTGGCAGTGTCCCAGGCCAGGCTGAACAGAGCTTGGAGCACCCTGGGATAGTGGAAGGTGTCCCTGCCCATGGCAGGGTGTGTCATTGGATGGACTGTAAAGTCCTTCCAGCCCAAACCATTCCATGATTTTTTGGGGGGAAAAATGTACCCTGTACCTCTCAGGATCCTTACCAAGTGTTTTTGTGATGGTTTTGTAGGTAGTTCCAGCTGAATGTAACTGTTTCCCTCTGCAGGGGAATACAGCAGGAAGCTGTCTTGTATTTACATGTAAGAATGCGAGCCTTAAGTCTGACCAGTGATAAGCCAGCATCAGGAATTAGTCATAGACTTGTTTAAGAAATTACAGCCAACTAGGAAATAGCAACAACAAAAAAAAAGACATTTATTTCTAGGTAAGTGAATCATATTGATTCTCTCTGCTTGCGTACAAGAACTTTATCACCTGCAAAATTTCCCAAAAGTATTAATTTATCCCCCAGATATCAGGAGGGAGTCTGCAGCCCCCCTGGCAGGGAATGGGTGAGATGTCTCAGTTCAGATCCATCCAGAACTGTTGAAATGTGTTCAGAACAGTCTGAAGTGTAAGACTGAGCACAAGGCACTGCCTTGCTCAAATCTGGGCATCTACACCTGACACTGAGTTTGTTCCTTTAAAGTTGGTGCCATTTTTATGTGTGGATTAAATTAAAATGAGGCTCCATGAGTAGTGGTGATGGCAGAAGCAGGGAGAAAACCAAATTATTTCTGCAGGTTGGCTTAGGTGGTCCTGCTTGTGTTCTGCTCCAATCCATCTCCTCCTTCCCAGACCCACTCTGGGCATCCCTGGAATCAGTTCATCCATTCTGAGGATAAACACAGCAAAATTGGGGGTTCCTTTTGTACTCTTGAAAAACGATGTCTTCAGTGAGCAGCTCCTGTTCCTCTTGGCTTTGCAAAAGGAGAGTGGCCCTTGGTTCGGGGTGATTCCTTTTTTCCAGAAGGAGGTCAAAGGAATTCAACAGGAAATCTCCTTCAGTGGAAGAGGTTTTCCTCAGGTAACAGTTGCTATGTTTGGGCTCATTAAGAATTAAACATAAATGAGAGAACAATTCCTTCCACATTGCTCTTCTCCCAGCAGGCTTTTGAGTGAAGATTGGATTTGGTTTTCCCCAGTTTCTGAAGGGGCCAAGGAACACAAGTTGCTATCTTTGCTCTGAAATATGGGTGGACTTTTAGCCAGTGCTCCTGGTGCTGGTGGAATCCCCAGGAGAGATGAGGCTTTGCATACTCTGCCCCTCGATGGCTATGGGGAATGAGGAAAGGGAAAGAGTGGGATGAGCCATGAGCCTCTCTGACTAATCTGGAAGGAACACAACGGTCTTGTCTCTGATCAATTTACTATATTTAGCATGATGTAAGAACAGATTTTCCCCAAGTGAAAGCAGTATTTCTCCATGTTCGCTGGTGCTTGCTGTGCTTGCTGTTGGCTGTACTGGTGTTGCTGGGATTTTCCCCTGCCAGATTTCGGAATGTGCGGGGCAGGCTGTGCACTGCAGAGCCTCAAACCCCCTTGGAAACTCCACCCTGCTTTTCTTCTCCCTTCGCATCCCATTCCTGGGTCCCAGCATGTACACACAGTGCTGGCCTCATGCCATGCACTCATCAAACACCTTTTTGAGAAAATAATTCAAGGAAACTCCTCTTCTTGAAGCAGCTTAAGTTACATTCTCACCCTTTCTGGAAGATTCCCTCTTGAATCACACTTTTGTGCTTTGCATAACCTTAGGAAAACATGTCACGTTTATAAAAGAACCATGAAATCATTGCAACAAGTGCTTGGCAAACAGCTCATCCGCTGTGCGTGCCCCAGCCAGTGGGCAAAGCTCCTGAAACCAGCAGAGCTCTCCCTGGGCTGGGCAGGGCCATCCCAAGGGCTTTGCAAAGAAAATGACACCTTGGGAGTGAGGTGTGAGAGAGTTGGATGCGGTGCTGTAATTTTGGATCCTGAAATAAAGCTGCCTGTGAGGAGTGAGTGGCCCCCTGCACTGAAGAGGGATGTGCACCTTGGGAAGCTCCCGTGGTGGAGTGGGAAAGGGCTGAGCTGCTGCCTGGGCTCAAAGGGTTCCTGAATTGGGTCTGCCACAGAGAAATGCTTTAGTGTCTGCAGCAGCTGCTGAAATTAGGATGAAATTAAATACTTTCTTCTGGATTAGTTACTGCAAAATCTCTCATCCCAGCCTGTGTGAAAGTTCAACTGCTTCCTTTGTTCATGAGGTGAAGGAGACTTTTGTCAATTCCAGTGTCTGGGTTTTCATTATTCTTTTTAAATAAAAGGTCTGTTTCTCTATTTATTAAAAGTCTAAAACCTCTTTGTACTTTTAAAATCGGCTTTTAGCATCTGGGCTTTTCATTAAAGGTGCTGATAGGTCATGTGTCATCACAGGTGACCTTCAAGAACAGTAAAGGGCAGGTTTTGATCCTGAAGGTGAGCGAGGGAAAGATGAAGCTTTTCCACGAGCTTTGTTCCAGGCCCCCCTTGGCTGTGCCCACAGCTCCTTTCTGTATCTCCTCCTCGCAGTTGCAGTGTCCTGAGGGTGGTTTGAGGACTTTTCCTCTCTTTGCCTCCCCTGTGCCAGCCACAGAAGGAGAAATCTCTGATGCAGAGTCCGACACATCGTCAGCCATGTGGGGCACAGGTCACTCAGCAGCCCAGACACGACTTCTCTGTGTAGGAAAGATGTTCAGAACACAGCTGCTCCTCTCCAAGTGTTTGGGACAAGGCTGTTTCTTGTTGGACCTGGAAAATGGCTCAGGAGGAGCTGCCTTTGGCTGCCCCTGAGCATCTGTGCACTCTGATTCTGCTTCTATGGAAGTTACTCCTGATCCACACTGAAATGAAAAGAAAAGCAGAGCATGAGTGTTTATTTGTCGTGGAAGGGAGGCTGATCTTGGAATGGAAATACTCAATGGGACGGCCCTGGTGGCTGTGGGGCCTTCCTGCAGCCTCTGGGAGACTTCCTTTGTCTTCCCAGCCATGGGCAATCTGGGGCAGGCAGTCTGGTGTGACTCTCTGTGACAATGCCTTAGTCCTGTGCTGTGACACAAACATGTTTCTGTCCCCAGAACAGCTGTTTGTGCTGGAGTGATGCTCCTTGAGTAGCAGAGCTCCACCTTGGTGGGGTGCAGGAGGCTGTCTTGGAGCAGACTGAAAAATTATGGGAATCATTATGGAAAAATCTGTGTTTCCTGTATCTTAGCAAAGCTGGGCAATGCACTCCTACATATTGCCTGTTAATTTATGATCTCTTTGGTACCTTGTAAAACAACTAAAGGAAAATTAACTGCTGCCCTCAGAGCTGTGTAAATAAACGTTGATGATGAAAGGGCAGCGTCAAGCAGTTCTGGCTGAGTATCACTTTTTCTGGACAGACCCCTCCTCCTCTGCCATTAATTATTACCCATGAGGAGGCACTGATTTATGGCAGGATGACGTGGAAGCTGTAGAAGACACAAAGTAAAGTCAATAATGCCAGAAAAACAATGTTTGTCTTGTTTTTTATAAGTGAGTTCAGATGCATCCAGCAGAGAAGTGCATTATGGCCTGTGCTGGTGGCTTACCCATCCTTCCCAGCAGGAATGGCCCTGCCATGGCCGGGAGTTGTGGGGAGCTTTGAGGAGCACTGTGCCCATCCAAGGGCCATCTGGCCCGGCCTCCTTCCAGTTTCGTAGGCGGTGTCACTGCAGATGTGACATGGCTCCTGAGGTCGTTCTGGAGCTGACAGTATCGTGACATCAAACTTGACACCGCCAGGGCACCGATACTGCTGTGACAGCTGCAGAGCTGGGACTGAGCCCTCCAGGTGACTCCAGAGGTGTTGGTGTCTCGAAGGAATGGTGGGCTTTTCCCCTCCCTCCCTGCACCCCAGTTCTGTGTCACAGTGACCTTCACTTCCACAAAACGTTTTCTCAATAACCAGTTATTGAGTTTTGAGCAGTTTTGCTTGTATTTGGTTTTATACAACACCGCAATCACCAGCAATCTCCCAGTCAGTCCAATCTTTTCCAGAAGATCAGCTCTCCAAGCTGCAGGGCTGGTCCTTCTGCCACGGGTGACTTGTAAACCCCTGTGTAACTTCATCTTCCTGTTGTAACATTCCACTAGATGTTTTCCACACCCCCCTTTCTGCTTGAATTCCCTGAGAATGATGAAACACAGCAAAGCCTTTGTCCAGGGCTGTTTCCTACTCTTCTGGTTTTTATGGCATCCGCAAATCAAGGTGCTCTCTGAGCCTCCCCAGCCATCTCCTCGTCCTGCAGCTCCTCCAAGGCTTTCCTTGTCTTTGGCTTTTCCCAGTCAGGATAAACATGTTTAAACCTTTACGTTCTTGGAAATACTTTGTGGTATGTGTTTGCTCTGAGACAGGAAACCAAGCCGAGGTGCTTCATTGGAGTCTTGGTCCCAGATATTTCCAAGAGCCACTTAACAGAGCCACGTGAGGGTGAGCTTGGCCCTGGCTTGGCTGCCAAGGAGAAGCCAAGGAGTGCAGGTTTGAGAACATGGAGTCAGCAAAGGGTTTTGGCACCTCAGAGACTGAGACTTTCTAAATAAATCTGCTGGATGAAGTGATTTCCTCTCACTCCATAAAATCCTCACTCTTTGATCTGGGAAGATTTACCAGCACATGGTTTGGCTGAAGGCTTTGTGACAGAGGGATGGAGGGTCTGATTCCAGGGCTGTGAAGGGCAGGGAGCTGCTCCACTCCCTTTTCCACAGGGCACCTCCTGTGCAGCTTCCTGAGCCAGGAAATGCCTTGGAGATGCTGTTGAAGAGATTTTCTCTCCAAAATCCACACTGAACCAAAGTGCTCTTTCCCTTTTTAACAGGACAAATATCCAGCAGCAATAAATCCAACTGCAATAAACCCACTTTCTTTGTCTCCAGAAAGTGCCACCCTGCTGTGTAGGAGCAGCCTCTCATGCTCATGGAACACAAACCAAGACCCTCCTGCCTGTGTTTTCCAGGAGGAATCTGGTTTGGATCCCTGGTCCAGTTCTGGGTGGGTTTTTTTTTGGTAGATGAAAAATCACCTGCAGCCATTGCTGAGGGTTTGAGACACCAGGTGTAGCTGGGAAATGAAAGGGAGGCAACGGCTGAGCCTCTCAGTTTGGGCTCCAATAATGATAATGATAAAGATAATTATAGTGATAATGGCTCAATTGAGGCTTTACCAAAGAAGAGGCGCTTTGATCGCACGGTGCCCATCAGCCCTGAGGTTCAGGGAGAGGACAGGCTGTCCAAGGCTGGAATTATCTCTCCTGCTGTGCCTCTGGGCAGTGGAGCAACTCCTTAGGAAGAGCCGGTGGCTGCCCTGGGAGGGTGTGGACACCTGGCTGGACACTGGGCAGAGCACTCAGAACTGAATTTCCATTATGTATTTACACCTGAGGAGCTTTCAGTCTTTTAGTTACATCCTGAGGATGAGTCTGTTCATTACATGGGCATCTCCTTGGAGATATTGAGAGAACTGTCAGAAATCTATTTTAAGTAACTTGGCAGGTAGGACAAAGCAGGAAAAAAAATATTTGCAACAAATATTACTCACATTTAATGGTGACTGATCTGTGTTTTACAACCCATGTTCTAAATCAGTCTTTGGGGCTGGAGTGAGCTCAGCCCGAGCTGCTGTCCTTGCAGTACAGCCATAAAAACCTCCCAGGTGTCCCGGAAATATCTCGGGACAGGTGCTGCTGCCCCCGTGACCTACTCTAACCCAGCGCTGGCAAATAGCCCCGGCTCCCTTCCCTTCCTTCCCGGCACTGGTCAATAAGAATGCGATAAAAGAAAATGCTTTTCCTCCCCGGCTCCCTGAACTATGTCCCGCCTGCACCCGGCAGCAGTTGCATGTTAAAAGCGGGGGGAAAGGTAAAAGGCACGCAGCAGTTTGCCAAATCACGGAATTTCTGCCCGGTGGCTGGGCGGAGGAGGAAGCTCGGGCACACCTCTGCCCTGCCTCTGCTCCAGGGTATTTAAGCTCGGCAGTCGGGCTGGAGCCGCATCTCTGCTCCCTGTAGCCCTCATCCCTCTGGCTCTCTGCGAAGGACGAGCAGCAGCCGTAGGGAGGATGAGCTGCAACAGGTATCCCGTGGATGTGAAGGCTGTCGGCTTCATGCAGTGCAGAAAACAGAAGGTACTTTTTTCTTTTTTTTTTTTTTTTTTTTTTTTTTTTTTTTTTTTTTTTGCTTTGTTTGCGTCCTCAAATATAATTTACAATTGGGAGACCAGAGGATTTTGAGTTACTCTTCCAGGGATATGTTTGCTCATTCCCCATAGTATTGGGATTGGAGCCTAGGGGTCTAGGACAAGGGGACTTGCCTTTTAATGGGCTTAATAGCTTGGGGTTTGCTCTCTTTTTGTCACAGCACCATAAAATTCTCCTGGTTTCAGGAGAAATGATTACCCATTTGGGTACTGAAATTAAGGAAATATTTTTGTGGGTTTAATGCTTCATTTAATTTTTTTAATGTGACATTAAAAGCCTCAACTAAACCACGGTAAATGCTGATTGTCTGGAAGCATCCAAAATTGAACATTGTGATTAAACCACTTTTCTTTTCCCCTTTCTTTTTCCAGAACTACATGATGTTTGTGTCCTGGTCAGATCAGAACAACATTCTCATCTACAGAACGTTTGAAGACTTTAAGAAATTCCATGTAAGTGAATTTTCAATTCCTCAAATTTCAAGGTTCCTGTCCTGGGGAGGGGAAGGAGCCTGGCCGTGTGTCAGCTGTGTGGAATCACTGTTCTCTCCTTCTCCTTGCTTTTAGAAAGAGCTGAAGAGAAAATTCCCCACGGAGAGTGGGTCACTGAGGAGTTTACCCAGGTTTAAAGGTAAGGACAAATCTGTGATGGACCAACAAACATGAGAGTGATTAAGGACAGCCATAACCTGTGACAGAGACTGAAGTCTCTGAGGCTGACCTTTCTCTGGAACAGGTCAGGGGCTCAGTCCTGCTCCTGCCATGGCACCACTGGCTCACATCAGCATGTTTGGGTCTAGTACAGACTTTAAATCACTCAGAAAGTCTTTTTTAATAGATAGCTGCACTTGGCAAATTAATGCTACACTTCAAATATTGGCCTAGAGCTTCTTGAAACTTTACATATATATTAAAAAAAAAGAGTCATTTTAGATGTTAAAAAATCCTATCAGGAACTGTTAAAAATGACAGGGTGGCAGGGACAGTGACTTTGTACAGTTTGGGCTTGGGCAGGAAGGGTGGTGGGTGAGGGCACGCCGGTGTTCAGGGAAAAGATGCTGCTCCCAGGGACCCAGATCCATTGCTGTCCTATCCCAACTGTGCCCTTGTTATTCTGAAGGAATAACTACGCAGCAGAGGAAGGGTGGGAAGCTGAACAGGTGCCTGGAGATCCTGAAACTGCTGGAAACGTATTCCCAGGAGCTGCTGAAGGCTGATGTGAAAATCTCCCGGGGTGAAGAGGTCAATCAGTTTTTCAAGGCACAGACTCAAGACCTCGATCCCTCCTTCCCTGAAAACAGGTATGAAATATGAGTTGTATTTCTTTATTTGTTCATGAAACAGAAATTTTATGGGATATGGATAGAAGGGAAACACCACTTACACTCCAGGGCAGTTCAGCTGGGTGCTTCAGTGCAGGTTAATTTTGTTTCTGATGCCTGAAGCTTTTCTTAGCCTACTGCAGAAATTATTTTACCAAAATCAATACTAAACTCAGCCTTTCACTTGAGGTTTTGATGTGCACCTTTACTTTTCAGCGTTGTGATCATGCCATCAGTATTCAGGAGGGAGAAGAGCCCCCAGCCCCTCTCCATCACCCTCCCTCAGGCGTCGCAGAGCTACCGCTGCATCGAGGCCTTTGAGACCAAAGACACGAAGAACAAACCCTTCACAGTGGCTCAGAAGGAGATTGTGGAAGTGCTCATCAAGGACATGACTGGTGGGTTTGAGAGGATTTGGTGTCAGGAGTGGATGGGCAGATAGATTCATAGCCAGGCAAATGCTGAGGGGGTTCAGGTGTTTGCACTTGTGTGCTTACCTGGGGGGACAGTGAATGTCCCTCCTGTGTCCCCTACCCAGAGATTGTCTTGACTTGACTTGCAGGCTGTTAAAATCTGGGTATTTTTCCTCTTTGTAGGCTGGTGGCTGGTGGAAAATGCAGACAAGCAGATAGCCTGGTTCCCAGCCTCCTACCTGGAAGAGCTTGATGCTTGTGAGGACATCCAGAATGCCTTCAGCTCAAATGAGGAGGGTAGGTCTGGTCGTCCTTCAAAACATGAGTTCTGCAAAACCCCACCATTTACCCTCTGCCTGGAGTCCCTGCCTGGACCTCTGACTCTTCTGGTTGGCTCTGCCACCACCTGTGGGTCATGGAACCCTGGAGAGGTTTGGGTTGGAAGAGAGCTTAAAGCCCATCCAGTTCCAACCTCAACACCTTCCACTGTCCCAGGCTGCTCCAAGCCCTGTCCAACCTGGCCTGGAACACTTCCAGAGATCCAGGGGCAGCCACAGCTTCTCTGGGCAGCCTCTTCCAGGGCCTCCACACCCTTTTTGTGAAAAACTTCTTCTTAATATCCAACTTAAATGGATCAGACTGGGGTCCCTGAGCAAACCAGTCACTCTCAGGGGCAGCTGCCCTCACAGGGATCAGAGCATTTTTTCTACAAGGCAAATCCAACCTCTCCCTCTCTCTGCAGGCAGCCTGTACTTTGTGGTGCAGGCCTACGAGGCTCAGAAGGCAGACGAGCTCTCGCTGAACCAGGGGGTGGTCGTGGAGGTGCTCAGGACATCCCACAACGGCTGGTGGCTGATCCGGTGAGGAGGCTTTCCCAAAGTCCTGGCTCCCCGAGGGAGCTGCTTGCTGTTCTCCCCGTGTGGGATGCACAGGAGCCCCCTGGGCTGGATGTCCTCGGCTGGGGACGGTTTCCCTGTCCTCACACCCCGTGTACAGCACGGACCCGCTTCCCCAAGCGCTCCCTCCCCTCGGCCCGAGGTGCTGGAAGGGTTTTCTCAGTGTTCCTTCCATGCCCGCCCTCAGGTACAACGGCTGCACTGGCTACATGCCCTCGCTGTGCCTCCGGCCCTACCAGAACCCTCACCACAAGCTGCAGACCATCCTGAGCTGCGGCCTCAACGCCTGCAGCCCGAACCTCAGCTCCCCGCAGCCCCGGCCCGGCCCGGCCCCTCGGCAGCTCGGCAGCTCTCCGAGGAGCAGATCCCGCTCTCTGCCCCGGGCCAGCTCCACCCCGGGGCTGGATTCGGGTTTGGACAGCTCCTCCCTGAGCTCGGGGAGCAGCGGTGCCGGGGACGCCCGGCTGGCCTGGAAACCCGACTTGTCGCGGTCCCTGCCCGAGGTGGAGCAGGCCAGCAGCTGTCCTGGGCCGAGCCAGGGGCTGGCCGCGCACAGCAGCAAATCCCCACACCTCAGTGCCAGGGACAGGAACGACTCCGGCTTCGTGGAGTCCTCCGCAGCCGAGCTCAGCTCGTCCCTCGCTGACCCGGAGCTGGCCGCGGGTGTCCCCAAGGTGCCAGCCCGTCCCTCACCCCACGAGATCCTGCAGCGGTGCAGCACCGTCACCAAGCGCGCCCTGCAGCAATCGGCTCCCCGGCCGGCCCTCCCGATCGCCAGCCGGCATTAGTGTCCCTGGGGAGGGGACACGGGGACAGCCCTGACACCCCGCTTGCTGGAGTCCCCTGGGAGCCGTGGGCAGCGGCTCCGGAGCGGCAGGGCTTCGGACTGTCCCTTCCCGAGGGACACACACGCATCCATCACCTCCGGAGTGTCAGGGCTTGGGATTGTCCCTTCCCGAGGGACACACACGCATCCATCACCTCCGGAGTGTCAGGGCTTGGGATTGTCCCTTCCCGAGGGACACACACGCATCCATCACCTCCGGAGTGTCAGGGCTTGGGATTGTCCCTTCCCGAGGGACACACACGCATCCATCACCTCCGGAGTGTCAGGGCTTGGGATTGTCCCTTCCCGAGGGACACACACGCATCCATCACCTCCGGAGTGTCAGGGCTTGGGATTGTCCCTTCCCGAGGGACACACACGCATCCATCACCTCCGGAGTGTCAGGGCTTGGGATTGTCCCTTCCCGAGGGACACACACGCATCCATCACCTCCGGAGTGTCAGGGCTTGGGATTGTCCCTTCCCGAGGGACACACACGCATCCATCACCTCCGGAGTGTCAGGGCTTGGGATTGTCCCTTCCCGAGGGACACACACGCATCCATCACCTCCGGAGTGTCAGGGCTTGGGATTGTCCCTTCCCGAGGGACACACACGCATCCATCACCTCCGGAGTGTCAGGGCTTGGGATTGTCCCTTCCCGAGGGACACACACGCATCCATCACCTCCGGAGTGTCAGGGCTTGGGATTGTCCCTTCCCGAGGGACACACACGCATCCATCACCTCCGGAGTGTCAGGGCTTGGGATTGTCCCTTCCCGAGGGACACACACGCATCCATCACCTCCGGAGTGTCAGGGCTTGGGGTTGTCCCTTCCCGAGGGACACACACGCATCCATCACCTCCGGAGTGTCAGGGCTTGGGACTGTCCCTTCCCGAGGGACACACACACATCTGTCACCTCCCTGGTGGGGTCACTCGAGGGTCTGGCAGCTCCAGAGCTGGAGGTCACTCGGAGCCCAGGGAGCTCTCCCGAGGCAGCTGTCCCCTCCCTGCAGTACTGGCCGGGTTATTCCCATACCAGGATGATCTGGCACAGCCACGGCCACCCTGGAGGGCAAAGGAGTGGCACCGGAGTGCCTTAGTGACCCCTGAGCTAGTCACGGGACTAGAGAGGGATGGGAGGAGGCACCTCTGTGATGTCAGTTACTGAACACCCTACTTTATAGATTTTTTTTCTACGTTTGGTGTCGGTTTGGGATTTTTTTTAATAGGTTAGTGGAGAGGCCATGAAGTATAGGGATGGGCTGGATCTGCTGAATGGTTGTGAGAATAAAAAACCTCTTGGAGAGGAATCTCATCCCTGTTCCCTCCAGCCATGTCTGTGCAGGCACAGGAACACAACTGGGGGAGTCACAGCTTGTGTGCCACCTGGGGATGGGAACAGAGGTCATTTTTATGGACAAAACATTCCTCTTTCCAGGGAGCAGGGTAGTTACTGAAACACACAACACTTCTAAACTCATTAGCTAGAAATGAGTTAGAAAATGGGTTATAGGAAAATTAGGACTTTTCTCTACACTGATGGCTTTAATTGTACTTATTCTCCCAGGTATCTGTTAATAGTTTTATAAAGAACTTGTGAGGTATTTGTGTTGTTTGAATTTTATACATTTGCATCTATGAAATAAAATACATGTAAATATCTCTGAAGCCTGCTTGTGTTTTATGCTTTAAAAATTTGCTATTTGGGGAATTTAAATTGTGCTTCTCTTCCTCGCAGGTGCTAAATTTTGGATGGGCACAGGTGAGACTCCTGCCTTGGTCCAGACTGCTTTGCCCAAGCAAGATCCCAGCTCCATTAATCTTTTAAATCGCAAGTACTTGTTTGGATTCTTCCTTTTTAGCCCAAACTAACTGCTGTTTGTGAGTCTGAAAATTCAGGCTGTGAAAACACAAACCCCAGCTTGGCCAAAGAAATGACCTTTGCCTTTCATTCATCCCTGAGGAAACTGGATGCTGGACTTGGTTTAGAAATGAAAACATTTATTATAAAATACAGGAACTAAAAATCCTGGTGGGGTCTTTGGAAAGAGAAATTGGTGGGGGGGGGGGTCACAGAGTCCCCTGGTCCTGCTGGGCCACATCTGCCAGCCTCATGTTCTGCCACATGAACTCGATGAAGGTGGAAGCCTGGAGCAGGCGGCTCAGCCTCTGGAAGTGGCGCTCTGCAGGGAGGGGAGGGCTCAGGGTCACAGCGGGGCAGCAGAACCCAGCCTTGGATTGTGGAGCCAGGCTGGGAGAGCTGGGAATGCCCAGCCTGGAGAGGGAAATGCTCCAGGGAGATTTCAGGGCCTAAAAGGCTCCAGGAGGGCTGGAGAGGAACTGGGAATAAGGGATGGAGGGGACAGGACACAGGGAATGGCTTCACATTAACAGAGGGTAGGGTTAGATGGGATATTGGGAAGGAATTGTTCCCTGGGAGGATAAGGGTGGGCAGGCCCTGGCACAGGGTGCCCAGAGCAGCTGTGGCTGCCCCTGGATCCCTGGCAGTGCCCGAGGCCAGGCTGGACACTGAGGCTGGGAGCAGCCTGGGATGGTGGAAGGTGTCTCTGCCATGGCAGGGCTGGATTAACTGACCCGCCCCTTCCACCCCAAACCATTCCATGATCCCTGACCCAAGGCAGCACCTCCAGCCCAAGCCTGTCCCCAGGGCCTCACCCGTGTAGGGCAGCAGGGACTCCACAGCGGATTTAATTCCCGAGAACTGCAGGAGGGTGTCGGGCGCCTCGTGCTTCAGGAGCGTCTCCAGGACAGCCTGGGCCTCGTGGCAGTTCCGGGAGTTGGTGTTCCACGTCACCAGGAACGCCAGCACTGCCTCTGTGGGGGAAGGAAGCCTGGCCAGGCTGGCACACAGCAGAGCCCACACTGGTAAACACCCCTGGGCTCTGAGTTCCCACCCAGTGACACTCCCCATCCCTGGAAGCGTCCAAGGCCAGCTCCTGGTCTAGTGGAAGGTGTCCCAGCCCAGCAGAGGGTAAAACTGGACAATCTCCCAACCCAAAGCATTCCAGGATTGTAGGATTCTAATGCCAGGTGACAAAACAAGCCTCTGACCTGAAAGCTCTCAGCACCTTGATCCTGCCACAAACCTTTCTGATCCTTGCGGAGCCGAACAATGTTCTCTTCCAGGTGCCTCCTCCCCTCAGACTCCTGGAGGATGGCTGGAGAGAGAAATGACAGCAGGGATGCCCTGGGGGATGTCACTCAGGGAAAACTCAGGCTTTCAGACTAATTATTGGACTTTGTATCCTTGAACTAGCTGGGAGAGGTGTCCAGGAAAGGAGAGAGGGCAGGAAATTCCTTCAGAGCACGCTCTGGACTCACCCTTGACCACCGTCAACACTGTGTGTGGCCGGTCCAGGGAAATGGCCAGGCCCAGAGCTTTGAGGTACCTTTTCTCATGGAGGAGGTTAGAAAGCTCTTGCTCTCTGGAAAATAAATCAGGGGCGACAGTGAGACCAATTTTTGGGTGCTGGAAAACCCCAAAACTACAGAAAAAGCAGCAGATTTGGCAGTAACAGTTAAGAAGTTTGTGGTGCTCGTCAATAAATGCCTCAATTCCCTCACCCCAATATTGGGATCAGGTGGAGCTGGATGGCTCCAGCTGTGGACAGTTCCACTGCACAATTTGCCTTTCACAGCTCTTTATGGCACAAGGTCAACTCACTTAATAATCTGCTCCTCCTGTTTAGCCTGTGCTTCTTTCTCCTCAATTTCAGTCACATCCTATTAAGAAAACAGGAAAAAACTTTATCAAATCCTGCTTTAATACAGAAGGGTTTTGATTTAGCCATCAAATGATGTGGAGACCAGTTTCTGCAGCAAAATCTCAGGGTCAAGTAATTTAAATGTTAAATCCAGCAATTTCCAATTTTCCTCCAAAGCTCCAGTGCTGGGGCCCATCTGCAGCTCTGGGGAAATACAGGATGGATAAAAAATACCCCTGAACCCCAAGATCAGCCTTGCTGACCTGATTTCAAACAGCAGATGAGGAGAACATGTGAAAAACAAGCCACTGAGACCCTGAGCTCTCCAATTACCCTGACCATTAACCCAGGGAGGAACCAGCCCCTGTGCTGTACCTGCCACAGGGTGATGCAGGAGTCACTGGAGGCTGTCACCACCACGTCATCTTTCTTGTTGGAGTGAAGGCCCCAGATTTTATCTTCATGACCATCTAATGTTTTCACACACTCGTTTGTTTTAATTGTCCAGAGTTTTAGGAGACCATCAGATCCACTTTGGGAAGAGAAACACAACAGAGTCACAGGACAGATCCATTCTAGCTCTGTCCCACCTCAAATATCAGATGAACTCATCCCATCCCAATTCCTTCCCAACAGGAGCAGAGTCAACCAAAAATGCAGAGGGCAAGATGCACCCTTAGCTTTGTCTACTGTGTTTGTCCCAACCCAGCAATGCCACAGCAGCCACATGGAATCCATGGGACACCTGGAGAAGAGGAAGATTAAAATAGCCTCTACAGAAAGCCTGGCCTAAGATATTCCCTTAACTCTGGAATCTCCCCAGCTCCCTGGGCAGGCACAAACCTGCTGAGCAGCTGAGCCCCTCGGCTTACAAAGATGATCTTCAGCACTGAGGCATCGTGGCCTTCAAAGGTCTGCAAAACAGAAAGGAAGCTCAGCAGTGCCAGGCCTTTGGAGAGACCCAAAAGAATCCCTTTTGCTCACAAAGCCCAAAGAAATAAGCTCCAAGTTTTGGAAGGATCCTTAGCAAACCACAAGGTTTTGCCCAGGGCAAGGGGCAAAGTTCTCATCACCTTCAGACAGCTGAAGTCCCGAAGTCCCCAGAGCTTCAGGGTCCCATCAGCCGAGGAGGTGGCCAGGACCTGGTCCACAGGGGAGAACTGCACACACCAGATCCCACGTTTGTGCCCAGAGAAAACCCCCAGCAGGGAGCAGTCGGAGCAGGACCAGAGCTTGGCCAGCCGGTCCTGCGAGCCCGTGGCCAGCAGTTTGTCATTGGGGGACACCGCCACGCTGTTGATGTCCTGGGGAAGCCACAAGAGGAGGAGGAAGAGGGTCAGGCCTCAGCTCTGGCTGTGGCACAGGAGGGAGGCTGAAGCAATAAAAGATCAGGTGCAGCTGTACCTTGTCATGGCCCCTCTCAGTGACCCTGGCGTGGAGCGGCTCTGGGCTGGAGATCAAGGCTGCTTTTGCTTTGGAAGTGAGGGATTCCGGGATGTTCCAGATCTTGATGGTGCAGTCCTGGCTGCTGGTCACTACAAAGCTTTCCTTCAGCCTGACAGGAATGAAACCATCAAGGGCAGGGAAACAACTCCATGGTTTCTCTTCCCTGACTGGGATCTCCACACTCAGCTGCTGCTGGGATGTGGAAAAGTGGTTTTATGGCTTTCCAAGCTCTTTCATGTCAGAGTGACTCCCTCATCCCTGGGAGTATCCAAGGCCAGGCTGGACAGGGGAAGTGTCCCCGCCCATGGCAGGGGGTGGCACTGGATGAGATTTAAGGCCCCTTCCAACCCAAACCATTCCATGATCCCTTCACACTTGGGCACCATGAGAAGCTGGGAGCAGGATGGGAAGCAGCACAGGGAGGGGGACAGCACCCACCAGGACATTCCCCTCCCTCCCTCCCTCCCCCAGTCTGTGTTACCTGGAGCAGGCGACAGCGCCCACGCTGTGGGCATGGCCCAGGCCCTGGGCCACACAGGTCACCCTGCCAGCCCTGCCCATGCGCCACACCCGCATGCTTCTGTCCTGGGGGAAAGGACACAAACGCCTGAGCTTCTGGGAACAGCAGCTCCCTGTGCTTGCACCACATTCCTGAGCCCGACTGGCCTCAATGTTCAGCCTGAACCCTCATCTTTGTCACAAGGTCAGCCCCACTCTGGGGTTCCAGCATGGGGGTTTATTTCTGGTTGTCTCAGAGACTTGGTTTTGGGTCTGTCAGGGCTCTTGGCACCTTTTCCCCCTATCCATCTCACACTAACAACTTTTCTGAACTCTAACACCAGACCAGGATGTTTGGAGAAGGAAATATCTCCTTCAGGCTAATAAAATACAACCAACTTTCCCAGGGACTATGTTAAAAAGGGATAGTGGGAGAACCTGTTTGGGGCATGCAGCAGACAGGGATTGTATGAACAAAAAGCCCTTTCCAGAGCTCCAAAAATAACATAATTTTGCCCCACTAGGAATGAAGAGTTTCATTACATGGAGAACAGTGACACACCTTGGCACAGGTGACGAACATCAGACCTTTCCTGAAGACATCCACAGCCAGGATTGTTTCTAAACAGAAGAAATAAAAGCTGGTGGGTGCAGAGCAGTGCTGAGATGGGACAACAGAAAGGGGTGAGTTAATAAGCCCCATGCTTAATGAGCCTAGTTAATGAGTCAGGGGACAGGTCTGGGACACGACAGGGCCCTAAGGACAGAGCCTGTCACACACCTGCACCTTCAGCTCCAGTTTAAACTGGTCTCACTACCAGGGACAGGGACAATGGGACACATCCTCTGTCCATGCAGCTCCCAAACCTGCTGTGATGCTGCTCCACCAAGAACTCAGGGACTCCTCTCCACCAGAGTTCCAGGAGAAGCTGGGTCAGGGAAGAGCTGCCCAGGTCCCCCCAGGCCAGCGCTGTCACACACCTGTGTGGCCGTACAGGATCTGGCAGTGGGACGTTGCCAGCTCAAACACTTTCAGCTGGGGGCTGTTGGTGGCCACAACGATGTGAGAGTCACCAGGGCCCAGGAACTTCACATCCAGAACCTCCTCGTTGTATCCTGCGAGCTGCAACGGAAACAGCCCAAGAGGGAAAAGACAGCTGAAGGAGAAGGTGGGAATGACTGGTTTTCATTTCATACTGGGTGCAATTTCTACACACAGGAGGCATTTCTGGCTAAGTCTGTTCTGCGTTCTCCTTCCTGTGTTGGTTTCTGGGCAACATTCCCCCAAACCAGTGGAATTCTCTGGCACCATGGAACAATTCCAGAACAGGCTGGAGCCAAGGGCACCTTTGGTGCTTTCTCCAGGAGCAGAGCTGATCCTGGAACACAGATAAAGGGACGTGGAGGCTGAGGGCTGTCACCTGCTTCCTGAGCTGGAGGCTTTGGGCATCGTAGAAGACGATGTTGTGCTCCACGGACACGGTGAGGATCTCATTCCTGGCGGGAACAAACTGGCACTGGGTGAGGCTGCGCTCGCTCGGCTCCTCCTGCAGCACGAAGGGCACGGGCTGGGTGTGCACACAGGCAGCTGTGGCCACGTCCCACACCCTCAGGATGCCTGGAAAAACAGGGGAAACCATGGCAGAGCAACTGTTTTGCACAGTGGATGTCTAAAAAATATCATCCAAAACACACTGGGAAAAGCCACACAGCTCCAAGGCAAGGCTGGGCAGGATGCAGTGGCTGGAAAAGCCTCAGAGTTTTGCTTCTTCAGTGCAAATCAAACTCATCGAGTTTGAAACTAGAGGTAAATGTGTGTGAGTATTAAATGGATCAGACCATGCCTGTTCCATCCTGCTCATCCACCCTGCCCAGGGAACTCAGAAGAGGCTCTGCTCTCCACCCAAGGCTTCTGCCACACGCAGAACACACAGACCGGGAATAACAGCAGTGGAGTGACTGAAGTGCCACCTTTCAGGCTCCAAATGTCACACTCACCTTTGCTGCCAGCTGTGACAAAGTGCAGCCCTTGTTTCTTCACACCCAGCTGAGAGAAATCTCCCTCTTCAGGCAGCAACACAGCAGCTTCCACGGTCTGCAAGAGTCAGACAGGCACAGACCCAGAGCTGAAAACCCCTAGGAAAGGGGAGAAACCTGATTTCACAAGGTACAGACCCTAAAGAGGGAGACCACGGCCTAGGAACTACAGAGGAGCTCAGAGGAAGAAACAAAAAGCAGTTTCACCTCGTAGACAGGGACAGTTCGCTTGCTCTGCCTCGTCTCCAGGTCCCAGACCATGCAGATCTTGTCACGGCCAGAGCTGCAAATGAAAAGCTCAGTTTTAGTGCTACGCCTGTTCAGCTTGGGTTTGGGTGCAAATTTGGCACTGTGGGAGTTCAACACCTCTCTGGAGAGGCCATGGGAGAGAGAGCAGCAGCATTTGCTGCGCCAGCACAGGATATTCCCAGGAAAACAGGCAGGCTGGATGGGGCTTGGAGCACCCTGGGACAGTGGGAGGTGTCCCTGCCATGGCAGGGGTGGCACTGGATGGGCTTTAAGGTCCCTTCCAACCCAAACCATTCCATGATTCCAATGCACAGGTCTGATACCCACTGAGCACTTGCACCACCCCTTCCCCTGACAGCAGAACCTGCCCAGACCCTCCAGGATCCCCCACTCCTGCAGGAGCTGAATGGATGGAAGTGAAAGCCAGGAGGTACCTGAGGAGGCTGTTCCCATCTGCAAAGGCCAGGGAGGTGACAGCACTGAAGTGTCCCTCCAGCACTGCCATGCACTTGCTGGAGCTCAGGTCCCAGATGCGGATCTTGTAATCGATGGAGGAGGAGAAGAGCTGCAGGCGGGAGATGTCAGGGTGGAACTCCACCAGGCTGGGCAGGAGGAGAGGGACAGGACAGGAATGAACCACCAGCCTTTAAATAATGCACATCCCACAGCAGGACAGCTTGGATGGGCTTGGAGCATCCTGGGCTAGTGGGAGGTGTCCCTGCCCAACAATTCTGTGATTCCACAGAAATTCGTGACCAAACTGTTTTCTCTCTGGGCAGAATCAGCCATAACCCTGCTCTCAAAAACCAGGAAAAGCCCAGAACCTGCTTGGGATGGACCTTCATGTTGCATTAACCCAAGAATTCCAGCTCAATCCCAGTATCCCAGCACAGCCAGGGACTGACAAGCAGACTCATCCTTACTGTACCACTCCAGAGGATCCTTTCAGGTTGTGTGTGCAGTAGTGTTTGACCATGTCCCAGATCTTAATAGTGCTGTCACAGCCACCTGGCAAGAGAAGGACACCTGGGGCTGAGCCCTGGAGGAGAGAGCCATGGGAGCTCAGCACATCCCCAGACTGGGCACGGCTCCGGGCTCTGAACCTCTGCTGGCCCTGCCCTGGGAGGTCCTCCAGGAGCAGGAAATCCCCTCTGTGACAGAGGTGGCTCGTACCTGTGGCCAGCAGGGTGGCCGTGGGGTCGAAGGCCATGGTGGCCACGGGCGCGGTGTGCACGGCTCGCCAGGTGCGCTCACACCTGGGCTCCCTCCAGTGCCAGCGGCGCAGCAGCAGCGCCCGGCTCGCTGTCACCAGCACCTGGGGACAAGGGCCAGCCTGGACCACAGACTGCGTTTGGGCTCCTGTCCATCTCACATGGCACAGGGACAGGGAGCTGCTGGGGGAGCTCAGGCTCCGGGCAGCTCTGAGCCTGACCCATGGCTCTGGGTTTGACCCACAGCTCCGAGTGAGCCTGACCCACAGCCCTGAGTGAGCCTGATCCATGGCTCTGGGTCTGACCCACGGCTCTGAGTGAGCCTGACCCACAGCCCTGAGTGAGCCTGATCCATGGCTCTGGGTCTGACCCACGGCTCTGAGTGAGCCTGACCCACAGCCCTGAGTGAGCCTGATCCATGGCTCTGGGTCTGACCCACGGCTCTGAGTGAGCCTGACCCACAGCCNGGCTCTGAGTCTGATCTACGGCTCCAAGTGAGCCTGACCCACAGCTCTGGGTCTGACCCACAGTTCTGAATGAGCATGACTCACAGCCCTGAGCCTGACCCACAGCCCTGAGTGAGCCTGACCCACGGCTCTGAGCGAGCCTGACCCACAGCTCTGGGTCTGACCCACAGTTCTNTGACCCACAGCCCTGAGTGAGCCTGACCCACAGCCCTGAGTGAGCCTGACCCATGGCTCTGGGTTTGACCCACGGCTCCAAGTGAGCCTGACCCACGGCTCTGAGCTTGACCCACAGCTCTGAGCGAGCCTGACCCCCTGAGAAGGCTCCAGGGGATCTCGGGAAGCACACAGGGCATGGAAGAGAACCATGGAATATCCCCAGCAGGAAGGGATGCACGAGGATCACAGTGCAAGCCCTGGCCCTGCACGGACACTCAGAGTTCCCCCCACTCCTGGCTCAGCCTGTCCCAGGCCCCCAGCACAAACCCACCTCGTCATCAGGGCTGAGCACGAATGCTGTGACATCCTCTTCCTCATCCTGGGAAAAGAGAGGGGAAATCCTACAGTCAAACCGTCCCTGGAGAGATCTCAGGGCTCCCTTCTCCACGCGCCAAGCACAGCTCGAGGACCACCCAAAACTTGTGTTTGAGTCCGTTCCCACCCTTCCGGCACTCCTCACTCCTGGGAGCTTTAAATCCACGGTGAAAAAACCCTCCGAGAGCCTCGCACAGCGCACGGGAGAGGCCGATCCCCGTCACCTGCTGGAGGCTGTGCAGGAGCGCTCCCGTTTCCACGTCGATGACGTTGACTTTGCTCCCACAGGGGCAGAACATGAACTTCCCATCCCGGCTTATCTGCAGAAAGGGATCGGGAACGGGAGCGTTAGAGACAAGAGGCGCGAAATTCCCAGATGTCCCTCCAGAGCCGGGATTACCTGGATTCGCCCGCCTTTGTAGAACGGTTCGATCTTCCGCGTCGCGGCGTAGCTGGAAGGGAAAGAGACGAGCGGAGAGGCCCCGTTAAAGCGGCGGCGGTGGCCCTGCCCGGCCCGGCCCGGCCCCTCGCTCGCCCTCGCAGCCCCAGCCCGGTCCCGCCGGTCCCTCACTTGCTCTTGAAGCGCACGGGAGCGGCGGCGGCAGCGGCTGGGTCCGTGTCCGCCATGGCCGCGGCCCACGTGCTTCCGGCCACCACTTCCGGGAGGTGAGGGAAGACTTCCGGCCTTCAGTGACGTAAGCGAGCAGCGCCACCAGCGCCACGCGGAGCGCGGCGGAGAACGGGATAAAAGCTCCCCGTGCCTCCGGGAAAGCCGGGACAGTCCGGCCTGGAGCAGCTCTTCTGCTATTTAGAGCATGCTCCAGCAAAACCGCCCCTCCCCGCCCCAAGGAAGCGACTTGCCGGGTCCGACCACAGCGTGAAGTAGGACTGTGGACAATTAGAAAGAAGAGAGACGCTCCATCTTTTAAGCATTTCATCTTTTATTGCACATCAAAATACAAAACCGAATCGTTTTCAGCTGTGCCATCCATCACGGCATCCCCGTGCTCTTCACAGCTCCTCCGGGGAAAGGATCGCCGTGAAGCGTCAGCCCAGCCCACGGCGGCTCTCACTGGCCAGGAACGGCACCTGGTGCACAAAGGAGAACAAAGCCCTGAGAAACAGCCGGTACCCGCCCGGCACGGGGCTTATGGGAACATGGGTTTTATTCCCCACACACAGCCGTGGGCAATAAGCTTAATGTTCCCGATGCTATAGGCGCCGTTATCTCACCTTGGGCCACGGCAGACCCCAGATGATTTTCAGACCGCGCCGGAACGCTACCTGCGCCCAGCCGGCCGGGCTCCGGCTCGGGCAGCGCAATCAGCACTTCCCAGCAGAGCTGTACAAAGGCTGAAGGCGCGGGGAAGAAGGGAGATGCGGCAGGGCCGCCCCGCTGCCCTCAGCTCCTCACCTGTGGCCGCCCCGCCGCGCTCTGAGCGCTCCGCCCGTGCGCGCCCGCTTTTCCCGGGAGCCGCGCCCGCCCCGCGCTCTGGATAATTGACCATGAATTGTCCGTTCCAGCCCGCGGTGTATTCCTCATTCAGCTCGCAGGGCTGGCGCTGCTCTCGCGAGATGCCCGCGGAGTATAAATAGCGCGCGGCGCCGCAGCGCGGCCTTCTACGCTGAGGGATCACGTAAGTATGGCGGGAGCTGTGGCGGCGGCGGCGCCGGGCGGCCCGGCCATCCGGCCCCATCCGCGCCCGCCGCGGCCCGCCTGACGCCCCGCTTTGTTCCAGCAAATGGCGGACGACGCCGGTGCTGCGGGAGGAGCGGGAGCGGCCCGCGGGGGCTTCCGCGGTGGATTCGGGACCGGGCTGCGGGGCCGCGGGCGCGGCCGTGGGAGGGGCCGCGGAAGAGGCCGCGGAGCCCGCGGAGGTAAAGCCGAGGATAAGGAGGTGAGTGGGGACCCGAGGTCGGGCGTGCTGGCAGCCCCGAGAGCAGGGCGGCAGAGCCGGGGCCCGGCGGGTGCTGGCACCTGGTGACTGTGGCCCGTGGATTTCTCTGCCAGTGGATTCCTGTCACCAAACTCGGTCGCCTGGTCAAGGATATGAAGATCAAGTCTCTTGAGGAGATCTATCTCTTCTCGCTTCCCATCAAGGTGAGTTGCTGTGGACGTGGAAGTGATGGGTCAGGGAGATGCTCCAAGGGATGGAGCGCAGGCAGGGAGAGCAGGGCTTGCTCACCTGGGGAAGGGAAGGCTCCGGGGAGACCTCAGAGCTTAAAGAGGCTCCAGGAGAGCTGGAGAGGGGCTTGGGATAAGATGAGATGGGATATTGGGACGGAATTGTTCCCCATGAGGGTGATGAGGCTCTGGCACAGATTCCTAGTAAAGCTGTGGCTGCCCCTGGGTCCCTGGAAATGTCCAAGGTCAGGCTGGATGGGGATTGGAGCACCGTGGCACAGTGGAAGATGTCCCTGCCCTTGGGAGGGGGTTGGATTAGCTGACTTTTGAGGTCCCTATCAACCCAAACCATTCCAGAATTCCATGATTTCTGTGTGCTGAATGCCTGACTCTTGCAGGAGTCGGAGATCATCGATTTCTTCCTGGGCTCCTCGCTGAAGGATGAGGTGCTGAAGATTATGCCTGTGCAGAAACAGACCCGTGCTGGGCAGCGCACCAGGTTCAAGGTAATCCCGTTTTTCTGGATCCTCCTGTTCATTACTTCCCTTCTGCATTTTTAGTCACTTTAATCACTCCACATCTCTTTTACTGTCACATCTAGTAAATAAATATTTTGCTCTGATGAGCATTAATACTATGTTAAAAGTATTAACTTTAAAATCTCAGTGATGCATGCAGATGTTCTTCAAAGCAGTACTGGCCCAAAAGTTGGGCTGCAAGACTTCTAAACTTCCTTTTAAGCAAACTCTTCTGACACTGTAAAATTTAGTTATTCTTGCACAGCAGCATTGGGTTTTCAGGGAGAAGTTTTGGGTATAAGGAGGGAATGCTGTTGGGAAGTCATGGGGAGCTCTGACCAGAGTGAGGCTGCAGCAGGGAATTGAATCCTAGTGCTTGGCTGGTTCTGACTGAAGGATGATCTCTGAGGGGAAAAGCGGGTTTCTGGAGCTGTGTGTAAGGTTTGGGGGTGAGCTCTTGCAGAGCACACACCACGCATGGCATAGCCCTGAAGGGAGCAGTGAAAACTCCTCCTTCTTCCTGCAGGCGTTTGTCGCCATCGGGGACTACAACGGCCACGTGGGGCTGGGGGTGAAGTGCTCCAAGGAGGTGGCCACGGCCATCCGCGGGGCCATCATCCTGGCCAAGCTGTCCATCGTGCCCGTGCGACGCGGCTACTGGGGCAACAAGATCGGGAAGCCGCACACGGTGCCCTGCAAGGTGAGCGTCCCCGCCGGCCTGGCCCTGGGGCTGCTGAGGGCTGTGCTCTGGGGCTGACCCGTTGTGTCCCTGCAGGTCACCGGGCGCTGTGGCTCCGTGCTGGTGCGCCTGATCCCGGCTCCCCGTGGCACTGGGATCGTGTCCGCCCCTGTCCCCAAGAAGCTGCTGATGATGGCTGGCATCGATGACTGCTACACGTCAGCGCGGGGCTGCACGGCCACCCTCGGCAACTTCGGTGAGCTCTGGGGCTGGCATGGGGCTTAGGGCCACTTTTGTCACTGATGGGGCACAGCGCCTCCATTTTGTAGAGGTTTGTGCCTCCAGCTGTGAAGCAGAAGCCAAAGCCACGGCTTCTGCTGACAGTGAGTCGGTTCTGCTGCAGATCCTGTCAGAGTTAGTGACAGAATTGTGGGGTGTGCACCTGCCAACGCTCCTGAATCTCCCAATCTGCGCGATTGCACTTGTGCGCCGTAGTGTAATCGTCGTAACTGGAGAGAGAGACAAACCTGAGCTTTGTGGGCTCATCAGAGAGGCCTTCCCGTGGTCTCCCTGGTCCTTTCAAAATTCCACATTTTCCTAACTCTGGGGTATTTTGGAGCTGTGGGTTGGATCAGTGGGCTGGTTCTGCAGCTGTTGACAGGCAGTGTGTGACATCTCTCTGCAGCTAAAGCCACCTTCGATGCCATCTCCAAAACCTACAGCTACCTGACTCCTGACCTCTGGAAAGAGACTGTCTTCACCAAGTCTCCTTACCAGGTAAGAGCATTTTGGTAACTTCAGCTCAAATCTTACCCTTCTTGTCCCTACAATTTAGATTTCTGTACCCAAAGATTCAGTGGCTATAAAGTTGAGCAGCCCCCGTGCACAGGAGGGATGGGAAGTGGTGCTGAGGAACCCGAGAGGGGTCTGAGGGAATAACCCTGTTGGTGTTTTTTGCAGGAGTTCACTGATCATCTGGCCAAGACCCACACAAGAGTGTCGGTGCAGAGGACGCAGGCAGCCGCTGTGGCCACCACCTAACAGTTTTGTAGGTGAATAGGGTTTTGTAGGAGAATAAAGTGACCAGAGACCCCGGAATCGGTGCTTGGTGTGACGGGGGTGTTGGTGCTTGGGGCAGGGGAGTTAAATCATGGAATGGGCTGGGTTGGAAAGGACCTGGAAGCTCATCCGGTTCCAGCTCCTGCCATGGGACACTTTCCACTAGACAAAGAGCTGTTCCAAGCTCTGTCCATCCTAGCCTTGGGCACTTCAGGGGCGCATCTTCACTGGGACTGAAGGAATGCAGAGGCAGGGCAGAGCAGCACACAGTGTTCTGGTGGTTCATGGAGGAGAGGAAAAGGTCCAGAGGGCAAACCCCAATAGTGGCAGCCCCACGTGCCTGGAGCTGAGGGCCTGCAGAGCTCTTGAAAGAACGAATACAGATCCCAACTGTACAGATGTCTGTTTATTGTGGAGGCCAACGGCACCAGAGGCCAAGGAAGCAACATGCACTTGGATACCAGCACCATGGAGGGAGGAACTGTTTCAGCTCTACTGATTTTCTTGTGCTGCTTTCCTCTCCTCCATCATCCTGTGCTTCTGCTTCATCAGGCATGTCCGTGCATTGCCATGGTAACCCAGCTCACCGTCTGAAAAAGAAAGGAGATGCTTGAGCAGTGCCTCCCACAAGCCCGTGTTCTGTGATGAGTGTGGGGCGTGTTTTCAGAGCCCCCTTCCCCGGGTTTAGAGCCCCTGCCCTGTGTGCTGCTGCCACACTCACATCTGTCCTGGTAGGCCTTGGTGACCTGTGCCAGCAGCTCCATCTCCTTGGCACAGTTCTGGAACTGGTTGGGCCCTTCTCTCTGCTTGCACGCAGCCATCCTTTCCCGGACTATCTCCACGATTTCCCGATCCACCATCCTGTGGGAAAGATGGTGAGGAATGCAACAGCAGCCAGGAGATGACAGAAAAGCTGAACTAAGGGGTGGGGACATCCTGTGGAATGTCAGTTCTGGGATTTTCAGGGTCCTGGTTCCTAGTGCCACCAGGCCCAGATGTGCTGCAGGGACAGCAGGACACTGATGTGTAATGGGGTGGGCTGGAGGTGCTGCCTCAGCACCCCAGCATCCACCAAAATGCTGCAGGTCCCAGAGCTGCATGCTCTGCTGTGACCTCGCCTGGGGACAGTCCAGGGGCAGCCATACCTGTCCCTCCTCCACTGAGCCTCGGCCTCATAGTAGCACAGGTAGTCACCCTCCAGACACTGGCTCAGGTCAGGCACACGGCGGAACTTCTGGTGGTAGTAGTAGAACTTGTTCTTGTTTTGCCACTGCTGGATCAAGTCTGCAGGGACAACCCGGTCACACACCCTGGCCAAGCTCTGAGGGCAGCACAGTCCCAGTGCTGGCACTGCCCGGTGCCACCCTCCCAGGCAGCAGCAGTGGGTCCATACTGCATCCAGCTCATGCCCAGCTGTGTTTCTGCCCCTCTGTGCTGTGTCCCATGTCCTGTCCACACTGTGTTACTGTGTCCCATATCCCCTACACCTCTCCCACTGTCTGAGCTGTGTCCCGTGTCCTGATGTCCCTGTATCTGTCCCAGTGTCCATGCTGTGTCTCATGACTGTCCCATTACCACTACTGTGTTCTTGTCTGTGTCCCGTGTCCCTGTGTCTTTCTTACTATCCAAGCTGTGTTATTGTCTGTCCCATGTCCCTGTGTCCATGCTGTGTTCTATTACGTGTCCCCTGTCCATGTCTGCCCATGTCCATGTTGTGCCTCGTGTCCCTGTGTCTGTCCCTCTGTCCAGGCCATGTATTTTTCTGTGTCCCGTGCCCCTACGTCCATGCTGTGTTCTTGTCAATGTCCCATGTCCATGTGTCTCAGTGTCCTGTCCCTCTGCCTATGCTGTTACTGTCAGGACCAGTGTCCCTGTGTCCTTGCGTGTGCCCTTTGCCTGTCCAGGTGCCCGTGTCCTCACGCCTTTGCCCCGTGCCCCAGTGTGCCCAGCTCGTTGTCCCCGTCCCCTCGTCGCTGCTCAATTCCCGCGGGGATGGGGATGGGGACGGGGTAGGGGGGAAGGGTGTCTCGTCCCGCCGGTACCTCGGACGAAGGTGATGGGCGTGTCGATGACATAGTTGAAGGCTGTCTGGAAGTAGTCGACGGGATTGGGCACCGACGTGGTCCTCTCGGAGACGGGGGTGCGGGTCGGCGGCACCTTGTACGCCTCCCAGTCGTGATCCTCCGGCATCGCGGCGGCGGCGGGGAAAGATGGCGGCGACCTCTGAGGGGGCGGGAGCGCGGCAATATGGCGGCGATCCCTGAGGGGGCGGGAGCGCGGCAATATGGCGGCGGCCCCGGGGCACGCCGGGAGTTGTAGTGCGCGTGTCCCTCCTCCGTGAGGGGATGCCAGAAGCCCGGGAGGGGTCGGGTTGGACGGGTCCACGGTGTGTCCCGTCTGTCCCACCTCCCTGCTCACAGCGCCATCCCACAGCACTGCGAGGTGAGGATATCCCCCTCCGCAGCCTCTGTGGCATCTGTGCTCGGTCCAGGTGGAACTTCTGGGATCGGCTCCTGCCCGTTCCTCTGGTGCCGTTGCTGGGCCCCGGAGCCGAGGCTGGGCCCTGCTGTGCCCCTCCTGCACACAGGGACAGCCGGGGCTGAGGGCCCCTCTCAGCTGTGGAGGTGTCCCTGCCCATGGCAGGAGTTGGCACTGGATGATTTTTAAAGTCCCTTCCATGCCAAACTGTTCTGTGATTCTGAGATGTATTGTCTCAACCTCTTTTCCAGTCAGGATCACAATCCTGGGCTGACAGAGAGATTTGCAGTCAGTGCTGGGGGTACCTGGTGCAGGTGTTCACAGCTCTGGGACTGTGGCACAGTGCCCCTTTTGGAAACTGCCCAGATTCAGGAAACTGCCCTAATTCCTGCCATCCACATTAGAGCTGTTCAGGAGGGAGAAGCGTAAACTGAGCCAGCAGCAACTGACCTTTATCACACCACAAGTGTCTGTCCAACTGTGTGTCCAACCTGCCAGGAATGAAATGAATATCGCAGCGGGTGAAGCGAGCGGCTAAATTTGTGTCTTCAGACCCATTCCCATCTTAAGTATTAATCTGGGGAGGCACTTCCTGACAGCCTCTCTGTGCTGCTGCCCCGGGCTGAAGACGTCCCATGGTTGGTACAGCTCTGCTGGAGCTGCTTGTGTGCGAGGGTCAGCGAGCAGGGCTGGGTTATGCTCCTGCTGGTGCTGCAGGAATGGGGCCAGAATCCTCAGAGTTCTGCTCAGGCTGGAAAATGAGCTTGGTGGAAAGCACAGCCGGGTGCTGGGACTGATCTGAGCTAGGAAGGAGCTGCAGTGGGTGCAGGACTAACCCTTTGCTGCTTGTGGTTGAGGTTTATGTATTTATCTCATCTCATCAGGCTTTAGAACCTGTGCATGTTCCTGTTACCCACTCCTTTGGGCATCCTTTCCCGTTTTCCTGATCCTTGGCTGTGCTTGTTTTGTGCCATTTGCCTTGATGACACAAAGCCCAGGAATTCCAAGCAGGCCTTTTTGGTGCTACCGAATACAAAATATTGTATAATACAAAAATACATCTTTTGTAGTATACAAAATTGTTATTATTAAGAGCACGGGACAGACCTAGTAAAGAATATATTTTTCCTTCAAAGTTCTTCAGAAGAAGCTGAAGGAGGGAGAACGTGTTAATTTTTTTATTTAAGTGGCATCATTTGTCCAGAAATTTATTAAATTCACACAGACAGAGAGTAGATTTAGAAAGGGTATTAGGAATAAATCCTTTCCCTGAGAAGGTGGGGCAGGCCCTGGCACAGGGTGCCCAGAGAAGCTGTGGCTGCCCCTGGATCCCTGGAGGTGTCCAAGGCCAGGTTGGGCAGAGCTTGGAGCACCCTGGGACAGTGGAAGTGTCCCTGCCGTGGCAGGGGTGGCACTGGATGGGCTTTAAGTTCCCTTCCACCCCAAACCATTCCAGCATTCTATGCCATTTTTCCATATCCATGACAGAAGCTTGAACAAAATCCTTCCCTGTTACAGCTCAGGGAACAGCCCAGAATCTCTGTGACATTCCCATCTGAAAGAGGGGATTTTTTGTTGTGTTTTTGCTGTGTTTCCCTGTTCCCCATTTCCTGGGGAGCTGAGAGTGCAGCCTCTCAGCTTTGTGGTTCCTCTCCGCAGTCCCACCGCAAGTTCTCCGCTCCCAGGCACGGCCACCTGGGCTTCCTGCCGCACAAGCGGAGCCGCCGGCACCGAGGGAAGGTGAAGGCCTGGCCCAAGGATGACCCCAGCAAACCAGTGCACCTGACAGCTTTCCTGGGCTACAAGGCTGGAATGACCCACACGGTGCGGGAGGTGCACCGGCCTGGGCTCAGTAAGGCTTGGCTGCGGGGCAAAGGGGGGAATAGGCTCCTTGGGAAAGGCTGGTGTGGAAAGGGGTGCTGGAGCCCACAGTTCTGTCCAGATCTTGGATGGTCAAAGGCCAGCTCAGCTGTGTGGGGGGGTTCCTGGAGCTCTCCACACTGACATCACGAGTGGTGGTTTGGGAGGTGGGAAGGCTGGGGCTGGCTGAGACCGAACGTGACCTCGCCCCCAGCACTCTGTGACAGGGGAATCCTCCAGGGAATGATCCCAGGGGATGCCAGGCACCACTTCCCTTTGCTGCCTTGCAGAGATCTCCAAGCGGGAGGAGGTGGAGGCCGTGACCATCATCGAGACGCCCCCGATGGTGGTGGTGGGGCTCGTGGGCTACATCGAGACGCCCAAGGGCTTGAGGAACTTCAAGACTGTTTTTGCTGAGCACATCAGCGACGAGTGCCGGCGGCGCTTCTACAAGAACTGGTACGTGCTCCCGAAAAGGGGCATCACACACTGGAACTGCCCGGCGAGGTGGTGGAGTCACCACCCTGGAGGTGTCCAAGGCACCCCTGGATGTGGCACTCAGTGCCCTGGGCTGGGGGACAAGGAGGGGATCAGTCACAGGTTGGACTCGGTGATCTGGGAGGGCTTTTGCAATATCAGTGATTCTGGGATTCCCAGAGTGGGGCTTTCCTGGGGGGCTTTCCTTTCTCTGGCAGGAATTCCGGGATGCTCAAACAGCTCAGCTCCTGTGGAGTGAAACTGCTGCCTAGTTAGTCATGCACAGGGACGCTGCAGACAGCCCGATGCTGGGGAGCAGCGTTTGCATATGTAAATTTATTCTAATAGCCGAACCAAGTTAGCTCTCTCCACAATATCGTGTGTCAGGTTCCTTTTCTCTCGTGTAGCTCGGGCTTGTTGGCTCCCCAGTTAACTGGAATCCTTGAGCTGGAGTGAAACCAGATTTGCCAGGGGGAAAATTGGTGCAGAATGTCACCATAAATATCAACAGCCCTCAGCAGAGAGGGAAGGGGAAACACGAATTTCCTCGCTGTAGGAATGGTGTCTCCTGTAACAGTGCCATGGAGACCCACCCACCCCGAGGCTCTGATCCCTGCTTTCTCCTGCCTCTGATTTTGCGCCTGTTTTGATGGTGCTGAGTCACTCAGTGGGAGACAACTGCATTCCTCATGCAGAAAGGCTTGAATTATCCCTGAACAAGCCCTTTTCATTATCCACTTCCTTCTCCCACCTCAAGGTCCTGGCAGTCAGGTGAGGCTCAGGTGTCCACAGGTTCCTCGTGCCTCGAGGAGGTGGCTGTCAAGGTGGCCTGTCCCCTCTCTGCACTGTCACAAGCCCTTTATCAGCTCTGATGAGTGTTAAATACTTCTGTCCGTAGGCACAAGAGCAAGAAGAAGGCGTTCACCAAGTACTGCAAGAAATGGCAGGATGAGGCTGGGAAAAGGCAGCTGGAGAAGGATTTTGCAGCCATGAAGAAGTACTGCAAGGTCATCAGAGTCATTATGCACACACAGGTCAGAGCCTCCCCCTGGCATGGGCAGGGGGGTTCAGGGGCTTCCTCAGCTCTAAGGGGCCTGGAAATGGGATCAGAGGGTGTTTTGGTGGGGTCACGGAGGCTGAGAGAGCAGAGGGTGTGAGATGGTGGTGGGAGGTGCTGGCTGACCTTCCCAGCTGCCTCCTGACCTCCCAGTGCCCTCCCAGAGCTCCTGCTCCAGGGCTGCCATGGGGGCTGAGGTTTGGGGAGCCCCCAGATCCCAATGGGAGCCCACACAGCCCGTGGAGGAGAGCAGGAGGAGGGCAGAGGCTGGGCAGGTCCTCAGTCCTGTGTCAGCAAGGGACCTCGGGCCTCATGATCACCTCAAATTAGCAACTGGTGTCAAATGTTTTGGGCAAAAATAACCCCACGGGCAGGCACAGTTTTGCCAGATGCTGATTGCTGGATACACATGGGACCCATTTTAATGCTGATCCCTGGAGCTAAGGGCTGCTTTGGAGTCTGGGGGAGAGCTAAGCTGGCTCAAGGCCAGGCAGGATCTCTGGGCTCAAGGACAAGGAGCTGGCTCCACAAAATCCCAGATATAAAGAGCTGCTGGCCCAGGGCTGCTATGAAAAGGGGGTGACTGTGGCAGAGAGGTGAAGCTGTGGCTCTGCTCACCCCTGTGCCCCTCACAAATTGTGAGTGACCCAGCCCTGCTGCACCCTCCTGTCTGTGGGGCGAGGGGCCACATGTCACCCTAAAGCACCGTGTGCTGCAGATGAGGCTGCTCCCGCTGAGGCAGAAGAAGGCCCACATCATGGAGATCCAGCTGAATGGGGGGACAGTGGCTGAGAAGGTCGACTGGGTCCGGGAGAGGCTGGAGAAGCAGATCTCTGTGCACAGTGTCTTCAGCCAGAACGAGATGATCGATGTCATCGGCGTGACCAAGGGGCACGGCATGAAAGGTACAGGGCTTTGGGGCTGTCCCTCTCACATGGCTCTGCCCAACAGGTGGTTTTGGGGCAGGAGAGTGTTAACTACACTGAGAACCCCTAACTTTTGTAGAGGGAGTAGCAAAAAGCCTCAGGATCTTGAGCATGACATCCAGTTCTGTTGTGGCAGGGCGCAGTTTCCTTAATCTCAGGGATTCCAGCAAGGGGAAAATTCAACAGGGACACCTCTGATGTAGATACAGAGGAGCTGACAGGGTAACTCTGGTGGAAAGATTTTCCCTGAGATTAAGGCCACTGAAGGCTGTGTTTTCTGTTGTGCCCAAAGGCCTCCCAGGAGGCTCAGAGGCACTGTCAGTACACAAAGCAACCAGGTCTAATGGGAGGTGTCCCTGCCCATGGCAGGGCTTGGAACTGGATGGTCTTTATGGTCCCTTCCAATCCCAACCACTCTGTGATGGTGTGAATGTCTCACACACCCCACATGTGCAGGGGTGTGGGTGTCCCTGGGTGTGTGCATGGGACATGTCCCAGTCTGATCAGAGCCCTGGGAAGTGAGAACAGCTCCTGATCTCCTCCCAGCATGGCCTCCTCTGAAAACTGCAGGAGAGCCATGGGACTGTCCCTCAGGAGAGCCATGGGACTGTCTTTGCCCAGCCCCAGCCCCTCCCTGCTGACCCTACCTGCTGTTCCCACGCTCCCAGGGGTGACCAGCCGCTGGCACACCAAGAAGCTGCCCAGGAAGACACACAAGGGCCTGCGGAAGGTGGCCTGCATCGGGGCCTGGCACCCGGCCCGCGTGGGCTACTCCATTGCCCGGGCTGGCCAGAAGGGCTACCACCACCGCACCGAGATCAACAAGAAGGTATGGCCCAGGGGGCTCCCTCAGGCCTCCATCTTATCACCATCCTCCTTCCTACGGTGCCCTCAGCTCCCCACATCCTCCCAGATGTTTCCCTGGATATCTCCATGGCTTTCCTGGTGCTTTTCCGCTGCTCGAGGACACACCGTGGTGAAAACCACGTGATTCTCTGGGGGATTCTGCCGCCCTGTGAAGCTCCTCAGCACGGGGCAGGAGAGTCTCCATCTCCCCTGCCTGTCTGTTCCCAGATTTACCGCATTGGCCACGGGATCCATGTGGAGGATGGCAAAGTGGTGAGGAACAACGCCTCGACGCACTACGATATCACCGAGAAGACCATCACGCCTCTGGTGAGGGCTGAGGCGTGACAGGGCTGTGACCCTCCTGCCTCTCCCAGCCAGCTCTCCTGACCATCAACCCTTCTGCTCTCTCCACAGGGTGGTTTCCCTCACTACGGGGAGGTCAACAACGACTTCCTCATGCTGAAGGGCTGCGTGGTGGGCACCAGGAAGCGCGTGCTCACCCTCCGCAAGGTGAGAGCTCCGGGCTGGGATGGGCTGCAGCTCCCCAGGAACACATTCCCCACATGGAGAACCCTCCAAATGCTGGCCAGGGACACTGGGCGGGTGCTTGGTGCTGTGTCGGCAGGTGGATGGAGCTGGAGAGCTTCAGAGCTCTGAGGGCTGTGGTTCATTTCAGAGATGAAACCGTGGATTCACAGAAAGGTGGTTGGGCATTGGAATGGGCTGCACAGGGATGTGGTGGTGGAGTCACTGGTGTTTAAGGGCAGACTGGATGTGGCACTCAGTGCCATGGTCTGGGTGACAAGGTGGTGTCAGGTCATAGGTTGGACTTGGTGATCTCAGAGGTCTTTTCCAGCCTGGTCGATTCTGTGATTCTGTGAAATGCTGGGCAAAGAGCAGCTCTGCAAGCTCTCCACCACCCAAGCACCAGGATGCTGCTCTGAGAACACAGATTTTTTGAGGAGATATTTGTTTAGAGGATATCCCAACCCTGCTTCCACGAGACCAGCTGTCCTGGCTTGCTGTGACCATTCTCCTGCTGTTGTGACTGTTCTTTCCCAGTCCCTCCTGGTGCACACGAGCCGCCGGGCCCACGAAGCCATCGAGCTCAAATTCATTGACACCACTTCCAAATTCGGCCATGGCCGCTTCCAGACGGCTCAGGAGAAGAGAGCTTTCATGGTGAGTTCCTTGGGCTGCCTCCAGCTCATCGTGGGGCCACAGCAACTGACTGACTGCAGCCAGGCATCTTCCAGGTGTCCACGGGCAGGGAGGTGGAACTGGATGAGTTCTATGTCCCTTTGGACCCAAACATCCCAGGATTCCATGATTCCATGATTCTGTAATCTGTTTCTCAATACAACAACAGCCAAATGAATGTTTGAGACTCTCTTGGCTAAAGGCAGCCATGAGTTCAGTTCACACAGCAGAAATGATGCTGAGGAAGAGCAGGATGGTTGTGTAAGTGATCCAAGACAACTCAACCAGCAAATAAAGGACCATATGGGCAAGCAGTTCCCATTCACCACGGGAAGTTTTAAACAAGCAGTTAAACTTGGCAGGCACTGTCTTGGCCATATGGTCCCTTTCACTTGGAATTGTGCACTGCTTTGATTTGTTTGGAATGATTTATAGCTTTAATGTTCTTAGAGGGAAAAAAACTTTGGGTCAAATTCAGATGCAAATTTGTGGTGCTTTTGTCAGAAGCTTTCAAGAAGGCCAACCAGTGTATTTTTCTGAGATCCAGGGCAAAAAAAAATAAATTAAATAATCCAAACACACCAGTTTCCTGAATAGTTTTGCAGCCTTCACCAGGCTAGTGCGAGTCTGAGTCTGAAGCGGAGGAGGCACTGAGTAAACCAGGAGAGGGAGAAGGAGAAGGGAAAGAAACAACTGCCTGGGTCCCACGCAGATGTAAACTGGGTCTGGATCTGGCGTGTCAGCCAGAAATGCCGTGTGAAGCTGGCTAAGCCTCCTTAGCGCTGGCAGGGGGATTGGTTAGGCACTGCCTTTGCAGAGCTCTTTAGAGGTTAAGCTGATTTCCTTCAGCTCAGTGTCAGCAGCCTGTTGTGTCACTGCCAGCCCTGAGCTGCTGTGACGAGGAGCTCGGTGACAGGAGGAGGTTTGACATAGGGGCAGCTCTTTTCTTTGTCATTTTGTCCCATGGATTCTGTGGTAAAACACCACATTTGTCTGCAAGCTGAGGGACATAAGTAATTCCTGCCACCTGCTCCCATAGGATTGATTTGCTGTGGGATAAACCCATTTTTCAGCTGCTGGCCCGAGCTGTCTTTCTGGTCACCACAGCCCAGACACAGCCATGCAGGCCAGGTCTGTGTGTCCCTAAATCCAAACTCTCCTCTCTGCTCTCTTCCAGGGCCCCCAGAAGAAACATTTGGTGAAGGAGAAGCCAGGTGTGCATGAAGAGCTCTAAGGACAGAGATCCAAGGCTGCCTGACTGGGCACTTGCAATAAAGGGGCTCCAAGCCACGCCTGCTCCTCTCTCCTTCTGCAGGGCTGTCTTGCCTCTTTGCAGCCTCCTCAGCAGGTGGGGATGGGAAAAGTGGCATTTGGGACTGGCCCACATGGACTTGGACTAACTGGGACAGCCAAGTGCCTGCTCTGTCCTCTGGATCCTCCCTTTCCTTTGCCCGGTGAACTTTTCCCACTCACCCAAATCCCTACGAAGTCTCCCCTCCCTCTCATCCAGCAGAGAGCAGAGCACGTTCCAGCACTTCTGCACCAGTGCCCACTGGGAATACTGGGCCTCCCCACGACCTGCCCCTGCCCAGGCTCCCTGGCTGTCCCTCAGTGCCTCTCCCACACCTCCTGCACTGCTTTTGCCAAGCTGAAGGTGCAACCCGAGGGCTTCTCCCTGCTCAAAGCCCCCTGATCCTGGCTGGAGCTGTCGGCAGAGCTGGATTTGTGTACAACAAGAGGGCTGCTAGGCAGGGCAGGGCAGGGCAGCCATGGGTTTATTCACTCAGGATCCTTTCCCAGCTGTGCTTTCCTTGCAGCCCAGCTGCCTGCGGAGAGGGGGGATGCCCCGGAGCTGGGAATTTTGGATCAGCCATGATCCCAACTCCTTCGGTGCCATGATCCAGGTGTCCTGCACCCTCTTTGGGAAGCAGACAGTGGGAAGCCCAGCCCTCCACTGTCCAGAGCTGCCTGCTTGACCAGGAGTCCTGGGAACGTGGCCATGGAATTCCTGGGTCTCCAGCAGCCTGGCTGTGCCCTGAACGTGTGCTTGCAGGATCTGAGGAGGCTCATCTGCAGAGGCAGAGGATGAGGATGAATGCAGGCACAGCCCTGGGTGCAGTCAGTGGCCAGGCCCCGGCTGCCCCCATGTCCCAGCGAGGTCCCTGAGCTCTGGGCAGTGTCCCTGCCCCTGGGGGTGTGCTTCAGAGCCTCCTGTCCCCCTTGGCTGGCGGGTCCTGGGGCAGTCCCGTGGTGGGTGGCCAAGGATCCAGGCCAGAGCGCATGATGGGAATGATGAGATCGTCCATGTTTGGCATCACCAAAATTTTCTACAAAGAGGAATCCAGAATAACAAATCAGTGGGTTTGAACACCACGGGGACACTGCCTGGAGGTGGCAGGAGCCACGCCCAGGTCAGAGACCGGGGCTGTGACCTGCAGGTCCGGGGCTCCCACCCCCACAGCAGCAGCCCCAGGAGGGTCCCAGCTCTGGATATCAGGGTGGGGACAAGCAGGGACAGTTTTTCTTTGCCCTGGTCACCTCTATGGCTGCAGGGGTGGTCACAGCAAAGGAGAGGGACCGGCATTTTGAAACCATTCAAATGAGTGGCCACAATATCTGTGGGGACATTTCTGCTCTTTGAGCAGAGGTGAGAGGCTGAACACAAACCCTTAGGAAGGCAAATCTCCCAAGCATCCCCAAACCAGCACAGACAGGTGCATTCAGCCCTTCTGGGGGGTGTCTGCCTGGGACTGCCTGACACCCCAAACCCTCCCTGCTTGGGGCAGGGCTGCAAATGATGGGAGGAAAACACTTTTCCTCAGCCCTTGAGCTTATTTGGGTTCTGTGTCTTGACTGTCCCAAGCTGGCCAGAGCAGACCAGGTGTTGGCTTTCTGCAGAAACAGCTGGCCCGAACTGAGGCTGACTCTCCCCGATGGCAGCAATGCCCAAGCCTCAGCAGGGTTTGCTGAGCCCCTGAACAGCAGCCCAGGCACCTGAAATTCGTGCTTCAGCTTCTTCTCGATCCACTCGGTGACGTGCAGGAATGTCACCTCCCGCTCGCCCAGCTTGGGGCGCACCTTCAGCTCCAGCTGCGGGGGCACTCGGAAGCTGTACCTGTGAGGGGAAAGGAAAAGGCAGAAAGCATCACCTGCCCAAGAGGTGGCACAGCCCAGGAGGCCCCACTGCTGGGCTTTAGGGAGGAGGTGACGGCTCAGGGTGCCCAGATCTGTGTTGGCCTGGGTGCAGACTCAGAGGAACGAGCCTGAGGTCTCTGAGCCCCTTTGGGGAACAGCCTTGGGTTGTTGGTGCCCAGGATGAGCCCGAAGCCCTGGAGCTGGCTCCTCGCAGGGAGCCAGGGGCGCTGGCAGCAGGGTGTGCCTGTGGGGGAAGGAGAGCTGGTACCAGACACGGTCGGTCGGTGGCGGGGGGATGTTCACGGCCAGGGTTCCTGCCAGCTCCTGCACCTCCACCGTCAGCAGCAGCGGCGTGTTGGAAACCTCCTCCATCTTCTTCTTGATGAACTCGTTCTCCGTGGCCTTCTGGAAGTACTTGGACTTGGCGATCTTATCCACGAAGCGCAGGATCTTCCTGCTCGTGCTGTTGCCGCTGACGTGGCTAAAGCAAGAGGGGCCCCAGCTCAGCCCTGCTGGTTTTGGGGTCCCCCGACCTCTGCAGCACCCTACAGGGACAGAGTCTCCTTTGAAAGCTGTCACGATGTCCTCTGTGTCTCCTGCTGGGTACACCGTCCCCATGCCCCCGTGCTGATGTGGCACCGTGTGTGCCCAGCCCCTCCCCGTGCCCCCCACGGCACAGACCCCCAGCACCCCTCACCCCTCGGTGCCGGGCGGGGGGAGCCGCTCCCCCGGGGCTCCCACGGGCTCTGCAGTGGTGACATCTTCCTCGTCGGAGGAGCCGGCGCTGGACGACTCGGCATCGCTGTCTGCCAGCAGGATCAGCCGTGGCCTGGCCCTGCGAGCCCCAGGACGTCAGGGCTGCTCTGGGGACAGCGGCCTCGCCTCTCTGGGGCAGGAGGAGCAGGGTGAGCCCATCCATGGACAGACTCCTTACCCCTCTCTGCCTGCCTCTGCAGGGCCGCTCTCCTCTGCAGAGCTCTCCTTCCCCAGCTTGCTGAGGTTCATCTTTGTCTCCAGTGTCATCTGCAAGGAGCCGCTGTAGGTGACCTCCATGTCCACCCAGAGCCCTGCCAGCGAGAGGGACAGGGCCAGATCAGGTCAGCACCACAGGGGTCAGAGCTGCTTATGCACTGCCAAACCCTCCCAGCTCTGGGGACTGGGCTGGCAGCTCCATAAAGCCGTCCTGGAGGCAGCACTGGGGTCCCTGTCCCTCTGTGGGGCTCTTACCTCGCTCATTGATGGTGGGGTTGGAGGCACTGAGCACCGAGGGGATGGATGTGCCCATGTCCAGCTCTGTCAGCGTCAGCTCGTTCATGAAGTACGGGAGCTGATGGAGGGAAACCCCCACGGGGGACAGTCACCGCTGCCGTGGGGCCTTGGGAACAGGGCTCCCTCGAGTGATCTGATGCTCCTGCCTCTCACCTTGATCTTGCTCAGCTTCTTCTGGATCTTGTTGGACACCTGCTCTGCCCAGTACTGCTCGCGGAGGAAGTCCCAGAAGATGCGCCCCACCAGCGCGTTCATCCAGGCCACGCTCGCCGTGTCCTCGTGGGGGGGGACAGCAGCCACCAGCCCCTGCAGCGAGGTGGCCCCGTCAGCAGTGGGGCCTGCTGTCCTGTGCTCCCCTGCCCCAGGCCTTGGCTGCTCGAGCAAAGCACACGCTGGAAGCAGCTCTGTGCAGGGTCCACCAGCCTCCAGTCCCACTCCCACTGCTGGCTTTGTCCCACTCACCTTGGAGGGCGTGGGGCTGCCCAGAGCTCCGTGGGAGGGGCTCTGCTGCGGGCTGGCTGCCCCCTGTGCTGGCACGAACCGGGCCATGTAGGTGCTGTAATCCAGGTAAATCTCCTCGGTGCTTCCCGACACGTCCCTGGAGGGGTCCGTGGATGGGATGTCCTCGGCGCTGCCCCCGCTGCTGCTGCCGCTGCTCTGCGGAGCCCATCCCATGCCTGGGGATGTGGAAACACAGAATCGTTTAGCTTGGAAAACCCCTGTAATGTCATCAATCCAACCACGCCCCAGCTCCGCCCAGGCCAGCGCTAAGCCGTGTCCCCAAGTGCCACATCCACATGGCTTTAACCCCTCCAGGGATGGGCACTCCAACCCTGCCCTGGGCCTGGACAGCCCTTTCGGTGAAAGAATCGTCCCTAATACCCAATCTGTTCCGTCAGGATGGCACCGGGGTGACATGATGCCTGTCTCTGATGGCAGTGACATGCCACCCACCCTGTGCTGACAAGCTGAACCCTCCTGGCTACACTTTGGGCTCCTCCATGTCCCTCCATGTGCTCATTGCTGCCCACCAAGGAATTGTTCCTGGATCAGCCCTGGCCCGAGTAGAGGCCGTGGTGGCTGTCCCTCACCTGCCCTGGTGTCACCGTGGCTGCTGGCCGTCCCACGGGAGGCTTGCACGAGGTGCTGGTACCACTCCTCCTTCTCCCGCCCCGTCCGCCCAAACAGGTACAGGCACCTGTCCCTGCCGTCCCCTGGGATGTCCTGCCCGGACACCGGCACCTTCCTGGTCCCCTCCTGGCCCTGCAGCTCCGCGTCCTGCTCGCTGCTCCTGCCCTCTCCCTCCGCCGCCTCGGGCAGGAGCACGCAGATGGGATATTTCTTGTTCCACGTCCGCTTTCGGGCCAGGCTGGGGGGGCACAGGAAGACCTGCAGCACCGACAGCGGGGTGAGGCCGGGCCAGGCTGGGGGGTCCCCTCCTGGATCCCCTCCTGGGGACCTCCAGGCTCACCTTGGCGTCGGTCAGGTCGTAGCAGCGGTGGCTGACGAAGACGGCGTCCAGGATCTCCTCCTCGAAGGTGGCTCGGCGCGGGATGTTGCTCTTGGGGTAGGACAGCTTCAGGGTGGCCCCGTCCAGCGCGGCGAGCACCGAGTGCGTGAGCGACGGGTGGAAAAGCTCGGGGTCGTACACGTGCAGCTGGTTCATCCAGCCCTGGAAAAGGCGAGGAGGGAGCCGCCTGCTTCCCGCCCACCGCGGGCGCCTCCAGCCCCGGGATGGCCTCCAGCCCCTCACCCCGGAGCGCCCCTCTCCTACCTGGAGGTGAGGCGTTTCCCGCGGCTGCCCCGGGAGCAGCTTGGGGCGCAGGCGGCCCCACGGTCCCCGAGCGGCCGGCGGAGCCTTGGGCACGAGGAGGAGGACGGCGAGGAAGCCCAGCAGCAGCCCGCAGAGCAGCCCCACGCAGAGCCCGGCGGCGTAGGGCGGCAGCGGCAGCACCAGGTAGCCGTAGGCGAGGAGGGCGACGGAGGCGAGCGCCCTGCCGGGCACGGAGCTCCCGGACCGCGTCGGCGGCGGCTCCTCGGGCGGTGAGAGCGGGGCTTCGGTGTCTCTCTGCGCCACCTCCACCACCTGGATCACGTCCCCGTAGGAGCAGATCTCGTAGCGGCAGTTCAGGGTGGGCTCCCAGGGCGTCCAGTCCCGCAGCCGGCGGCCCCCGGCCCCGCGGCTGCCCCCGGGGCTGCCCCCGGGGCTGCCCCCCGGCTCCTTGGCCCCCCAGCAGGGGCCGCTGTCCTCGGCCATCAGGCGGCTCAGGCGGCTCAGGGGCTCCTGCACGGCCTCCGAGAGCCGCCGCCTCGTGTCCTCCAGCCTGGCGTCGCGCAGCCGGAGCAGCGCGGCTCGGCTCTCCGACGGCGACACGCTGGGCGACGACGGCGCCGTGCGCGACTTGGCCGGGCTCAGCCGGGGCTGGGGCGCCCGCGGGAGGTCGGCCAGGAGCATCTCCCCGGGCTGGGGCGAGGGGGGACGCTTCGTGTCCCCGTCCGCCGCGGCGAGGAGCCCGCAGCCATCCCGGCCGCCGCCGTCCTCCCGGGTGCCGCCGGCGTGGGGCGTCGGTCCCTCGATGTCCCCACGCCGAGGTGAGCCCGGGCACGCTGCCAGGGCTGGAGAGGCGTCTGCTGCCACCGCAGCCTGGTCTGCCATCGCTCGCATCGCCGGCGGCGCTGCCGAGGGACAGGGAGGCAGCTGGCAGAGCTGGCAGGGCCCCGTGTCACCTTCGGGCACGGAACATCCCCGCTCTGCTCCTGCCTCCGGGACCCTCACCAGGGCCGGGCGCCTTCCAGCCGGTGTGAGGATGGCTCGTGGGCTGAGCTCAGTGGCTGCTGTGGGAAACCGCCAGCCTGGGAGGGCTAAACCTCAGCCGGGCAATTAGCCACGGGGCCGTGAGAGCCGGAGCGGCAGCCAGGGCTGCGGCCGAGCAGGGGGATTTTCCACACCGGGACATTCCCGTGGTCCCAGGGCGAGCCAGCAGGGCTGCCAGGCCAGCGGGCAGGACTCCCTGACTCCTCTGAACGTTCGTGGTTTGGCCCCTGCTTCGAGCACTGCATTAATCCAAACTGGAGCCAGCCCAAGCTGCGGCCCCAGCGCCCGGTCAGCAATCTCTGGCTTTACGGGGGATGGAGGGCACAAAAGTTTTTCTAACCCAGAGTTTCCATTGTCCCGAGGGGGTCCATGGCCTCACCGAAGCGCTGTCCTGTCCCCACCAGCCACCACCACCCCTCACTGCTCACTCCTGCCCCAGCCAGGGGCTGACCTGCCCCGGGCCGTGTCCCCTCGGGGATTTTGGGAGGGAGAAGGGATCTGCAGGACGGGCTCTGCAGGGCCACCGCGGTGCTGAGTCAGCTCCCAGCGGGTCCGCGGAGGGCTCGGCCCCTCCCTGCCCTCTCCCCCTCACAGCAGCGCTGCAGCGGCAGCAGGAATGCATCCCAGGGACCCTGGGAACGCCTCACGCTCGCACCGCGCCGCCCTGGATCTTCAAAGCTCCTCAGTGCCAGGAATTAATTACAGCCTGTGCCGCAGCTGCCTCCAGCCCCCTTTATATAATCTCAGCTCTTGCTCTGCTTCTCCTTTACAGGAGCCACTTGTTAAGCCCGGATCACCCACGGGTGATTGTCCCGGTGGTCCCAGCTCCCGGCAGGAGCCTGGCTGGTGCTGCCCAGCCTGTGGGCAGGGCTGTGGCACCGCTGGCACCCGGCAGGGCACCAAAACAGCCAAACGAGGGGAGAGCAGAGGAAAACGAGCAGTGGAGCTGGGCCTGAGAGGGGACCTGCTCTAGGGAAGGTGCCCCTGTCCATTTCAGGGTGGTCTTTAGGTCCCTCCCAGCCCAAAGCATTCCCGGTTCCGTGATTCCAAGGGATCCCTGCCCTCCTGTCCAGCTCCCACCCAGCACTGCAGCCCCGATCCCCCTGACCCTCACCATGCAGGGCTCCCCGTGGCCCCACGCCACTCCCAGTGTCCCCAGTGTCCCCAGCACTGCCACCACCCCTGGCTCTTCCTACCAGAACGCCCCTGGGCTGGTCCTTGGAGGCTCCTGGCCGGTCCCTGCTCCGTGTCCCTGCCAGGTCAGGGGGACAGTGTCTCCCCAGCCCTGGGCTCGATGCTCCTTGTGCTCCACTCCACCCTGCCCAGCTCTCTGCTCCCACTGCTCCCGTACTCGTGGGTTTTAAAAGCTAAAAAAAAAAAAGGAAAAAAAAAAAAAAGAAGTCTGTTTCCTGAGAGACCATTAGCACGGTGGAAGACAGAGATAATAATAGCCTGGGTTTGGATGGGAGTTCTCCTGTGGCAGGGACAGAGTACAGCGGGGGCTACGCTGCTGCTGCCACATCTGGGGAGGGTGGGGGCAGCAGGACAGACCCTGCCGGGTGTCCTGGCTGGACCAGCAGCACCCCGAGAGGGAAGTGCAGCCCCGGGGGAGGCTTTGCTGCTGCCTCAGGCTTCAGAGAGCCAGCACTGAGTGTGGAGGTGCCCCAGCAGTGACCCCTGCCAGCCTGCAGCTCGTCCCCAGGCTGTGGCCCTGCAGGATTGGGGGATCTTTTTGTTCTTTACAGGATAAATATTTTGCTCTTTACGGGATAAATCTTTTTGCTCTTTACAGGATAAATTGGACATGAAGGTCTTTGCAAGTGTTGTCATGGGGACAGCTGGGTGGGCTCGGTGGGGTCACGGGGCAGTGGGGATGATGGTGGCTTTGGAGGGCTCAGGGGTGATCCCACCTCTTGCAAGTGAGCAAGACTGGGGCTGAGTGGGATGTCTGCTGAGGAGCAGTGCTTGGGACACCCAGCCCAGGACGGTCACATCTGTGCAGGGCAGGGACACAAGACCCCTAATGACACATGGTGGGGTCACACCAAAGCCACGACCATCAGTGAGCCTCTCCCCGGATTCCAGCTCCAAAATTCCGCTCCTTGCTCCCAGCTTTGGTTCAAATTCAGGTCTTGAAGTGACCTGACAGAGACGAGCTGTGACCCAGCCTGGGCTGGGTCCTGGAGTGTCTCCCCCTAAAGCATTCCTTCACATGGCCAAGGCAGCAGAGGTGGCATGGCACAGCCTGGCACGGTGGGAGCTCCCGGGTGGGCACTGCCTGCCCCGTGTTTGCTTTGGTTGTAGAATCAGGGAGTTAATTGAAATATCAACTTCATTAACTTCCCTCAGTCCTCTGTGGTTAATTAGGGTGGCAGTGGCACTGCTGGCGGGGACGTGGCACCACAGGCAGCGCTTTCCTCACCCAGCCACAGGAGCTGGAAATCCCTCTCTAATTATCTGCACAAAACACGGTGACAGAGCCCGGCTGTCCCTGGAGCGTTCCGCATTATCCCGGGGTCAGGGAGCACCAGGGCGGCTTTGAGGGAGTCCTGCAAGCTCAGATGGAACTTTGGCCAGTGGCTGGGCAGTGTGGGATCCCAGCTCCATCCTCTGCTCCCAGTTCCACATCCCATCACTGCTCCTCAGGGGTTTTGCTGGTGGATACTGGAGTGGGTTCTGTGCTGCTGGGGGAGCGAGGAGCCAGGTGGGCTTTGGAGTGCCCGAGAGCCAGCCAGCCCTAGGAGCCCTCCCAAAGCCTCTCCAGCACCCTGTGCCTCCCAGGGCTGGAGCCCAGCCCTGCCTCTCTCTGGGCTCTGCTCACTCCCGTGTCTCAGCCATTCCCGGTCTCAGCTTTCCCTGCAGCTCACGGGGAAGGATCCAGCCCCTTCCGACATCCACCCCATTCCCGCGGGCACAGCCTCACCGTAGGGATTGCGGGGAGCAGCGGTTATGCGATGGATGATGCTGCCGAGGCTGCCGCAGCTCCTTCCACCGCCAGGAAATCCGCACCCTGAGGTGTGCGGGGCGCTGGAGTCTGTTTGGAGCTTTCCCTGACATCCCGCTCCTCTGATCTCGGTGGATCTTACGGGAGGCGCTTTGAAAGCAGCGCATCCCCCTCCCTCCCTCCTGTGCGGCGGCGGTGACGCGGAGCCCCTTCCTCCCCCTGCCCGGGCTCCTGCCACGGGCCATCAATCCCCGGGGCTGCGGCGGGAGCTCAGCCCGCCCGGGATGGAGCCTGACCTAATTCGGAGCGGCAGCATCCAGAGGGCAGCGGCACCGCCGGGCTCCCGCAGCCCCGGGGGAGCTCCGGGCCGCGTCCCTCGGCATTTGGGAGCGGGGATCCATGCGAGCGCCGCTGCGGCCGCAGGGCCGGGCCAGCAGAGCCTCAGCCCGGGTTTTGTCCAAAGGGCACCAAGATTTTCTCCTCTTGCACCGAGGAAGGTGCCGCTTCCAGCAGAGCCTAAGCCCGGGGACTCATCCGAGAGGTTTTGGATAAACTACACGAGCAGGGATTTGTGGTGCTGATCTCTGGAAGGAGAAGGAAGCTGCAGCAGCTCAGCCCCTTTGGAACCTGCCCAGGTTCACCTTCAAAGCCCTCACCTTGGCACACGCCGGGCTGTCACCTCCTCCTCTCCGGGACCCCCGCGCCCACGACGGGCCCGGGTCAGACCCGCATCCTCCGTGGGAGGGTCCCCCCGGGCGAGCCCGGCTCTGCTCCCGGGGCACGGCGATCCCCGCACCCAGCCCCGGAGCCCTGAGGGACCCCCGGTCCCAACCGCCCCCAGCCCTGCGGGGGAAACCGGGGCTGCCCGGGCCCGCCGCCCGCCCCAGGGCCCCGCAGCGCCGGTACCTGCGGCAGGGGGAGCCCGGGGAGCCGGGAAGGGTCGGTCGGTCCCGGTGCTGGAGAAGGACGAGCAATGCCGGGGAATCGGAGTGGTCCCAGCGCCGGGGGAGGATAACGGGGGGGTCAGTGCTGGTTCCCGGGGACACCGGACCTTGTGCCGGGGACGAAGAGCCGGTGCCGGTGTCAGTGACGGTGCCGGCGCTGGTGGAGGCCGGTCGGTCCCGCTGCCGGGATCCAAGGGCTGGTGCCGGTGCCGGGATAGCAGGCCCGGAGCGCTGCCGGTTCCGGTGGCGGTACCGGCGGTGAAGAGCCGGTACCGGAGGCTCCGTCGCTGTCCCGCTGCCGGTTGCAGATGCCCCC
>VWZV01006629.1:303684-315948 GCA_013397155.1 Irena cyanogastra
TTCCATTCCATTCCATCCCATCCCATCCCATCCCATCCCATCCCATCCCATCCCACCCCACCCTCAGCCCCCGGCACCGCACGCTCCCTCCCTCTCCCCGGACCCCGGAGCACTCGGAATTCCGCTCTTCCCCCCCTCACTCCACGGCCCGGACATTCCCTCCGCCATTCCCCCTCATTTAATTATCCCGCTAATGACAATTCTGCCCTAACGAGAGGATTTTGCTCAGTCGGGAGCAGCCGCCCCGGCCCGGCTTTACCGACGCAAATTAAATTACGTTTCCAGGCCGACGCAAACTTCCCTGATTGTTTAAGAAATCATTCATTTCCTCCCCCGTAGCCTCCAGCTGACCTCCCCTTTTGAGTTTTGTCGTTTTTTCCCCCCCATGCCACGCACGGGACCTGCCCCTGACCCTCCTCGGGATGGCTCCAGCCGCCGGCAAAGCATCCAGAGCCCGCCGAGATTTAGATTAATTCTCTAATAAGACAACAAGCCCTATAGAAATTATGTTATCCGGGGAAAAGGGAGATGACCTGGAGGCACTCGGAAGCGCTAATTACCGCCGCTCCTCGGAGCCAGAGCCCGGCTGCTCCCGCAGCCCTGGAATTCTCAGCCGTGTTTCCAGCGGCTGCCCAGCACCACAGCGACGGCTCCTTTCACATTTGTGTCATTTTATTCCCTTTTATGCTTTCATCCACAGGTTTTTCCTGCTCCAAAAGGCCAAGACCCCCAAGCAGCACTTTTGGGGGGGTTCCACATCCTTTTGGGCAGGGAGCACAGCCGGATTTGGGGTGCTCTGGCAGCGTCATTCCCTGCAAATTGCCTTCATCCCTTCATCCTGCACCCAGGCTGTGCCAGCTCCCATCCCTCTGGTGGCCTTTGGCGTCAGTTTGCTTCACAGGGATTATTCGGGCTCTTTTTGGGGCTGTGAAGGTGCAGGTGTTGCGTTAATTACAGGAAATAAAGAGATGGAAATTAAAAAATGTCCTGCCCCACCATGATTCCCCGGTGCCACGGGGCTGGCAGGAGGAGAGGAGCCTCCCATCCCCTCACCTGCTCCAGGCTGTGCCTCACCTGTCCCCCAGCACCTCCGGCTGCAGAAAACCCAAGGCTTGTTCCAGCTCACCCACCAAGAACAGCTTCATGTCCCTCTCCCAAATCCCACCCTCGCTGGCACTGGCTGATCCCATTCCCCAAATTTGGTTAATCCCACTGAACCTCCCAGAGCCACAAGGTGGGGAAATAGGTTTGGGGTTTGCGGTGTGTGTTAATTAGGGAGATAATGACTGCAGACATCCAGAGCGAGTCTGAGCACGCCAGAAAAATGTTTAGCCCGAGGAAAATTTTAATCCTTTTTTTTTTTTTTTTTCCCCTTCCCTGGCTGTTGAGATCTGACTTTTTAAGGCAATTAGTGAGGGTTTAGTTGTTAATCAGTCATCCTTAGACACTTGCTTTGGGGTCTTCTCTCCTGCTCCAAAGTGAGCATTGCCTGTAATCACGAGCTTCATTGATGTGGGAAATACCTGTCCCAGGTAAAAAATACCTGTACCAGGTGGGAAATACCTATCCCGGGTAAGAATTACCTGTCCCAGGTGGGAAATACCTGTCCCGGGCGTGTCCCTGTGCTCAGCACCGGCACACAGGGCAGCACATGGAGCTTCAGATGGGATCACAGGAAAACCTTTTTGTGGAAGAGGTTGTAAAGCCCTGGAAGTGGCTGGTGGGGCCGCCAGCCCTGGAAGAGTTTGAGAACGTGTGGATGTGAGGACGTGGTGACCACGGTGGTGCTGCTGGTTGGACTTGATGAGCTTAAAGGTCTTTTCCAGCCTCAACAACTCCATGGTTCCATGCCTGGAGAGCCCTGCCCACCACAGGCTCCCTCCTCATCCCAAGGGCATCCCAGGTTTCCGAGGGTGGCTTCCTTGTGGTGTCCCAGGATCTGCCTGGGGTGGGACAGAGCCAGCACAGGAATGTCACAGCTCTGCTGCCCTCCCCTCTGCGGCGGGGAGCTGGGTGGCCCCAAACCACATCAGCCCGTGGCCCTGGGGAGGGGCTCACCAGGGAAGGTGTTCCAGGCTGTGCCAGCATCACTCCAGCCCTGTGCCAGCACTGTGCCAGCCCTGCCAGAACCAGTCCAGCCCTCCTAGAGCCAGCCCAGCCCTCCTAGAACCAGTCCAGCCCTGCCAGAATCAGTCCAGCCCTCCTAGAGCCAGTCCAGCACTGCCAGTATCAGTCCTGACCTGAGAACATCAGTTTAGCCTTGCCAGCACCCATTCCAGCCCTGCCAGCACCAGCCCAGCCCTGCCAGAACCAGCCCAGCTCTGCCAGAACCAGTCCAGCCCTCCTAGAACCAGTCCAGCCCTGCCAGAACCAGTCCAGCCCTGCCAGAACCAATCCAACCCTGCCAGAACCAGTCCAGCCCTCCTAGAACCAGTCCAGCCCTGCCAGAACCAGTCCAACCCTGCCAGAACCAGTCCAGCCCTCCTAGAACCAGCCCAGCCTTTCCAGCACTGCTCCAGCCCTGTGAGCATCACCCCAGCCCTGCCAGCACAGCCCCAGCCCTTCACCCCAGCCCCGTGAGCCCCCAGCCAGCCCCGCGGCTGCTCCGGTGGCCACCCCGGCGTGCCACGAGCCCAAAGCCCCGCGGCGGAGGGCGATGCCCACCGGGGCTCTGTCCCCACGCGGCCGCTCTTTCAAACGACCCGCTCGACTGTCTGCGGTAATGATTTGTTGCTTGTAAAGCCGCCGTGATTAACTACAGTTTAGCCTCCTGGTTTCATGTCTTATCATGTTTCATCTCGCACAAAAGACATTTACAGTCTATTTTCAACTTCAAAGCGAATGCTTCTTGCGTGACCATTAGGGCAGGCAAATATTTAAGCAGAACCTGTATGGCATTAGTGTCTCTTGATGTTCCCTGCTGAGTGAGGATGGATGGCTGCCCCAAAAGGCAGCTTTTTCCTATTGTTTTATGCACCAGTGATTAATATTTCATGTTCCCACTGTTGTAGATTTGCTGGCTGGCACTGGCCTGCCCCGACAGTGCTTTCTTCGTGTCTTACACGTCCAGCTGTCGTGCACTTGGACATGGGCAGTGCGACTCCTGGCACGGCCCTCTGGGCTTCTTGAAGCCTCCTGCCCCAATTTTCTGAATTAAGTTTGTCTTGACGACCTTAGGGAGGGTGGTGTGCTCTCCTTCCCCAGCCACTCCTCTGTCCTGTCCCTTCCTGGAGCCCTTGGCCAGCCAGATTTCGGGTGGGAGCTGTGCCCTCTGTCCCTCCCTGGCTGTGCCCCGCCGGGATGGGAACTCTGGATCCTGCCAGAGGGTGAGGCTGGGCCCTGCCCTACAGAGATGTGGGTGTGGACTGGGGTGAGAAGCTGCTGCCACCCCTGGTACCAGCCCTGTGACACCGGTGTCACCCCGGGCACGGCCACCCCAGGCTGGCACTGCCGTGGGGCTCTGCACGCCAGCTCCAGAGGGAGCCTTTGCACTGGATCCACCACCAAAAATCCCCGCTGGATCCCCCCCAGCCTTGTCAGGGCGGATGAAACCAGCCCGGGACTGAATTGCTCTGCTTTGAAGGGTAAATCAGAATAAACCCGGGACCGTGAGGGCAGGCTCTGCTTATCCTCCAGCCTGGAGTTCATCTAATTCAATTAGCGTGAGCAGCAAATAGAGCCCGTTTTAATTCAGATGCAGGGGTTGTTGTGGCTCCATCCTTTAATTCCAGGAGTAGGGGAGCTGTGGGCAGACTGCCAAGGATTTCTGCAGAGCCCACATTTGCTCCGGGTGCTCAGAGGTCACCTCCAAGTTATGTTTGGGATGAGGTGGGAGCTTCCCAGAGCACCTGGGAGGGTACCAGGGTTTGAAACTGCCTCAATATTAGGTGGAAAATAAAGACTGGAAAGCCAGCGGGAGGGAATAAGCGTTGGGGTTTATTTAAAGAGGAAAAGCTGCATTTGGGAGCAATGCTGGGGCCATGTGTCTGCAGGGCTGTGCTCATTCCTCCGGGATTATTTTAAATTTGAGCGTCTTTTCTGCATCACAGTCTATCTTTGTCCCCCTCTGACGTCTTGGGATTTTATGGCCGGGGCTGTTCCTGCTGCAGCTCTGTTGGAAATCAGCTTCCCTGCCCTAAACCCAATCTCGCAGGCATCCACTCAAAGCTGGGCTCCAGATTAGTTAATCTCGGATTAATTTAAACCGCCGCCTCCGGTGGGGGAGGCACCAAGGCTCTGGCAGGGGTGTAAACCAGGCTGCCCCTGGCAGCACATCCCGTGTGTGTCTGTCCGTCTGTCCGTCCAGGTGTGGGTGCTGACCCACCTGCTGTCTGTCGGGGCGAGCTAACCCCGGGACGGAACTGGGGGGCTGGGCTCGTTTCCCGGGAATTCTGGCTGGCAAGGGGCGGGGTTTGCGGGCACAGGTGCGCGCTGCGGGGCCGGTGAGGGCTCGGGGGCGGCACGGGCCGGGAGGGGCCGTGCCAGGCGGGGATTAAACGGCAACGAGGAGAGCCTGGATTTGCCAATACCCGCCGAGGGGCGAGAGGGATCAGGGCGAGACGGATCCTGTCTTCAATTGCAGCTGCTCACGTGTGTGAGTCGCCCAAATATGTGAGGTATTTGTTTAATTTCTGCGTTTGAGGCCAGCGCCGTGTCCTGATGCTTATCAAAGCCGGGCCTTGGACCAAGGCTGCGGGCAGGAATTGTGCTCTCCTGTTCGTCTAAGGCACCATTTAAATCCTCAAAATTTGGCTCGAATCGAAGCCCTGTGTGGGTCACTGTTGGGGCAGGATTGTTTTCACCCGGGGTTGTGCAGGATGGTGGGGAAGTGGGGAGGGTATTTTGGATCCCGGCATCCCGGGGAGGAGGGAGCATCCAGAGGGAGCTGCGAGCACCTGAGCTCAGCCTCGGCCAGGCTGTGAGCGCCTCCCGGTGCTTCCCAGGCTGTTCCCAGCATCCCGGGGCAATAACCCGGCTGGGTCCCGCTCCAGCCGCCCGGCGCTCCGCCCGGGACAGCTCTGCCCGCGGCGCTCCAGCCCGCAAGGAAGCTCCGGCGACTGCAAACCATAAAGCAGGCTGTAAAATTAGCGGCTAATTAGCAGCGAGTGCAGGCACAGCGCACCGGGCCGGCCGCGCTCCCCAGCGCGGACATCGGCGTGCGCCCCGGCCCGGAGCCGCCGCCTCGGAACCGCAAAATGAGGCAAAACAAGGGGTTTGCTGGCATAAGAGGGAATGGAAACAGCTCCCAGCAGAGCTCGGGCGAGGGGACATCTGTCCCCGGGCGCAGGAGGGCAGGGAGAGCGGCCCTGGCTCTGGACACGGGCACAGGATGCAGCCGCGGAGAGACGGGGGCTGGAACAGCGTCTGGTGTCCCCTGCCACCAAATCTATTGTCCCCTGCTGCGGCACGGAGGGACGGGCTGGCACAGTCCCCAGGACAGCGAGGGGGATGGACCAGCAAACAACCAACCAAAAAAAAATAATCCCATGGACCAGCACCAACCCCCGGACACGGGTTATTGTTGGTGGGTGCTCAGGGCTGGGGTCTTCCCTTCCCTTCCCTTCCCTTCCCTTCCCTCTGCTCCGGTTGCAGGCAGCCGCGGAGGGGCCGAGGACTGCAAAGCATTTGCTGCAGAATCTGAGGAATTTGGAGTGAAACCCCCAAAGAAATTAAGGACAGATGGGTTAGAGGGGAAAGAAGAAACCCGGATTCCTTCTGCTGCTCGGTGCCTGCCTCCAGGGCACTGCCTCCTCCCTGCTGCGGCTGTGCCGAGGGACGGAGGGGTGGGTGGGTCAGGGATGGATGGATGGATGGATGGATGGATGGATGGACGGATGGATCTTTCATGCCAGGCAAACACCGTGAGGACAGCAGAACTCTGCCCAGGGGATGTTGCCCCTGCAGCACCCAGGGCCGTCCCCGCTCTGCCCCTGCTGGCCCTGGAGGACGCGGGGCTCCTCTGGAGATCGCTGCTTCCCATCCCGCGGTGCAGCCGCTCCTCAGGGAGAGCAAAGTGAGGGACACGTGAGAAAAACAAACTTCTCCTCTTCCAACCAACAGCTCCCGGTGAGGCTCCGGGGCCGGGCCGACCTCGGGGGCTGCCCGGGGTGCGAGCCCCATCCCCACCCCCGTGTTTGTGTGCCGTAATCACCGGGATTAGGAGTTTTCTGCTCGGGCTGGCTCTGGCAGAGCCACCCAACACCTGCGTGCTGACTTCAGCACCTCAACTATTTCTGATGCAATTCCTTTTATTCCCCTCCTAAAGCACACGCGATGTGCTAATGGGTAGAAACGAAGCATAATTGTTCCTTTGTGCGAGATCAGTCGGGGAAAATCGCAGCAGCTTGGTTACAAAACTGGGGCCGCAAACAGGTTTGGGGTGGGACCCACCTGGGCTCGGGGTGGCCGGGAGAGGGAACCGGGAGCTGCTGGCACGGGAAATGGGCATCTCCTCCTCCTCCTCCTCCTCTCTGGAGGAGCTGTAGGTAGAGCTGGGCCAGGGCTCGCTCTCAGGGCGCGTTTGATGTGTCCCCGTGTGCCAGGCTGAGGGAACGACCTCCAGATGAAGGCACCGCGGCCGGGCGGGGCCGGGGCCGGGCGTTCGCGGCTCCAGATGCGAACAATGAGGCCAGCGGGTCTTGATTTCATCTGTCAGCTAATTGGGCTGGAAGTCTGCGATGGTAATGACTCCACATCAAGCGCTCAGATGTGCCCCATCCCCGGCCGGGGGCGGGGGCCGCAGCCCGCGGTGGCCGTGATGAATGTCCCCCAGATGTTCTCCCCCAGATGTGGTCCCCCGGGGGAGGCCAGACCCACACGTGTGTCGGTAATAACGCCGAAGATCTGAGGTTAAAAATGACCGCGGGGCGTTCCCGCGAGCCCTGCCATGGGGCTGGGGGACTGGCCCCGTGTCCTGCTCGGGGCTGGGGGTGCTGGGGACACTCCTGGCACCGAGGAGCCCCCCGGGACCCCACCAGGCAGCCCTGGATGCTCTGGGGAGGCAGAGGATGCTCCGTGAGAGTCAGAGATGGGGTGACACGAGGGACAGGGGTGCTCTGGGAGGGGCATCAGGGCACATCCCAAGGGTTTGTCCCAGTTCCAGGCATGGAAGGCGCTGGGCCCTGCATTTGGGTTGTTGTCTCTAAAGCTTTCCAGCCTTGGGATGCAAATCCTGCGTGTGGTGAGATCCTGAGGAAGGGCCTTGAAAACGCCCTGGTCCCCCGTGCCAGGCTGCCCCCGTGCCAGGCTGCCCCTGTGCCCTGGTCCCCTGTGCCCTGGTCCCCCGTGCCAGGCTGCCCCTGTGCCCTGGTCCCCCGTGCCAGGCTGCTCCTGTGCCCTGGTCCCCCGTGCCCTGGTCCCCCGTGCCCTGGTCCCCTGTGCCAGGCTGCCCCCGTGCCCTGGTCCCCTGTGCCAGGCTGCCCCCGTGCCAGGCTGCCCCCGTGCCAGGCTGCCCCTGTGCCAGGCTGCCCCCGTGCCCTGGTCCCCCGTGCCAGGCTGCTCCCGTGCCCTCAGCACTGCCCTGGGGAGCCCAGCCCTGGTGCAGGAGGGAATTTGGCACGGACAGGGTTCCAGGCTTTCACCCCCAGGGTGTGACCCCAAAACCCCTCCCCAGCATTCTGGATTTCTGGGCTCCCCTGGTTTTAGCTGTGCTCAGGAGCTGGTGGTGGCTGAGACCCACGGTGGGGACAGCCATCTCCTGGGGGGTTTGGGGTGGATTAAATCCCATCCAGTGTCACCTCCTGCCACCTTCCCCTGCCCCAGGCTGCTCCAGGCTCTGTCCAGCCTGGCCCTGGCACTGCCAGGGAGGAGAGCTCAGGGAGCAGGACCATCCCTGATGGTGGGGATGGAAATTCAGGAGTCTGGCCTAGAGTGGGAGCCTGGTTCTGCTGCTGCTTCTGAAATTCAGGTTTTAACACGTTAAACTCTGGGGTCTGTTGCCCACAGAGGAGGTTTGGCTGGGGGTGCAGCTGGCCAGGCTTTGATCCAGCACTGGGCTTTGTGTCCCCCTTTTGACACCACATGTTTTCCTGTTTCCCAACCTGAAGGAAGGACACTGGGAGCCTCCTTTCTGCTTCCAGGGAGCCTTTTGGATCCCCTTTCCCCCCTCCATCCATTCGAGGTGTTTGCCTTCCAGCCTCACTTTGTGTTTCACAGCTCTGCTCCAGATGTTCCCATCCTGGATCCCACACCTTTCCCTCCCTTTGGCCACTGGATATTTGCCTGAACCTGAGCCAAAAGAAAGCCACCCCCCACCTGTGCCTGGAATTAGCAGAGGACATGCCAGACCTCCAGGGACTCGTAAACGTGGCCATCTGCACCTGGCAACAGGATTTTTTAATGGCAAACAAGGAAAACACCCCCTGCCTCTAAATGGGTTGAGGGTTTTTTTTTTTCCCTCCTCTGGAGAAAAAAAAAATAGGAAACTTGTAAATGATTTGCTTGAAAAAGCCATTTCCCACAGAGACTGGGCACAGCCAGGGGAGCTCGTGGCTGTGACTCAGGGGAAGGAGGATGAGTCCCAGCTGCTGGCTTGGGGACAGCTCTGCGTGGTTCCCGCCTGCTCTGGGGACAGTTTGGGGTAGCATTTCCAGCCCTGCCCTCCAAGGTGACAAGCTGGGCCTGTCTCAGGGCACAGAGCCAGTCCTGCCTCTCCTCCTGGCTTTCTCACTGCATCCTCGGGGCTGCCACCCCTCCTCTGCCATCCTCACTCACTTCAGGGGGGCTGCTGCCCCTTCCAGGCTGCCCAGTCCCAAACTGGCACTGTCCCAGTGCCTCTGGCACAGCCCCCAGCCCTGCCCCAGGGAAACATGCCCCAGGACGTGGTTTTAGGCTGAAAAAGTGTGATTAAACCACACAGTGACCCTATTGGTAGGCTGTTGCAGATGTATTTTAAAGAAGAAATTAGAGAATCAGGAATTCCCTGGGTGGTTTGGGTGGGAAGGGACCTTAAATCCCACCCAGTGCCACCCCTGCCATGGCAGGGACACTCCCACTGTCCCAGGCTGCTCCAAGCCCTGTCCAGCCTGGCCTGGGATCTCTCTGCTGTGGCCAGGAGAGGTTCCCTGGTGTTCCCCTCCTCCCTGGCAGCTGAGCTGGTGCCTCATTCCCCACTCCAAACGACATTATTGATTTGGAACCTTCAAGTGAGCAGCGGTGCTGGAACAGCAGCAGGAGGAATTCCTGCACTCCCGGCCCTTCTTGGGATGCTTCCAAGCTCGTTAGGGAGGTGTCTGTTTGCCGTGTAATTAATCTAAATGAGATCAGCAGTGCACAAACGCCATCGTGGCTCCAGGAGTCACCGAGCTGGTGAGGAGCTGCCAGGACAGCCTGGCTGGCCACTGGGGGACAGGAGGGACAGGAGTCACCGTGGGATGTGACAGCGGCTGATGGTGCTGAGCCCTTGCCCAGAGAGACAGAGGTGGCTCCAGGGACTCCTCAGGGACTGAGCCTTCCTCACCCCTGGGTTTTGGGGCTCTAACATCCCCCAGGGCATGAGCACCACTCTGGAATTCCCAATCCAGCTGTGGATTCCCTGCAGCTGCCCAGGCTCCAGGCCTCACCCTTGGCTGCGCCCACCACCCGCTGCAAACACTGATCCCACAGTGTTCCCACCACCCCCTGATCCCCTGGCTGCTTCCACAGGGGACTTTTCCCACTGGAAATGCCCCTGCTGCCCCACAAATCCGGCCAGGAGAAACAAACCCCTCTGATTGCACGGACCTGTGTGCCCAGTCGCTGGGTTACAGGAAATTAAACACAAAAAAGTCACTCCTGTGCCTCCCCCCATCCCTGTAAGCTTTTCACTCCCAGGATGATGTGAAATCTGTGTCACTCCTGTGTCCCCACCCAGGAGGGCACCACCGAGGGAGTAACTGCTCGCAGTTTGTGTGAGATGGGACACGAGGAGGGGACAGTGTCAGAGTCCCAGGGATGGGGTTTGCTCCGAGCTCTGCGGCTCTGCCCGCCCCAATAAAAATTGCACACTTCACGTATGTTATTTTTTAAATTGAAGCTTTAAAAAAAACCCCAAACCAGTGGGTTTTGGCTGCTTTATCCCCTTATTGGGATTATTTAAATCAAAAGCAGAGATGGGGGGAGGCTCCTTTTGTGGCTCCAGCTGGATGGGAGCCAGCCCTGGCTGCTGGGGCCGGAGGGTGCTGGGGCTCCCGTGGTCCTGCAGGTCCCTGTCCCAAATCCCATCGGGACAGTGACATGCAGCTGCTGCACCCACATCCTTTTTGGGCTGCTGGAGGTCTCCTGGCCCAAGCCCTCCCTCCTGGGCTGCTGCTGCCCTCCCGAGCCGGGGGAATGGCTTTGTCCTGTCCACGTGGGCTCCGCGGGGCTCAGCCCCCAAATCCCAGCAGGACGGGGCTGCAGAGGGGAGCCGAGGTGACCAGAGCTCCTGGTGGTGACAGGGACAGCCGCCTGCTGGAGCTGGGGGTGTTTTTGTTCCTCCTCCCTGCACGGGGCTGTGTGCATCGCTGCAGCCACGGGCAATTTTCTGCGTTGGAGTTTTGCAAAACCATATTAAGAAAAATCTCGCCCTGGCGCTGCTGGCTCTGCTCCAGGCTGGAAATTGCATTCCCCCTGCTTGAAATTCCTCCCGGAGTTTCAGATGGAGAATGTACAACTTCACTTTCCATCTTGAGCTGCTGTCACACATTTTAATAACAGGGGTGGGCTCCGCCCCGGCGGTGGCTGCGTGCCAGGATTGTGCAGCCCAGCCCTCGGAGCCTTGGGGTGAGCCCTGGGATGGCTGTGGAGCTGCTGGGGCTGGGGCTCAGCCCCCGAGCCCAGCCCAGCCCTCGGAGCCTTGGGGTGAGCCCTGGGATGGCTGTGGAGCTGCTGGGGCTGGGGTTCAGCCCCTCAGCCCAGCCCAGCCCTCGGAGCCTTGGGGTGAGCCCCGGGATGGCTGTGGAGCTGCTGGGGCTGGGGTTCAGCCCCTCAGCCCAGCCCCTGGGAGCAAGGCTGGGCTTTGTGCCTTGGTTTTTAATCTCTGGGGATGAGGTTTCGGTGTCTCCTCTGCCCCAGTGATGGAGAATGGGGTGAGGAGGGGATCAGCTCCGTGTGCTGTGCTCATGACCCCAGTGGGGAGAGGTGATCCCACTGAGGAGATGTGATCCCAGTGAGGATTTGTGATCCCAGTGAGAATTTGTGATCCCAATGAGGAGAGGTGATCCCAATGAGGAGATGTGATCCCAGTGAGAATTTGTGATCCCAACGAGGATCTGTGATCCCAACGAGGATCTGTGATCCCAGCGAGGAGATGTGATCCCAATGAGGAGATGTGATCCCAGCGAGGAGATGTGATCCCAATGAGGAGAGGTGATCCCAGCGAGGATTTGTGATCCCAGTGGGGGTTTGTGATCCATTCCTCCTCCGTGCTCATATCCTGACTCTGTGACCTGCTCTGGGGAGCTCTGGCTGAGCCCTGCTCGTCCCATTTGGATTTTTCCCTCTGTCCTGCCTTTCCCCACTGCAGGATCGGGAGAAATCCCCTGCACTGTGACATTGATGGTGGTTTTTTCCCCCAAAACTCAGCGGATAAACCTCAGAGCTTGGGGAGAGGCCTTTGCTGAGACCCTGGATGTGACTACAGGGGGGTGGCACTGCCAAAGCTCCTGGGACATCCCTGTCTGGATGACCCCGTGGTGAGGACAGTGGAGAGTGACCCTGTGTGGCTTTAGGGACGCGTGCCTGAGGCTGGGACATCCCGCATCCCTCGGGCTGGGGTTTCCTCCCTGCCTGGCCTCTCCCCGAGCTGCCTTTCACGGGCTGCTCTTTGAACCCGAGCGGTCGTGCCGTGTTTGTCCAACAGGCGCAGCAATCAGGGAGCAGCCGCGCTAATTGGCTCGCTAATTGCCTGTTTGCAGCAGCCCTTCCCCATCACGCTGTGCACGCCTTTGGGAAGTTCGCTCGCCTTTATCAGCCGGGCGAGCCGCGCCGCGGAGGTGACCTGCTAAGCGATCCCCCGTGTCCCTAAAGCATTTGTCATCCCCGCTGATCCCCCCAGCCCTTTTCTTTCTTGCTTTGTAATAACAAACTCGGGGAAATCCCAGAAATCCCGGAGCGGCCGCTGCGGCTCCCGCCTGCCTCCGGTGGTGGGCACGGGGGCTCTGGAAGAGGTGACAGTGCTGGGGGGACCGGGGAGTGGGCACGGGGGCTCTGGAGGAGGTGACAGTGCTGGGGGGACCGGGGAGTGGGCACGGGGGCTCTGGAGGAGGTGACAGTGCTGGGGGGACAGGGGGGTGGGCACGGGGGCTA
>VWZV01006632.1:1845-16468 GCA_013397155.1 Irena cyanogastra
TACCCAGCTCCTGTGTGTGACACCCCATGGAATTCTCCTGTATCCAGCTCCTGTTTGTGACACTCCATGGAATTCTCCTGTCTCCAGCTCCTGTTTGTGACACTCCATGGAACTCTCCTTTACCCAGCTCCTGTTTGTGACATTCCATGGAATTCTGTATCCAGCTCCTGTTTGTGACACCCCATGGAATTCTCCTGTATCCAGCAGCTCCTGTTTGTGACATTCCATGGAATTCTCCTGTACCCAGCTCCTGTTTGTGACACCCCACGGAATTCTGCAGCTCAGAGGGACTGTTTGGAGCCCAGAGGTGCCTGGGCTCCAGAAAATGTCCAACTCCCAGCTGAGCCAAACTCCTGCTCTTTGCTGGGTGCCCCTGGGCATGGGTGCAGCTGTGAATTATCCTCACAGGGTGGCTGTGGGGGCAGGTAAAGGAACAGAGAGTTCAGTGCAGGACCTTGTCACCCTGTCCCACACCATCCCCGTGCCAGGACAAACCACACGGAGCCCCAGGGCCTCCTGCCTTCCACGCCCAGCCAAGAAGCACCAGCCTGGCCCTAAAGGAGAAGGAGCTGCTGCTGCTGTTGCTTTTCCAAGCTGGACCTGAAAGATGTGGGTCTGGTTTCTCTGTCCTGGCCCCAAAAATCCCTCTGGTGTCACGGCACGTGTCGGGATCATCCCTTGCAGGCTTCTCCAGCACTCCAGGATGCCTGGGATGGGGGTGGTGGGATCCTGGGTGCTCCACTGAAGGTTCCCAAAGTCCCTGCTAGTGCTGGGAAGGTGGCTTAGCTCAGGAATGACCAAATTCTCAAATACCTGAGGCCTGAGTCACAGCTCGGGGAGGAAATGTGCGTAAACAAGCTGTGCAAGCCAGGAAACTCCAGGGCTGGGATGGACAGGGGTGGTGGCCAGGGGACTGGAATTTCAGGGCCACAGCAGCACAGCCCAAAGCATCGGGTGGGGGTGATAATCTCAGTACCCCAGGCTGTGCTGAGAGCTGAGCCCAGTGCAGATTTAGGCTGAGCTGCTGAGGAACGCCCAGGCTGCTGGAGCCACGCTGCCAGCTCCGGGTTTGGGTGAAATCGCTGTGATCCCCTTGGATTTCTGCTGGGATGGGGGGATCAAAGCTGAGTTCACCCCATGGGACGTGGAGAAACTGAGGCAGAGAGCAAACGGGAGTTGACAGCTCATGTTTCAGATGTTTCTGAGTCCTTGCTTACCCCAATTTTTCTTGGAAAATAAAAAATAAACAGCCCCAAATGTCAGCTATCAGGGCTGGATCCCAATGGGGCTTTTCACATCAGACCCTTCCGAATTCCCCCTCCAGCCTGAGGTGTGAAGAAATTTCTCCCAGGGAAGCTGAAGGATCACCACAGGCAATTCCAGCCCATTTTCAGGGCTGGTCACTCGTCCAGAGAATGGATGTCACCCTGTTTCCTTTGTGCCTCAGTTCCCTCTGCAGAATGAGACCAATCAAACCAATCCGCAGGGACGATGGTTAAACTGACAGAGGAGCTTTGTAATTAGTTATTAGGAAGAAATTCCTCAATATGAGGGTGATGAAGGACGGGCACAGGGTGCCTAGAGCAGCTGTGGCTGCCCTTGGATCCCTGCAAGTGTCCAAGGCCGGGCTGGATGGGGCTTGGAGCAACCTGAGATGGTGGAAGGTGTCCCTGCCATGGCAGGGGTTGGAATTGATGATCTTTAAAGTTCCTTCCAACCCAAACCATTCTGAGATATGTGCTGAACATAATTCCAGCATTCTGAACTTTCCTCTGCCAAAGAGAAAAAGATGGAAAACCAATTTGGTGTTGGGAGGTGGGTGGAGGAGACCCGGGGGTGGTGGAGAACGGTGAACGTCGACCATCACTGGTGCCCATCGGCTGTGGGGTGAACAGGGACAACCCCCTGGTGTGGGCTGAGGCTGAGCTGCTTCCCCCTCATCAATATTGAGTTCTTCCCCTCTCTGCAAGCCCTGGGGCAGCAGGATCCCTTCATGCAGGTGCCCAGGTGGCTGATAAAGAGCCGAGGAGTGATGGACACGCACCGAGTTCGCCTTCCCGGCCGCAGCCGCGCTTATCTCTCTGCTGGCGTTTCCCATTCTCTCTGGCGCAGCACTTCACACACAGCAGGGACATTGTCCCCGTTCCAGGGGGGTGGGAAAACACCCTCCCTCCTCAGGCTGGCTCTGCCTGTGCCTCTGCCCCATAAATCAAGTGGATTCGTGCAGCTCCTCGGTCAAGTATGGGCATCAGCGCTGCTGGACGGAGTCATTCCAGCAATGTGCGCCCAGGAATGTGCTTTATCTGATTCCCCTCCTGGATTTGCTCTTCCCCAGCCCTGCAAACCAAGGCTCAGCCTCCTCTCCGGGCTCCCAGACATCCCGAGGGAGCATCAGTGAGGTGCCGGTGGGATTCGCTGGAATCTTCCCAGGGAGAGTGGATCCAGAACACTTCCCACAGGAGGGAGCAGCCTCTCCTTTTGGACACGGAGAAGTTCTCCAGCCTGGACAGGGCCATACCTGGACAGGGAAGGGACTGAGGTGATGACAGCCCTCCCAAGGGGAACACTCAACCCCTTCCCTTCGTGTTTCAAAACAAGGCAAGGATGGAAAAATCTACCCCGGGAGCTCAAACACAACCAGGTCACCTCACAAACAGATCCCCTGCAGGATTTCAGTGGCTGGGGAGATCTCCAGGCTGGATTTCTCTAGAAAAAGCCTTTTTGCTCCGTGAGGGCAGGAGGGGGCCGGCGGCCGGGGGAAACACGCCTGGAATGTGACAAGCCTGTTCTCCTGCTTGTTTGTGTAAACGAGCTGGGTCTATTCCCTTCCTCTTCAAGTGCACGCTTTTCAGCCTCCTTGCAAAGCAAATTTACTTTCAGAGCACGCGGATGCCAGCACGGGGGCGAGGCGTGGTGGCTGGTGGCGGTGATAATTACCAGTATTAATTATTGAGAAGAATAAAGTGAAGGGTGAATGTTACAGTGGTGGGCGGTGAACGAGGGCTCCATCCAACAGCAGCCACCACCTCCATGCCTGTGTCACTTGTCACCTGTCTCCTGCGAGAGCAGCTGGCCATCCCCAGCTGGGAGTTGCTTCAGGAGGTGCTTTTCCATCAGGAAAACCCCAGGTGCCTACAGCTGACCTGGTTTTGGACATCCAGGTCGCAGCCTCAGCTCCTGAGTCCCAGCTGCAGCCAAGAACTGCGGAGTAGAGCGCAGAGAAACTGAAAATTCACTGTAAAACTCACCTCGAAGGCTGGGGGGTGAGGGAATTGCTCAGGTTCAGGAGCACACTCAGTATGGCCTTGCTGCTGCCCCAGGAAGAGCATCTTGGATTTCTCCCACTGATGTAAGGCTTTGAGATGTCCCTGTGAGGCAGATCAGGGGACAGAACTCACTGGTTTTGTCTTGAGAAATTTCCTATTCCACCTCCTCCACTGCCACCTTCAGTAATAACTTAGAGCAGTTACTGGTAGCAATATTTAAATAATAATAATAATAATATAATGATGATGATGATGATGATGATGATGATGATGATGATGATGATGATGATGATGATGATGATGGGGGTGATCTGGGCTCAGCTCCAACATCCCTGCAAATCCCACTCTCCCAGGAGATGCCACCAAGTGCCTGAGGGCTGAGCCCCACTCAGTGACGTGCAAACCCCCCAAAATGTCCCCTCTCACTCACCAGCCCAGTCACCAGGAGGGACAAGCGAGTTTTGGGAGTTTTATCCACTGAAACAGTCCCTGGAGCAGAGAATTGGGTTTTGCAGAGTGATGCTGGGCATGGTAAGGACCTGTGGGCCACCCCTGCTCCTCATTCACCTCCCACATGTAACTGGACATTTCAGATAAAATCCGTGGATATTTCAGATAAAATCCGTGGACATTTCAGATAAAATCCATGGACATTTCAGATAAAATCCATGGACATTTCAGATAAAATCCGTGGATATTTCAGATATAATCCATGCATATTTCAGACATAATCCGTGGACATTTCAGATAAAATCCATGGACATTTCAGATAAAATCCATGCATATTTCAGACATAATCCGTGGACATTTCAGATAAAATCCATGGACATCCCCGCTGTCTTCCCTGCTCCCAGGGCAGGCAGCCAGCCACATTTCTGCTCTTTCCCTGTCATTCCTGGCTGTCAAACCTGCTGCTTGCTGCTGGGCAGGCTGGCAAACAGCCTCGACATCACCCTATCACCTCCTGCCGAGCAGCGTTTCAGCTGAGGCTCTGCAGGTGAGGACAGACAGGTGAAAAACTCCTCCAACCACTCCAAACAGTGCGAGGAGGGGGAACTGAGACTGTCAGAGGCAGCTGGGATGTGGCAGTGTGGAGCAGAAGCCTCATCCCTTGTGTCCACAACCTGTGGAGCACCCGTGTGTATTTTCCAGGCCAGGTTAACCCTGATTTCCCCCTGGGCTGAGCAGGGAGGTCGCTTTCTCCTCCTCTCCCTTTGGATCCTGCAGGTTTTCCTGGCTCCAGACTCTGCTTGCAGCACCACCAGCTTCACTCTCTGTGCACTGTCCAGCCTTTCCCACTCTTGAACTGCTCTTTTGGTAGCATCTGGAAAATCTCTTTCTGGAAAATCCCCGCACTGGTGGGATGATGTGGGAGATGGTAATGGTAGAGACAAGGCCTGTTTGCCTTGGGAAGAAGCCTTGGTTTGAATTAGAGAGAAAGCCCAGCCTTATTTCCCGGGGTTCGCTGCTTTTCCATGCAAATGAAAAAGTCCCTGTTGTAGAGCAACACCCCAAGCCTAGAAAGTTCTTTGTGTCTTGTACCCCCCTTGACCTAACACCCCACGTCACTCCCCCAATGTACTCCTGTTGGTTTTTCCCCCATTCTATCATCTATGCCTCTTCTCCCTGTTGGTTACACAGCACCCTTCCCTCCCACCTTCTCCTTAAATATAACCCTGACCTGCCTCCAGTGACCTGCTTCTTGCCAAGATGCCCCTTCAGCAGAGAGGTCCTTCTGGTGTTCCGAATCCCCTTCCCCCCCCGCTAAGACCCCTCAGACCTGCCTACAATAAATCTTGCTGGAAAAACATCATCTTGCTGGAAAAACATCATCCTGCTGGAAAAACATCATCCAAGAAGTTCTCCTGTTGTCTGGTGTGGCACAAATTACTCCATCCGAGCTCAGGTGAACGGTGAGCTGGGGGGAAGGGGAGCTGCTGCGTCCTTGGACAGCACCGGCCTGGGAAGAGCCCCCATAAAAGATGTTATAAATGAAGTTTTCTCGTTGTCAATTCCTTGTTCATTTCATAAACATTGTGTACCAATAAAGTTAAAGAGTTAAAGTTGTACCCCGCTCCCCTACCCTCCCTATCCCATCCCACTTACCTGTATCCCTGCCGCGTCGGGCATTTTGAAGCTGCTGCTCCCCGCCGTTCACATCCCGAAGAAGATCCCACGAGATCTTGCGTCCGGCCTGCGGATGCATAAATTTACATAAGAAAAATAGCACTCACCGCCACCATCAGCAATGTCCTGCCAACGACAGAAGGCCCAGAACAGAAAACCAACCACTCCATCACGGCAGGACAGCCCTCAGGGATCCCCAGACACCCCTAGACGGAGCCACCTCTACTGGAATGTCGATCCCTGAGGGTGACACCCCATGAACTTTACGGCGTAGTCGAGCCTCTTGGGCCGTACCTGCGAGGACGGAGGCCTCGACTCTGCCCTTCAGTGCAGCGAGGGACAAAGTCGGCAGCGCCTCCTCTGCGAAGGCGAGCGGCGGGAGCGGCGGCGGCGGCGTGACACCCCCGAGCCCCCACCCCAAAGCTGTTCTTAATAAAGGCATTCTTCTTGAGACGGAAGTGTCTCTGGCCCATTCCTGACAAAGGAGGCTCGCTCGCAGCATTTGCCAGCGCCGCAGTCCCCCTGTGTCCTGACACCCTGGATGGAACCAGCACGGGCACATCTGGGCACATCTGTGGTGCCTGCTGGTGGTCAGGGCTGCAAGGCCAGTGGGACAGTTTGTGTCAGTTGGGACCATCCCCACCTTTCCCCCAGGACAAAAGATGACTCATGGCCCTTAGGGCTTCCTGAGGAAATTTGGGGACACGGACACCGAGGGCTGGTTATTTGGGAATATCGGTGATTTCGTCAGGAAGGGTTAAATTCTGACACGTTCCTCTTCAGGTGCCCAAATCCCAAAAGTTTCCTGCAAGCTGATGTTGGAGTCTCATTTTGATTTGGGTTGGGCCTCATTTTGGGCCCTGTGGGAGTGCTGGCTGTGCTTGGTGTGGCCCTGACCAGTGAGATCCCAAAATAAACTTCCTCCAGTGCAATTCCCAGGCTTGAATCCACTGGAGAAAAAAACATCCCGTGGGTTCCTCTTGTTTTGTATCCTCAGCTCTCTCCCTCCCAAGGCAACCTGTTCCACCAAATCTGAGATCTGAGCAACTGTCAGGACCAGAGGCACCTTCTCAGGGCAACCCATCCCACCAGATCTCCTCCCTGGAAATGTTCCCCCCTCGGGCAGCAGTGCTCCAGCATGATCCTCTGAGCCCCTGAAGGACGTGGGACTGGCTAAGTCTGGCTTGGGCCCTTTCCTCATGCAACATTTGCTTTCTCCACTGCAACTCCTCGGGTTTGAGCAGACTCCTGCCCACCCCAGGGCTCTCCATCTCCCCAGCAAAGCTGTGGAGCGTGTCAGGCGTCGAGCTCTGTGTCAGGACACGTCCCAGGCACTGAGCTCCGAGTGCCACGTGAGGATTGGGAACATTTTTGTGGCAAGCTGCCATCTTCCCCCGGATCGTTTTCCTCTTGAGTGACAAAGCTGGCTCTGAAATGCCTCTAAAGCTCTGCAGTGCTGGGGCTTCTCGCCGACCTTATCTAATTACAGCCCTCCCTGGAGCAAAATGGGGCAATTCCTGGCATTTTCAGCGTGCTTGTGTTCGTGTCACGTGGAGCCCATCCAGGCAGATGGATCATCCCAGCTGGTGATGCTTCAGTCTGCCTCTTTGCAGGCTGTCTCTGCCTCCTCAGGTGGGGATCAGGAAGGAAATTTGAAGGTGGAGTGGAGGTTTCCAACAGGTCTTTGCTCAGGAGCTCAGGTCCTTGTGGAAAAGCATCTTTGTGATTGAATTCTTTGAGGTTTAAGTGCCTGGATCTTCACTCTTTCCTCTGGGAGCTCAAACACCAGGTGCCTAAGAAGACATTTTGTACAAACACCTCAATTTGGGGGTCTTAATTTGCCTGCTTTCATCCCTATCATCAGGTGGGATGAATCCCACCTCAGCTGCAATTAGAGGTGGGACCACTCTCCAGTTCCTCACCAGAGCTTCTCTTCTCGTTTCCTTCTCACACAAATCCAGCCTGGCCATGTGGGCTCCACACGAGGTGGGAAATACCACACCAGCTCTGAGGTCTGGGCTCATTTCCCTTCATCTCCCACTCAGGATTTCAGCCTCACTCCTGCAGCTGTCACTCAACAATTATTTAAGCTTTAAACCAGTTGTTGGCTTTTTCTCCTCTTTTATTTTGCTTCCCCACCCCTTTTGGCCAATACACTTGGATGATTTTCTGCTGCAGATCTGCCGGATTAAGTCATGGATTCAACGCCTCTTGAGTGCCAAGAAAGAAATGCTCTGCATTAAAATAAATAAAAAATGTGCCAGCAGATCTAGCCCTAAGTACTGTTCAAGGGCTTCTGAAAAAGCTGCTTTGACACTGGCAGGGCCACCCAGGCTCCTGCTCCTGTGTCCCTTCTCAAGTGCCTTGGGAAGATCCTGGATGAGAATGATTTTTTTATTCCCATCCATTTCAGGGCTCTGTGGGGTCCAATAGGTTCCTTCCAGCTTGAACAGGGTGAGAAATTATTATAATAATAGGATTGTTCCCGTTCCTGAGTGAGGTGAGATCCAGGCCACCCAGAAAAGGACAAAGAGCAGCTCCATGTGAGGATCCCTGGTGGATCAGCCCTTCATAAGGTCAGAAATCCAAGTTCAACCTTCTCCTTCCCTCTGCCTTGCCCTTATCATAAAATCCTCAAGGGAGGGAGTGATTGGATGGTGCAATTCCTTAATTACTCATTAGAGCAGATAGGAGCTGCTCTTGCAATGGGTATTTCTCCTTTGCTTTTAGTCAGAAATTTTGGGACAAAATAACGTTTCCTGGTAAGTTTGGTGGTGGGATATGGGATGTGCCTAAGACAGTTTTACTAATTTATGAAATAAAAAAATGCTCCAAAAATTGTCCAAAACACCAGCTCACACTCAACTGCTCTGAGTAGCATTTTTGGTGGCCTAAATTGGGTGATAATTTTATCCTGGTAAGCCCAAGTGGAACAATCTAGCAAAACAGTACAAAAATATTGAAAAAGCCTTTTCCACTTCTGGATTTCTGCAAGTAAAGGTTTGGTTTAGCCCATGACAGAAATGATTCATTTGTGGCCTCTGCTGGAGACTTCAGGGGGACAACTGAGGACAAAAAGTAAAATGGGGATAGGAACTTCTTCCAAAGAAATTGTAAAATATGAGAGAAGAACGAGTGAAGTATCACCTGGGGAAAATTTGGTTGCCCTCTTTGATAAATGGTCAAGCCAAGGGTGAGAAATTCAGGTTGTTCTAATCACTGCTGGTAAATTACTTTATTTTAATTCAATTCTGCAATTGAAAAATAGATTCTGGTTTTAGGTGCATCACCAAAGCTGAATTTAGTGACCTCTTCCAAGGCCATGCCAAATGAGAGCAGCCAGAGGGCCCCAAAGAGGGAGAAAAAATCCACGGCTGTGCTCACAAACACGATTTGATCATTCTGAGCCCCAGCTTCCCACTCATTAAAAATGCCAGGAGCAGTTTCAAAGCTCCTCAGCTATTCTGAACTGCAAAATAAATACCACTGGTTTAGAGAAAACCTCAGGAGGGTTTTCTCCCTACTAATTATTTTCAGTGTTTTTTCCAGATTTTTTTTTCCCCTTGGGAATATGGTTTCAGCATTGCCAGCTGCTGTGTGGTTCTTGGGGTTCCTGACCTTTCCCCTTCTGCTGCTCCAGCTTCTGGGCTCCTGGAATTTCGGAGAAGTCGTGATTTCCTCTTGAGGGACCAGCAGCTTTTAGCTCGTGGAGAAGCACAAGAGATCTTGGGAAGGTTACAGATGCAGAATTCAGAAGGAAAAGGGGCTGTGCCCAAAGTCTAGGTGGCTAAAACAATTACACGTGTTTGGAATCCTCACTGATCCCAACCCTCTCATCCTCCTTGGAGCTCCACTGCTCAACAGCTGATGGACATTTGAGTTTCCAGCCCCATGCTGCTGAGATGGTCAAAGCAACACGAGCTGATAATTAGCAAAAAAATTATCACACCGCCAGGAGGAGGAAAAAAATAGGGGAAAAAGAATGGTGTGACTGAAGCTGCCGGTTTGCCTGGCGCGTTTTCCCTTTGGCAGCTCATCCTTGGGCTCGGGAGAGGACCTCAGAGAGCTGCTGAGTGCCCTTCATGGCCAGGGCTCTCATTAGCCACTTGTGCATCCCTGCAGGCTTCTGGATGAGCTTGCCCAGAGCCGGGCACCCCTCGGGAGGGCACGGAGGGGAGGCTGGAGCCTCCTGCACGACTGGCTCCTCGTGGCCGAAGGGAGCAGGCTGGCTGGTCTCCTTCTCCTCCCTTCCCTCACTCCCTGCCTTTGTTTTGCTTTGTGATGAGCTACTGGCTGTAAGTGATGTGAATTGGTTTGATTTCATTAATCCCTTTAAAAAATATCGGTCTGGTGCTGGTGCATTTCCCCTCCATCTCCCTGGACAGGCTGCTGGCTCCGCGCCCCGGCGGGATCGGGAGCTCTGGCTGCTGGCATGGCTGCCTCCCAAATTCCCTCAGCCAGCGGGAATTTTATGATATATTTATGATATTTATGATATAATCCAGCTTTTCCCGGTGATTGTCTCCATGGGGACAGCACTGATTTCCTGGCTTGGCACACCAGCTGTGTACCAGCATCCTGGGTGTGCTGCAAGCCTCCATCCCAGCCTGGGAGAGGATGGATGAGCCAGCGTGGACGTTCCTGTGGGAGCAGGGCTCTGTCCCACAGCCAGCGTGGGTCCTCCAGCACTCATCTGAACTTTCCAGGCAGGACACAGGTCAAGCACGAGGGATCTGGGTGTTCTTACTCACAAAACAAATTATTACTCAGGTTGAGCAACTGGCACCTGCCCAAGAGGAGGAAGAATTATCAGAGAAGCTTTCTGCAGAGATTCTGCCCTGTCTGGTGCTGGGACCTTATCAGGGCTGGACAATGTTGAGGAAGGATGTTTGTGCAGTCAGACACTTTCTGTTGGAGAGATTTCTCCTCTACCAACCAGAACAGCTCCCACTCATGTGGAGAGCTTCCTCCTTGGCCGTGGCAAATGTACTTGAGGCCGTGTACCTGAGCCCAGCCCTGAAAGCAACCACTGTGCTAAAGTGTTTGCTTGGCCTCAGAAATGTGGAGAGAGGGAATTTCTCTTTAGGAAGCTCAAAGATGTTGGTTTTGAGTTCATTCTGTGCCTGATCCAAAGCTTCTTGAAGTCAGTGCAGAGTTATCACTCATTGAGTCGGGCTGTAAGCCCACAAACTCAGACCTGAGCAGCAAAACAATACATAGCAGATATCTCCAAATGAAGAAAGAGCTTGTCTCCAAAATCCCTCCCTGAAATGCCAGGCACTGGAGATCCTCTCCCTGCTGGGCAACAGAGGGGTCACCCTTCTGAATCTCCATCTGCATCCATGTCCAGTTTGCCCTGAAACCTGCTGGAATCTTGTTCTCTGTTCCCCAGGGTAACCACACACCTCAGACAAAGCTTGATTTTTAAAAAAAAATATTGCTTTATTATCTTTTCCACAGGTGCATAGGTGTTTTACCTGCTCCTATAAACCTTTGGAAGGTTTTGTTGGAAGTAATTAAAGTTCTTCTCCAGCAGTGAAGGTTGGTCAGGATGAGGGAGGTCCTGGCACAGAAGGTGGCTGAGAGCAGAGGGCTGGAGCTTGCCCTTCCTCCTGGGCTCTGTCCAGCTCTGATGGAATTTGCTCTGACACTTCCCACTAGAAGCTGGTCTTTGAGCTTTGCTTTCAGTATTTGGGACGAAATTTTCCAGGCCTACATGTGCCTCTTTGCAGCTGCTGGGAGCAGAGACCTCCGTGGTTTGTTCCTCTCAGCAACAGCAGTGAACTCACACATCGCTGGGGGAAAAACTACCCCAGTTTGCAGTGGAGTTTAGTGAAGATTTTCTCCTCCTCCAGGGAGGAAAACTCCTGTCTGTACATGACCAGAGGAACTAGTTAAAGGGCAAAGGCCAATCCTGCCACGTGCCATCCCCATGGATAACCCTCCAAGCACAGAGCCACTGCCACGGCCAGTCCTGCTGCTGGCATGGTGCTGCTCAGGTTTGGAAGCCTCCATTTCAGTGACTTCCCCTTTCAGTGGTTATCATCCTGGCTCGAGGGAGCCCCTGAGGTCAGCAAGGCTTGGCAAACCCCATGGAGATATAAATCTTCCTGAAAAGGGAACCCAGACCCTGAAGGATATCACAGAATCACAGAACAGTTTTGGTTGGGAGAGACCTTAAAGCTCATCTCATTCCACCCCTGCCACGGGCACCTTCCACAATCCCAGGGTGCTCCAGGCCCTGCCCAGCCTGGCTTTGGACACTGCCAGGGATGTGGAATGATGGGATGGGACTTCTCAAGCTCAGACTATCAGCTGCTACAGAAAATGTCCTTCAGTTGTGCCCTTTTTGGACTGAAGGTGTTTTTTTGGCTGAACAGACCCAGCTGCTCGTGTGCAGGTATCCCACAGCACACACTGGGATAATCCATCCCCCTATGGAAAACCACCCTGGACCACACTGCTGCTGCTTTTCTGACCCCTCTTGCTCTTCCCTTCCCTGTTTGAGGCTGCCTGGGATGCAGCAGCCATTCCTTGGGCGTGCTGCTCACCTCCTTCGAGCTCCCTCACCCACGGTGTCCAACCCCACATTCCTGCAGGCCAGCCTGACACCGTGGGCTCTCACAGGCCAGCGGGGGAAAAGCAAATTTTCCTTCTAGGCATGTCTGAAAGGAGGCATCAAAGAAGAATTTCCAGTGGAAAAATACCAAACTCTTGTACTTGACTGAGAAACAAAATAGATTGCAACAGTGCTTTCCTCTGGGAGGAATTTTCCTACCTGGGGGCACTGAGGTGGGGGAAAAGGACTTGAACAGACAAGTATGAGGTTAAAAAAATGGTCAGGTCCCTTTTTATTTACACAATCAAAAGGGGAGGTTGGTGGCAGAGCATCTCTCCCGCACCTGCTGTGCACCAGGGATGCACGTGGATGCCTCGTGGTGTTTTCCTGGATGAGGAAAGAAAAGCCTGGAATGTCTTGTGTTCCACCATGGTGTGCATTATACAGCCATAAACATCAATAAATTTATTGTGTATTTATAGATATTCAGGGCCATGAGGGCGCTCCAAGGCTGGAGCATCTCTCCTATGGGGAAAGGCTGGGAGAGCTGGGAATGTTCCCCTGGAGAGGAGAAGGCTCCAGGGAGAGCTCAGAGCCCTTGCAGGGCCTGAAGGGGCTCCAGGAGAGCTGGAGAGGGACTGGGGACAAGGCATGGAGGGACAGGACACAGGGAATGGCTCCCACTGCCAGAGGGCAGGGATGGATGGGATATTGGGAACTGGGAATTCCTGGCTGGGAGGGTGGGGAGGCCCTGGCACAGGTGCCCAGAGAAGCTGTGGCTGCCCCTGGATCCCTGGCAGTGCCCAAGGCCAGGCTGGACAGGGCTTGGAGCAGCCTGGGACAGTGGAAGGTGTCCCTGCCCATCCAGGGGGTGGCACTGGATGAGCTTTAATGTCCCTTCCAACCCAACCCATTCTGGGATTNCCTTTCCACACTTATTTAATGTAGATTTAATTTCATAGAATCATGGGAGAATTGAGGCTGGCAGGGATCTCTGGGGGTCACTCTGCTCAAGCAGGGCAACCTAGAACAGGTTGTCCAGCACCATTTCCCATTGGATTTTGCCTTTCTCCAAGCATGGAGGCTCCACGGCCTCTCTGGGCAGCCCTGTTTGCCCACCCTCACAGTGAAAAAGCTGCTTCTTACATTTAAATGAGATTTCTTAATTATCTCTCTCCATTTATATTAATTATTTTATTTTGAAGGCTCACCAGGGTCTTTGAAATGAACTTCCTTTCCAGTGCTGCTTCATGCCCACGACTCTTCCAGCCTAGGGCCCAAATTTGGGTCCAAATTCGGGTCCAAATTCAGACTCAGCTCTCTGGGGGTGACAGGCAGGCTCCAAATTCAGACTCAGTTCTTTGGGGGTGACAGGCAGGGTCCAAACTCAGACTCAGCTCTCTGGGGGTGATGTGCAGGGTCCAAATTCAGACTCAGCTCTTTGGGGGCCTCATGCAGGCTCCAAATTCAGACTCAGCTCTTTGAGGGCCTCATGCAGGCTCCAAATTCAGACTCAGCTCTCTGGGGTGACAGGCAGGCTCCAAATTCAGACTCAGCTCTCTGGGGGTGACAGGCAGGCTCCAAATTCAGACTCAGCTCTTTGGGGGTCTCATGCAGGGTCCAAACTCAGACTCAGCTCTCTGGGGGTGACGTGCAGACCTGACCCTGCCCTGGGGACGGTCCCACCTGACCAACCCTGCTTCATGGCCAGCAGGGAACAAGCTGGGCCACCAGTCCAACACCTCCCACTGCCCAAACACCCACAGGCACCGTTGTGTCCAAAGCACGTGCCTGAGCATGGCCTGGAATGGTGCTAAGAAGGGGATGGGGGCTCCTCTGGTGACTTCCTGAGGTGCCCTGGGCAGCAGGAGCCAGCCCTGGGGCTGACAATGGGCTGCTTGTTGGGCTGAGGTGCTCAGCAGGACCCCGAGGTGAAGGGGAGACTCCCTCTTACTGCTTCTTGCTTAATAACAGGCTTGGGGATATTAATTACCTTAATTAGGGCTGGCCAAACCTGTTTGGCTTGGAGCTGGGAGTCGGTGGGACCAGCTCTCTCAGCTTTTTTCTGCTCTCAGGTCTCGTGATGCTCCCCAAAGAGGAGACCTGTCCTATTTCAAAGGTAATTAAAAGGCTTTTGAGAGGCTCCGAGGATCCTGGAGCTTTCCGAGCCCGGAGCCCTCCTTTCGTGCGGGGCTGTGCTGCAGCAACAGCAGGAAAAGTGCCTTTCCCTCCCCAAAACTGAACCAGAGCTGTTCAGTAATTCAGGCAAGCACAGGACAACTTCCCAACCACGAGCATAAGCCAGCACCAGTGCAAAAAAAAAAGAAAAAAAAAACACAGGATCATAGGATCAAAAATTTAGGATCATAAATCCCCTGTGGAGACGTGGAGGGCGGGTTTCAGGTGAAGAACCCACCCGGGCCTGCAGTGAGGCTGCAGGGGCTCAGCTGTGGATTTCTTCTCTGGTTGTGGCAGCTGGGATCCTCACTGTGCCTGTGATCAATGCAAAGAGAGACTAAACATAAAGAAAAATGCATCACTTCCCTCCAGTGACTCTTTTTGCTTTCTTTTCCTTTCTTTTTCTTTCTTTTTCTTTTTCTTTTTCTTTTTCTTTTTATTCTTTTTTTCTTTTTCTTTTTCTTTCTTTTTATTTTCCTTTTTCTTTTTCTTT
>VWZV01006640.1:0-31090 GCA_013397155.1 Irena cyanogastra
GGCTGCTGCTCGGAAATCGCGCCTAACCTACCACGGTAGCAGATGTACAGGACTATAGACTCAAATATGAGAATTCATGAATTTCAAATATCTATATTAAAGTCTTATAGAATCATATAATCATTTAGGTCAAGATCATTAGGTCCGACCTGTACTCTAGGACTTCAAAGTCTACTGCTAAGCCATGTCTCTCAACATGTCTTTTAAATACTTCTAGGGCTTGTGACTCAACCACTTCCCTGGGAAATTCTTCCAGTGTTGGCAACCTTTTCAGGGAAGACATCTTCTCTTATATCTATTCTAAACCTACCTTGGGGCAACTTGAGGCCATTTCTTCTCATCCTATTGCTTGTTATATGAGAGAAGAGACTGACCCCATCTCGCTACCACTTCCTTACAGCAGTTGCATATGCTTTTTATTTGCAGGGGGTTTTGACCTTTTTTCTTTAGATTTTCTCAGACATTTCAGTCTATTATAAAGTTATAATTTGCCTTTGACCAAGTTATAACCCTTCAGTACTGTATCACTACAATCCATTTGTCTTTAAAATTTCTTTTTATTAAGAACTTGCATAGGATGGAGGACTTTGAATTGCCATAGAAAATGGTTCAAAGTATTATATGTGAAAGACATGGCAATACTGGTACGATAAGTTAGGAGAGAAATGCTCATCAGTTAGAGACAGATTGTACCAGAGAGATTGAAATATGGATGATGAATCGCATGTGCAGAAAAAAAATCCCTCTCTGTTCCCCTTACAAGTAAACAAAAATCCTTAAAATACCTTTTTGGTTCTTTCCCCTTTGGTAGGCTCAGCACTTTGTGTCTGAGAAATTAGTTTGACAAGACATTTGAGTTTACATATGCCAGATGATGCTAAGTGAGCAATGAATGTTATTTCTGTCTTGGTTCATGTATTTTTAAAATATACTTTATTAAACACATCTACCTTTAAAATGGAAAATACATAATTTATAAATGCATGTACTTATAATGGGAGAGTAGTAGAGCAATCATCAACAAATGAGAAATATTTATTCTCTCTGTAACACAAAATTACACTTCTCCATGGAGGGCTCTTCCCTTGCACGTGCATATCATTGGTTGTCAGGACTGGTGCTTGGGCATGATATGCAGAATTCCTGTTATGGAGGGCCTGATGTTTACATTTTCTGTACAGATACGACCATGTACCTAATGATGGATGCAGACAACACCTCCTCTCTCCAGGGAGATAAAGCCCTACAAGCGCTCCACCCACACACTTCTGGTTGATCTCTGACTTCAGCTTAGAAGAAGGAAGAGACAGTATGATGACATAATCTCTTCATTGACAAAATATTTTGTTTTCTTAATTAATGTTTCATCAGTCCAGTTTATGTAATTAAACAAAAAAGTGTTATTTATTACTTTCTTTAAAATGCTATACTAAAGATGCTGTCTGTTGAAGGTGGGAACAGACTCAGAGGTGTCCATCAAAAACATGAGGGCAAAAACGTCAGTTCTAACAGAGTTTCCGATTAGACCTTAGAGAAAGAATGCTTACCACAATTAGAACTGTCAAACACAGGCTGCCCAGCAACGCTGTGGAAACCACGGCCTTGGGGTGATAGACAGCCTGACCTAAATTAGTCCCCTCTTTGAGTGGTGCACTGGACAAGATGACCTTTAGTATCCTTGACAACAGATCTCGTTCATTCTCTGAACACATTTATACTCTGGTCATTGCCATAGCATCTGAGTGCAAAAAGCGCTAGCATTTCCGTGATAACGTGTAAATTTTATACATGCACACTTATATTTTACAATATGACATAGTCTAAAGAAGTGATAATAAGATACAAGACATATTCAAATAGATTTTTATAACAGAATTTCTTTCAACAAGTAGAACTTAGGTTCTTGTTTCACAGTCCTGCTTTCTTGACAGAGACCTCAATTTTTCCTAAATGCATGTTCTCAAAAAATAATTCAAATCAGCTTAAAACTAACTCCTTAAATAATAATACATAATGCTAAGAAAATCTTGATCTCTGTTAAAATAATTATACGTTTTATCCCAGTAATGGAAACTGCCTGGGCTGATAAATTCATTTTACAACATTAGCAGGTCTGAAAGCCTTTAGATTTGTACTTCATCTATTTGTTTGTGTCACACATACAGAAAACGTATTTCTGAGTCCTGGTAGCTTTGAAAAACCTTAGAATATAAGAAATAGGAAACACTGACTTCTTTAAAGCAATTATTCCTGAGACCTTACAGTGACTATGCTGACAAATATTTGAGGATCATAAAAGGGAAAGAAAGAAGTCACTGAATTCTAATCAACATATCATCTACTTCTTTCAACAATTACACTTTGTGTATTTGTAGGAAAAAAAAATACAGAGATGATGATACTAGAAGAAAATGTCTATTTATTAAAATTCACTGTTTGAAATCTAATTCGTTAAGACATTATCACTATGCTTCACTTTCTGAATTCTTTTTTTTTTTTTGTTAGAGACTGAAATTTCAAGTTCTGCAGTAACACCTAAAGTGGAATTAACTCTGTTACCACATGAAGAAATTCAAATAATCTTTCCCTTAGGAGTGCAAGAACTCCCTGGGAAAAATGAAATGCACTTCATGAGGTCAAGAAATGGACCCATGTGAACCCCATGAGGTTCACCAAAGCCAAGTATGAGGTCTTTCACCTGGTTTGGCAATCCCTGATATTTGTGCTGGCTGGAGAATGAAGGGATTGCTAGCAGCTCTGCCAAGAAGGAATTGGGGTGCTGGTGGATGAAAGGCTGAGCAGGAGCAATGTGCACTTGCAGCTCAGAAAGACAACTGCATCATGGTCTGCATCAAAAGAAGCCTGGCCAGCAGGGTGAGGGAGGTGATTCCTCCACTCTACTCTGTTCTGGTGAGACCCCACCAGGAGTGCTCAGTCCAGCTCTGGACTTCTTAGTACAGGAAAGACATGAACCTGTTAGGGAGAAGGGCTGCTGTATCAGAGCCTGGAGAAGAGAAGGCTCTGGGAAGATGTTATTTGTAATGTTTAAAGGGAGCTAGTAAGAACAGTTTAAAATAGTGTAGGTTTAGATTAGATATATGGAAGACATTTTTTACAGTGAAGGTAGTAAAACACTGGAATAAGTTGCAGAGAGGTGGCAGATGCCCTGTGACTGGGAATGTTCTTGGTCAGGTTTGATGAGGTGTTGAGAATGTATTAGGTACTCCAGAAATGAGATAACAGTGAAAGGAAGAAGTATATTTCAACTGCTTTGGCATCAGTCTCCAAAAAGGAATACAAGCCCTCCCTCCCCTTAAGGAGGAATTACAGACCATGATTAAAAAAAAAAAATAAATTAACACCTGGGAGGCAGTTAGGCCTCTCTGTTGGCAAGTGGAGGCTTATTGGGTGGTGATGGTAGCCCATACATTTTAATTAAAGATCATAATGAAAATATTTTAGGTTTCAATGTTTTCAATGTTTTCAGGTATATCCATTACCTGGCAAATGCTGATGTGTGGTCCTTAGGTTCAGATATCAATCACAACCTTGGTAGAAACTCAGAGTCTACAATGTATGTACTAATGAAGATGCCTCGAGAGACTGATCTGGAAGAAGAGAGACTAGACAGAGTTAAAGGAATGAAGTAGGTATTTATTAAAAGGCATTAAAAGGATACACCTTGGGCAGTACAAGAGCCTGACTGGGGCTCTGCCCAAGATTGACGCCTGGTGACAAGTTTTCATACTTTTATAAGTTTTGGTCCATTTACATATTGGGGTTAATTGTCCAGTTACAGCTTCAGGTTATGAAGTCTCATCCTCCTTTTGCTCTCTTCAATTCACTGTTGTTTGTACTTTTTGGGCCTGAGGCTGTAATGGTGTCCTTGGTTCTCAGACTGGAAAAGGATTGTTTTGTCTAACTAAACTGTGAAGAGAACTTACTTAATATGAAGTTCAGAGGTACACACCAATGCAGTACAGAATCTCAAAAATATGAATGGTAAAAGTTAAGGCATCAATGACTGTAGCCAATGCATGCCTTCATTGAACAATTACTAATGATTTCTGCTGTGGCACAAAATGGAATTTCTGAAGTCATGACTGGGAAACAACAAATAATCTCCAGAACTCACTCCCCATATAACTCAGCTGTCTGGCCAGCTGGGAAAGCAGACAGGAGGTGGTATTTAACAATTGATTATTAGTATCTGAGTGCTAATACAGCCATGCTAACAGCTGCTGTACCAAACATTGCAAATTTAACTGCTGCTTTGAAAGCAGCTGCACACCCATTGATGGTGGTGCTAGATATAAAAAATAGGTTCTTTATGGTTCCCTAGAAGGAGAAGTTTCCTTTCGCTTTGGAGGGAATACAGTACACCTGTAGCAGACTCCAACAGAGATATAAATATTCACCTATATTTGTTCATGCCACACTTGCTGAACTTTTGCAGAGACTCACTCCCCCAAGATGTGAAACTGTAACAAAATATAACTGTGACAAAACTTCCCCTGAGAAGGTGGGGGAAGAGGCAGCAGCAATATGGCAAGCAGTAAATAAAGCAGAAATTGAAATTCCACCTGGAAAATATTTGGGACCAAGTAAAGAAGGGTGAACCCTGAGTGAGAAAATTAAGCATAAAGAAGCAGTAAAAATTTTAACTGAAGAATTAAAAAAAATCAGTCACTGGGACCAGTACACTCACACACCCCTATTACAGCTGAATGGGGTTTCTATATTTTATTATAGCATGTATATAATTGATATTACTGTTTTCTCTTGGTATGTGTAGAAATTACCTTAATTTTTATGATAATAAATATGACTCAAATGAAAAAATACTGTTTTTCTGCTTAAATTGGACAAAATTTAATTTAACAGAAGTCTGAAAAATGTTTTCTCTCAAGTTAGTATGGGGTTTTTTTGTGTAGAATTAGTTGCTTCCCCTCCCTCCTCCTCACCCTTTTATTTTCTTAAACCTGAACTCGCTTAGGGAAGGGTAAGATTTCCAAGTAGGTGAATATTTACAAAAATAGGTCTGTATTTTCACTTAAGGAATTTGTACTTCTGCATTTCATATTTCTTATCCAGGATTTTATTCTAGAAATACATTATATACATAAGAAGCAAATAATAGTTATAATAATATGCTGAGTAATGTATGGAAGGTCAAGAGACAGCTTGGTTTTTTACGCTTTCCATTTTGCTAATTGATTTGAACAATATGACTTTTTTTTCTTATATGAAAGTTTAATTTTCCAAATCTCAGGTAACTAAATTGGAATAATAATTAAGATTGTACCTAGGTGCTTCTGTATTACCTATATTGTGATTCAGATTTTATCCAGAACTTTGTATTCACTGCATGAGCCTTTTATGCCTGTTTAAAGTACCCATTGCTCTCCTTTTGGATCTGTTTCACTTCTTAATGGACCAATGCCTAAACCGAGCATTTCTATTGAAATGATAAAAAAGCTTAGCTTTGGCACTTAACAAACTATAATTAAAGTGATACTATAATTAAAGTATAGTCTCATGAACTTTATTAAACAATTAGTGCAGGGTACCCTCATATTTTCTTCTCAAAACAGTGAAATAAATTCAAAAACACATCAGCTGGTTGATCAAGAGTTCCAAATGATACCTAGTCTCAATGAAATAAATTACTAAATTCCCATTGATTTCTTTAGTGTTAAAATATCCTACAATAATAAATGAGAACAAATAGTCCACTAAGCTTAACATTTGGCATTAAAATTTTGATTTTGTTCTTGCTAAAGCTAGTGAATAACTCTGAACTTGCATAGAATTAGATTTGGAACTGAGAAAACCATGGAGGATACAAGCAGTATGATCTAATTAATACCTAACTATCCTATCTGAAAACAAAATAAAAAACCTCACAAAAAGTTCTTACGGAATAAACCATTATATTCTATTTCTGGAAAATGTCTTTAACAGTAGTTTAATATCATTAGTGATAGTGTAGCTTCATCAATTTTTCTGTGAAGCAGTGAGAGGGTGAAAAATCTGTATGGGTCTGGTGTGACAGAAATTACATTTTTAATAGTTACATAAAAGATAAAATTAGGTAGAAAAAGACTTCGCTGTTTTCTGCTGTCCTACAAGAGCCAATAGTTGAAAAAATTTCCAAACTATGAATTCAAACAAGCCATAGAAGTTATGAAGACCTCCTCCAACCCTTGCATATTTTTATTAACTGTGTGTGAGAGTAATTTGGTAATCCAAACATCCGGCAACCCAATAGGCATGTACAAATCCCATCTGCAGGTAGAAATGCTTCTCTGCTTACAAATGACAATTTACACTAAATTGTAGTATAAGGAAGTAATTATATTATTATTTTTTGCCTTATATGTGAGTAGGTACAAAGAATAAACTTCACCTGATTTCTTATTCCTTTTCCACAAAATCAGTTCTTAAATCCCAGAACACCAAGTGATGGCACTTATTAAGGAATGGTATGCTTTATTTTTACTCTATGTTCCATTTTCTTTGGTGTTTTCATTATCCTTTGGGAGTATTCAGTATCACCAAAATCCAGGTCAAACATAAAAAAAAACCCCAAAAAACAATCATAGCAATGCATGCATGAAATCCAGATTAAAAAATTATCTGGCACCAAAAGATTTGGACTGGAATTGGATTTGCTGCATAGGAAAACCACCAGATTTAACCTAACATAAATATTTGTTTGTGCTTCTAAGAAAACAGTGTATGTTTAATATAAATAATAAATGATATTGAATAAGTTATAATCCATATTTACTATATGTAACATTTTTCATTTCAAAAAAGATCTTGAAGCTTTATACAATGATATGTAGTAAAAAGAACACACTCATCTTACTTAGGCTCTGAATAAAAACAAAAATTCAGTGAGAGTACATCATGCCTTATAATGATAAAACCATGATACAGCCTCAGATACATGATTATTTGCATGATGTTTCCCTTTCTGTAAAGTGAGTTCTGTTGAATAAAACATAGCGTAAAATGTTTTCCAAGCAACATGAAATTACAAAGTTTCTGGACTGCATATGAAGGAAACCACTCTGCTTTCAAAGACATAAACTACTGAAAATACATTATGTTTGCACCTATAAAGGAAAGGGGAACATTTTCTCCTTGATACAGAACCTAATAGTTTGGCATCATGCTCTGGTGTCAGTTTCTGTGTATACAGAAAAGCATTTAGTATATAGTAATTAAATTCTACAGTCCTTCAGGCCATAATACCAGAGCTATAGTACAGAATATAGTTTTAATGTATTTTTCTTTCTGTCTCTACTTAATCAATCTTATAAATCCTCTTCTGGAAAGCAAGCATATGCAAAATATTTTTTTGTCTCCAAGCAATTCTATTCTTTGTGGATCATGATTGGAGTGCAGCCAGAAAACTATTTGCAGGCAGACAGGTCTGTGGACAGCACTGGCTGTGTCATTTTTGAATCTGTCCTTTAGGACAATGTTCTTCCAGATGATATTCTTTAGAAACAATGCTTTAGTAAAAACACAGGGAGCTGAAGAGCATCTGTTCAATATACTGCTGGACGGTATCCACTTCCAAATTGTATTTTTACCTTTTTACAACAAGTAATTGCAGTAAGCTGGAGAAATACTAAAACATTCTTTTTCCTGTTCAGAAATTAGGCCTACACCTGGTGTGTTCAGTCACCTTGTATTCTCTGGGTGCAGTTGAGAGTCAGTCCCCATGCATCCATCCAGGATGAACTATAATTTTCTGCCACTTAAATAAGAAGCTAAACCATTTTTTTATTGGCTGGCATGCCATACTACAGCAAAGAGAGATAAGGAGCTCAGTTCTATTTTCTTATAATCAAAAACTTTGGCAGGAAACAAGCTGCAGCAGCATATTGGGCAAAGACAACTGAGAGCCTCTATTGACTTTCATCTCTTGCTAGTGAAAACAGTAGGCAAAAAAAAGGAACAATACTTATGCATTGTCAGACCTCAGACTGAGTGCAGAACTGCAAGTGAAGATTCCCTTATCTTTGTGTTTATAACCATTATGTTTGATTTGGAAATAATTCTGAAGTGATAAATATAGCCACATATTTATTCCTATTTTGCAGTATCATTTTTGGCAGTGAAATTTCCTTAAAGAAGTCTCTCTGTGAAAAAAATATTATACTTGAAACAGATTATTCAGTTTGTTTACCTAGCATTAGCATTTAGCATTAGCATTTAGCATTTATTTACAGTTCAATACTGCTTGGTGACTGTGGATAAATCTATGTAAACGTGTGTGATATTAAGGAGGAACAAATTCAGTCTCATCCTAAAGTTTTGGAGTCAGATAAAGTTCCTTGACATCAGACTCACAAACCAGCAATTGATCCAGAAGTATGATGGTATCACTTTGGCCAGGAGCTGAGTTCAGTGCAAATGGGCCAAGTATGGGGAGCCAGGGTGAACAGGAAAATGCAAAAAAGAACAGAGAATAAGATGCCTTTGTGTGAATAGAAAATTAACTGAAATTAACCAAAGAGTTAAAACTGAAAGTTCTGGAAAGGTAGATCACAGAGTTATTGAGAACCAACCTGACTGATGGCTTGGGCTGACACCTGGTTTGAAAGAGCTTCTGAGAAAGAGGCTGAAGGAACGTGGTTATGTGGGCATGGAATGAGGCATGAGGAAGGCAGACCCCTCAGGTGCCAGAGGCAGACATGGAACCTGGTCAGAGCATGCCCTCGAGGTCACTGGGAAGGTGTCAGAAGGCAGTGCATGCCCAGGTGGGGCAGGAATTGATGGGGGAAGCTTTTTACTGATGCAGACCCTACTGCCTACTTGCCTGCTTAGTAACAATCATACTATTTGATGTTCAGATCTTCAACTCTAGCTCAGACAAAATTAGTTCTAGTTCATAGGGGTAATTTAAAATAGCCTGGCTAATTTTTTCCCCCCATTCTTTGTGGTTTTTGGATTCCTGTGAAATGAGAAGCAGAAATTATGAAATGCTTTGGTATGCAGTATTTTTGTGTTGCTGATATGCTATAGCAATGAGATTCTTTCACAATTAGAAAATTACTTCCAGATTAAAAATACAATAGTAAGCAGTTCTCAAAGTGTTCTTTTTCAAAAGGAGTTGAAATCTCCTTGAAGGTTTTAGAGAACTGTATCTTACATCAGTGAAGAAAAACAAAATTTTATTATAAGCATTTCCAGAAACAGACTAAATTTGTATATCCTCAAATGAAATAGCTTACTTTTGTTAAACTTACACTTGAATATTGAAATATCATACTAAGTATAAACATCTTTATCACAGCATCAGGACATTTTGAGCCTGATACAGTGCATTTTGCCTTGATTTTGAAAGGAAAATAACATCTGCTGCATCTTTATAATGGTTTTCTGAGAATTGCCATGTTAGCTTAAAGCATTTTGGTTTCAATTAATCCATATTTCCTAGTTTAAAAAAAGAACAACAATAAACCTCTTTGTTATCTCACATAACTGATGCTGTGTAACTATACAAATTTTAACTATGCAGTAGTGCACTGTGCACTTCTTTAAGTGCTGCTTGAAAAACAGGTTTGTTAGAAAATACAAGTCCTATGGAAGAGACTGCTCTTACAGCATTAAAACTTATAGGTTTCAGAAAAAATGTTCAGATAATTTCATATCCATCACTGTGGCTGTGGCTGCTTTTTCCTTTTTTTGGGTGATTAGTGTCTACCAGAGAAGTCTTACGGGTCCACCAGCAGGATATATTGTTTAGAAGAATCAAGATCAAGATTCTTGATACTTGTATGAGGTCGATGGCACTTACACCTCTCTGGCATTCACAGTGGTTGAATTAGAACATTACAGAGTGAATTCTGCCAATTCCATTGGGTTTTCATTTACCGATAAGTTTCGTTTAACTCCGTTTCTATTTGAATACACAGAATTTTTAGTTCAGAGCTATATTTTTTTCTAAAACTTACATTAGAAACTTACTTTCATTTATTTTGCACACACACAAATGTACCTGGTCTGTGGTAGCATTTCCCATGTCTTTTCCAGTGACAACTTTCAATACTCCAAGTTTGTCTTCAGCTGTCAGCACTTCTATCTTCGTCTGCTATAAGATATCAAATAGAAACAACATAAAGTTTGTATGGAGATGCATGAAAATATTTGGCTTTTGTCAAGGATTATTAGAGTGTAGAATTACTGATTAATGTATTGTTAGAAAGCCATTATGTATAAATATGTTATACAGTCTTTGCTTTATCTTATGAAGCCATGTTTTGTATGTGGTTAGAACTACCTTTGCAGCAGAAAATTTGTGTCTGTTCTTGTGCATGGACACAGCTCACCTGACATACATTTTTGCCTTTTGCTGTTTCTCTTCTCTGATGATGAAGAAATGTGAAATCTTTCTTTTTATGCTGACAACATGTCAATTTTTCATCTTTTGCATGCTGTTATCTTTTCTCACTCTTCTTATTTTTTTCAGTTTCATTATGTTAGCAAGAGAAATGTAGTTAGCAAGAGAAATGTAGTTATATGTCATAACTTTTGAAAATGCAGGTAAATAATATTTTAGTAGAGCTTGTTTATTTGACAAGGTGAGGGATTTTTTTGGTTTTGTATGTTTGTTTGTATGTTTGTTTGATTTCTTTCTGCTGGTTGAAATTGTGCCAGTTTCAGCTGTGGTAATTTCCTTCACAGTATGAAGGCTGGTATGGTTCTGTGTTTTGGATTTGTGCTGAACATAGTGATGACAATACAGAGATGTTTTTGTTCTTGCTGAGCAGGGCTTACACAGAGCCAAGGCCTTTTCTGCTCTCTGTACTGCTGTGCTGGCGAGAAGGCGGGGGTGCATGGGAGGCTGGGACGAGACACAGCCAGGACAGGTGACCCAAACTGACCCAAGGGATATTCCTGACCATGTGACATCATGCTCGGTGTGTAAAGTGGGGGGAAGAAGGGACATTTAGAGTGATGGTGTTGGTCTTCCCAAGTCACAGCTGCCTGTGATGGTGCTGCATTCTTTGGGGATGGCCAAACTCCTGCCTGCGAATGAATTTACTTTGCTTTGATTGTGTGTGAGTCTTTTGCTTTTCCTATTAAACTGTCCATATCTCAACCCACGAGTCCTTTATCTTTTTACCCTTCTGATTCTCTCCCTAATCCCACTGGTGGGGTAGGAAGCGAGCAGCTGAGTGTGACTTTTACATAAAAGTGAAATTTTTGTTCATAGATTTCTGTGTCTTTCTCTCTAAGAAAAACTGGCAATCATGTATATAACTCGTCTTAGAAAGGAAAAACTAAGATGCAATTATCTCCTGATCTATGGTAGGATCTTCCACAAAACAAATAAAAGTTGGTATCTAAATAAAAAGCAATAAAACCCTTAAGCAAACCTATGATTTTTTCCTGTAATTGTAAGAATGAAGAGAACACACAATCACATACAGTTCTACAGAGTTTTTTTTCAAATCAGCGTGGCTATACAGCTCCCCTGGAAAAACTTCTCATTTTACAGAAATATTCTTGGTTAACATTTTACATATACACACACACACACACACACACACACACACACATATTCACATATCTATACACAAATGCACATAAGAAAATCTATGTGATGCATAAGGTATGTATGTCTTGCTGTTGCATAGAATATAAAGTACATTTAGTATAAAACTTAGTATGATATGTAAAATGCCATTTAAAATCAATGAAAAATTTTCACAATGGAGAAAAATACAGACCTGAATCTAAGCCAAATTGCTGAACTTAAATTTTAAAAATGGTGTGTGTGCATGAGAAAGATTTGAAATTTATTTTAAAAAATTAGCTTTTAGATATGTTAAACTAAGGTAGATATATAGCAATGATTATGATTGAAATACAATCATATTTCACTGGCTGGATGCAAACAGTATCAAAATGTAACACTTTATCAGACATACAATTAAAAACTATTGGCTAATTAGATTTTTTATGAATTCTCTGTTAGTCCTAATTTAGACTTTATTTTTGCCATACATGTGAACTAAGGGACTAGAATAGTTATTTTTTAAGACCCTGTTTGAGCCTCTGAAATTTTTATATATTATTTATTGTTATAAATATTTTGTTTATAAATGTTTATTTATTATTATATTATTTTATTTGCTTTTTTATTACTATCATGTTTAAACCAATTTTAGGGTTTGGATAAAAAGTTAAAATTATGTTTTCCAGAAATTTCCAGCGCAACTGTGAATGGTTGAGAAGCTGGACAAATCTCTGCATAGTACATAAGCTATGTCAGGTATAGTTTTAGAAAGTATAAACAAACATGTATATGTATACACATTGCAATAAGGTGAATTTTCTTTACTCTGGTTATTATTTTTTTTATTTATATATAAATACTTACACATTAAAAAATGTAACATACTAATTATCCTTAAAAATATTATTTATCTTAACCACAGAACATGCTTGTAGAACTACAGAATTTTTAATATAGACAACATATAATACTGTATATTAAAATATGCTTGAAGTTTTTTTGGTGAGTTTATTAGCTCAAAGACTTCTTTCAGAAATATTTCTTGATGCTCTAGAAATAACCTTTTCCACTCTCACTAATTTTTGCTACTAGACAGAGAATAGAAACACCAAATAATTGAAAGTCAATGAAAGGAAAGAATATATAGGCAGACTGTGCTAAGAAAATTTGGGAAAATTAATGTGAATAGATTCCAAGACTGAAAAGGAATAAAGTACCTCGATCTCTACCTTGCTCTAAAGGAAGGAAGAAATTCTCTTTGTTCTCCTTGTTAGTGATGTCTCAACTCTTTTTGGAAGACTTCAGGGTGGTGCAGCAAAACCTTCTCAGGCCTGCCCAGCAAACACAGTCTGAGGAGTTGCACATGGGCAGTGTCTGCATAACACCACCCAGCAGTGCAGCAGATACTGGGAAAGCCTTTGTCCAATATTTTAAACTGGTTTATCCAGGCTCATCTGTGTTGGTTTGGACTGTGAATATGCAATATTGGTAACTATACTAATGAGTCAGACTATAAAGCTGTTAAAACTTTAATTGGACTAAGAGTAAATAGTTTGGTTTCACATGAGGCATTCTCCTGTTTGTTTGTAGAAGAACTTTTGAGTTTAACAATTTACATAAACAGAAGGGCATAATTATTGTCTTCAGATTACAGAGCAAATATGTTGAATTGATATACATTATAAAATAAAAATATTTTATTTATTTCTAAAATTTATTTATTTGTTTATTTATAAAAATAGAACTTTCTTCTGCTGTTGTTTATCAAAGATATGCATGGAAATTTGCAAGGATTGCTCCATAAAACTTGCTAACTCTGACTAGATGTGTTTGTGAGTTGGGTGAGTCTTTTAATGTTATTTGAACACCTTCAGGAAATGTACCAGTGTATGAATGCATAAAAGCAAAGAAATGCCATTTTATAAGTTTTGGAAAGATTAAATGCCAAGAGTTTTATTAAGCAGAGGAAGGATCCCAGAGGAACAGAAACACATTTGTTTAAACAAAACTAGGAGGTGGACTGCCAGGTTTGCCAGCTAAGCATTTGCACCTGGCTGACAATATGTTGATACAGATGGTATCTAATGCAACATTTGGCCATGTTCTACATTGGCTGGAATAAAATATTTTTCTTTGGGACATCAAGTTAATATTTTAGCTTCATTATATTTAGGATAAAACCCACAATGTTAAAGAAATAAATTGACATAAAAGATATATCTATTCACATCTTGCCTTTACTGGAGAGCACAAAGAATCCATCCAGTCATGAAAATGCAGATATTTGACTAAGGTTATCAAGAATGACTACTTCACACATGAGGAAAGCCTTTTTTCTCTATTTTATTTATTTATTACATTATTAAAAAATAGAAAAAAAAAACCAAACAAAACAGCAGACCTGTTTGTTTGTTTTTTAATTTTCTTGGTCTGTCTGGGATGGAGTTAATTTTCTCCATACTGGCCTGTGTAGTGCTGTGTTTATGACAAAATGGTGTTGATAACAAACCAGTGTTTCATCTGTAGCTGAGCTGTTTGCACAGCACCAAAGGTTTCCCCTTCTGCCTGTGTCTTGCCTTCTTCCCTTGCCTCTCTGCAGTGAGTAGGCTGAGGGGGCAAGGAACTGGGAGGGACACAGTGTGAAAACTGACCCCGTTTGACCAAAGGGATAATTAACATCACATGACTCCACACTGAGGATACTGCTTTTCCTAGATAACCTTTGCTCAGACACTGGCTGGGCACCAGTCTGTGGGTGGCAGGTGGTAAGTGCTTGCCTTTGCACCTCTTTTTTTTTTTCTTTACTTATAAAGCTGTCTTAATCTTAATTCATTTTTCTTTGTTGATTTTTGCCCTTTTGATTCTCACCCTTTTGTCATGGTAGACTGGTTGGTACTTAGTTGACAGGGCTCACCCCACCACACTAACCAGACTTTTACATATTTACTATACACAAATGTAATATTTTAATGCAATTTTTGTATTTTTTATTTTGTTTTGATAAATTTGAAGCATTTCTTAATTTTATTTTAATTTTACTGTGGTATTCTCATCTCTAAGCTTACCATACTTTAACACATCTTCCTGTCAGGTCAACACCAGGTTTGTAATTGTTCAATTTCTCTGAGGCCTAAAATCCAGTAGATAAAATTATCTGCCATTTACTACACAGTTATTTACACTGAATAATTTTTTTTCAAATTTCTGAAATGTCACCTATGTATGGCAACAACTTAGTGGTCCTACTTCAAAGTGAATTAGCTTTCTCTTCCTAATGCAGCTTCTTTCCCTGAAGCAAACCCAGTGGACACATAAGATACAGTTCTAATTGTTTGACAACTGTTTGATATGTCAGATGTAAGTTGAATCTTCTTGATTCCCATGTCAACAGAAGAGAATGTCAATAAATTAACTCTCAGTTTTTCAACATACAAAGATACCTAATAAGTGTTCATTTTATTTTCTAGGATTTATTCTGGTTTGACAGGTAAGACTGTGAATATTCAATTATTTTAACAATAAATTCTTAGCTTGATATGGAAAGTTAGTTTTCACTTGCCCATAAACACAATTTTGAGTAAAGCAAATTGACTAGTTTAAAATACTGCTAAAGTGATTTGCACCAGGAGGTGTGTTTGTGTGTGACAAACATCTGAAAAACGGTTTCTAATAATATTTGCTCATTTTCTCTTTCTTGATAGTTCATTTCTACTTGATTTTTCTTCTGATTTTCATTAAAATGGAAAGCTTGGATTCATTCACTGAGACAAAGAGGCTCTTTGGGAGCTAAAAAATTTCTCCTATGGTTGAAAATATTGATATACTGAGGTTTTACGTGTACATGTCTGTGTAAATCACATCTCTTTTATATCACCCTCTTCTATATTTATGTTGAATTCCTGCTGTTCTCATCTGCAAGATTATTTTTTGAAGCCTATTGTATTTTAAAGCTATGAAGTGTAGTATCAAAATTAATTCAGATACTTCCCTGCATCATTCAGAAAACTGGGTAAGGAGTGAGAAGAAACATAAACTGCCCCCTTTAGATGTATCAAGTGCTATCACTATAGAACTAATGAACTAGCTAAATGTATTAGTCATTACAAATCTGAAGAAAAACCTTGAAGACATATTCATTATTTATGTTTATTTCAGGATATTTCAGGAGCTGACAAACAGCGTTGTTACAATTGGAAAGAAAATTGGCAGAAAGCTGGGAGCACTTCAGAGAACTTCTGCACTCAGAGAAGCTATAGAAGGAAGAATTAAAGTTTTGTGTTAAGTTTCTTTACAAAATAGGTTTATACAAAAGGAAATATCAGTGTAGCAGAAGTATATATCCTCTCTGAACATAGTACAGCAGCTGATTCAGGAATCATCCTTCTATTTCAGTGCATGCATTTTTGGAACATCTGGATTAACTGCTACATTTGAAATAGAACAAGTATGGTTTTAACTATCTTGTTTTAGATCAATTGCCTTTTTTATTTCTATTTTTTTAATGAAAAAAATGGACATGGCCAGACTGGAAAGAAATTGAGTTATTTACTCACTTCTCCTCTCTTCAGTTAACAGTAGAAAACCATTTATTTATGTTTGCAAGTCTCTGCATATTCTAGTCTTTTTACACAAACTACAGGTTCTCATGCTGTCAGGAGTAAAACATGTTTACTTGAGAAACAAACAATCTTTTAGGTTGGATACATGACATAAAGCAGTTACTTTTTCAATAATTGTTTCAAAGGTTACGTGAGACCTGATAGAGACCAAGATGAAGTTAATTGCAAAGGAAAAATTTCTGTGCTAATATAAATTTGAACATGTACAAAGATTTCCATGGAGTTGAATTCTCTACTGAAATTTTACTTACACATGGCAAGACTCCACAGAAGAGAAATTGATGTCTAAACTAAAGTCTGCACACAAGAGAATTTATACAGCTCAGCAAAAGGAAAACCATTTAGTAGCATTTAATTCTCAACATGGCTCAGGCTAGGGACTATTCCCAAGGCAGGTCTGTTGTGATAATCTTGTTTTAGAGGGTAAGAGAACTCAATAGTATGGATAAGGCTTATTCTGTGTTCTTTATTTTTCTAGATGGATTTTTTTTGTTAAGTTTGAGTAGAGTTTTTCTTGTTCACCCATAATGAAAATTAAACCCGTCTAGCCTTATGCCTTATGGTTTATTGTGAGTTTTGCGTGATCAGCTGGAGTCCCAGTCACTATTATGATTTGCTAAGATCTTCGGATCTTAAAGATTGCTTAACTGTGCTATTAATAACAGACTTCAGTGTGTGTTTAGAATATAGTCTTAAGATTTTTAGTGTGATCCATAAAACATGGAATGGACTTCTGTTTTTTATTAGGATGATAATTACAGAGTACACTGCCTTGTTGTTCCTCTGATACAAAATTAATCTCTTCAACACAGTCTAATATTAACTTTATTCTTTCAATGTTTAATATTGCCCATGTCTATTTGCATGGTAACAATCATTCTTACACAGCATCAACAATAAAATATAAACTTTCATGCAAATTTGCTGAACTCATTCAAAATGTTCCTGACTTAAAGGGCTTATTAAGAATCAATCAGTTCTTGTTTATATTGTAACATAAAAAAAAATTAAAGAACAATAGAAAGCAATCTGACATGAACACCTTCGGAAAAACGCCTTCTATGTATAGTTTAAAGACTTTAACTTAGAGATCTTTTACAGCCACCCTGCACAACTATTTGGCACACAAACTTATTGCATAGTTATGTCTAGAACACACCTAGACTTGTAGATATGAGAATATGTCTTGGGAAACATTCCTAGTTTGAGAATTCTTCCCTATTTGTTGATTGGTAAATCAACAAGGTTTGGCAAGAAACTAACAAACTAACTGTAATTTGGAAAAAAGAATTTTGATTACGAAAAAGAAAGGCAAAAAGGGGCAACTGTGTCCTGGAGTGCATCAAGGAGAGCATTGCCAGCTGGGAGGTGATTGTTCCACTCCACACTGCAGTGGTACTGCCCGAGTTCAGTGGGCAGTTTTAAGTACTTCACTGTAAGAAGGACTTAGTAGAAGCTATTGAAGTGTGTCCAAAGGATGACCAAGATGATAAAAGGTCTCAAGGGCAAGACTTACAAGGAGTGGCTGAGGTCACCTGGCTTGCTCAGCATAGAGAAGAGAAGGCTAAGGGGTGACCTCATGGCAATCTATATTTTCTTTAAGGGTGTCAGCAGAGGGTAGGCATTGATCTCCTGCAACAGGGCACAAGCAAATGGAATGCAGCTGCATCAAGGAAAGCTCACATTGGCCATTAGGAAAAGCTTCTTCACTGACAGGGTAGTCAGTCACTGGAATATGTCCCCCAGTGAAATAGTCATATTATCCAGCCTGTCAGAGTTCAGGGAGCATCTGGACAATGCTCTTCAGTCATGTGCTTTAATTTTAGGTAGTCCTGATACCTTCTGCATTTGATTTCAGAACTCAAGAACATATAATTGCATACAGTTTTATGTAGCCATGTATGATGTGGATATCTGTGGTAGCAAAGTGTTACTTATAAAGTATTTTATCGAAAAGAAAAATGAAAAAAATAAAAAAAGAGATTTATTATAGCATACTTGGACTTCTGCCCCTTCCTATGTTTGCTAAATTTATTTGAAGTATACTAGAAGTACAGTACTTTCACGTAAGTGCATTCAGGCATGAAATAGAATCATGCATTTTTAAGAAAATTGCTTTCTAACAAATTTATTTCAGAATATGCACATAATTAGAGTCACAGCTCTGCAAAGCAGTCAGTCAGTATTATATCACCATTTGGCAACCACCACTTTGTAAACAAGATGTGCCATCTCAGGATGTGCATTCCACTTCAAAATTTTACTGGTGCTCACTCAGAGATAAGAGGTATTTCAAACCGAGACATTTTATTGACTAGCCTGACGTCAGACTTTGATCACAGAATCATGTTGACAATAGGATGTTTATTTCCATGTAGCCTGATTAAAATAATAGAATTTCAAGAACAATTGGAATTGTGTCATTGCATATCAGATAAGATGCTGCATTAGTCTCGTTACTGTGATGTGAACCTATCAAGACTTCAGTGTATTTTTTTTACCTGAATCTCTGTTACACAGCAGATGGGATGTCTAACATCCTTTTCTATTTGAAGCATGCAAGCTCTAATAAACAAGAGGGTTTAGAATGTTAAACCAGCCAGCCATATGAAATATGTCACACAGTTTGCTGTCAACCTAATTAATTAGATAGCATTATTTGTTGTCCCCAATGAACTCAGATGAGCTCAATGACTGATAATAGCCTCATTCTTTTGAGGGATTTTCTTTTTATTTTATTCACTTTGATATAAGAAAGAGTGTTTAAAGAGGGAAAAAAGATCCTACCACAATGAGGGGTTATTCAGAAATACATACTTGTGACTTTTTAATATGAGCAAACATTTGGCCTCATACTAAGGTCATTTTAATTTTAAATCTTCCAGAGTAATGTTTCTTGAATAACTACTATTTCAGTAATTATCTTGCACTTTCATAACACATTTCTGGACGTGTTTTTTAATAGAGTTCTTGCCCTTCAGACTGCAGAAAGACTCAAAAAAATTATGTGAACACCACTTATAATACAAGACAAACAAAATCTTATGGTCAGCATAACATACGGGTCTTCAAATCAATCTTAAATACAGAAGGCTATTTTCAGTCAGAAAAACATAATTAGTTGCTTTTCTTGTAATTTTCATGTTCAGATTTGCATTAGAACAAATAATGTGATGGACTTTCTAAAGTTCCACCTCTCTGCAATTCTTGTGAAATGTATATGCTGTTTCTGAATTTCTAGGTGCTCTGGCTTTATTATTTGGGTTATGTGTTACTTTTGTCTGCACCCCTTCCATATCACCATTTTATTAGTTTTGTATTGATCGATTTTTTTTTTAATATGGAGCTAAATTAAATTTGCGAGTGTAATTTAGTTAACTAATGTACATTCTGGTGCACTTCTGAATGCTGACATGCAAATAGTGTTGCATAAACAATCAAATACTATCAAAAGGGTGAAACCAATTGGTATCCTCTTTGGTAATGTTTACATTTACAGCACTAAATAGGAAGGAAGAGAGTGCAAGGACACATACCTTTCTGAGAGAGACAGCATTAAAGCTTCACAGGCTTTAATGAATCATTCCTCTGCACAGAGTTCAGTCTTACACATCATGCCATAACAACATGTTCTATTAAGTATCCATGAAGAAAAGTTTTCTCAAGTTTTACATGATTGTTAGTTTCATTGGGTCTTGGCAATGAGAAATTGGGTAAGAGAAGTGCTTTTTCTCTGCAGGATTTATCTAACTGGTATTTTAGTTTTCTCTTTTATTTTTTTTTTCCAGACTGAAGAAACACAGGGGTCTTTTTGCCTATTCTACAGGAGGCATTTCATTCCCTGGACACACAGTTATCCTTCTATGTGCACTTATTAATCTGTGTATATTTATGGGATCACCTAGCAAAAACTTTATAGAGGGTTCAATCTGAAGTTATATATGCCTTTAATGAATTTCTCTTCAAACTCTTTTCTTTTGGGGTAACTTTTTTGGAAAGCTTATTTTTGTATTGTAATTAATGACCAGATTATCTCCTTCTTTTAGTTTAGACTGTTTTTTAAGAGTGATTTAAAGTTCACATCTTTTATTCTGTGTCCTTATGGTCTCCCTGATTTTTTTGGGACAGTTGGTGGTCTGTCATCATGTTCAGTGAAGATATAGCTCCAAATGCACATGCTTCCCATCTGATAATAGTTAAAAAACTATAAAGATTCTAAAGTACTTATAATGCAATTAACTTCTTTGATTCAATGTATTTTTAAGCCTATTACATTATTTGTCCATTGGTCTAATAAAATATGAATAAAATTTCAGTGGCAATTTGTGCACTTTTATTCTAGCCTTTTCTACAATATTTTCTACAAAGTGTGTGCCTGAAATACACATAATTGTAAATTTTGTGTCTTTTTCCCTTTTTCAGCTGATTTTTCTTCCTCCATTTGAGCAAATTTACCTTGGGTGCTACTTCTTTTTAAGTCTATAGCTGCTTGTTTAGAGAGTAAAATGCACCTGTGGCCTTTATTAAACAACTGTTGTGTGCTTGGACTGTAGGGATACAAAAACCCAAGATTATTCCAGTGGGGACCCCAACTGGGAGACCTAGCTCCAGCTGCTTCTGTTATGTGCCTTAGGAAAAAGCTGGGGTGACACAATAAACAAGTAAGGAAACCTAATCTGGCTGGGAGAGCAGGGTTGTAGGGAGTCAGGAGTGTCACCTGTCTGGTCACTGGAGCCAGCAGCTGTGAAGGGGCTTCAGTCCCAGCAGTGAACGCCTTGGCAGTGAGAGTGTGACTGCCAGAGTGGCTCCTCAATGGCCACAGAAGGAATTTCCTTAACATTCACCATAATATACAAAGTAAGATGTATTTTTTTTAATTGATTAAGGTTTTATTTTTCAGCCTTCCATCCTTAACGAAAGGGATGTTTCAAAAATACTGTAAGTATTTTAGCTGTTCTAAAAAATCAACTCATGTACAATGTATGGTTTTTGTTTCATTTAAAGCTTCTTTATTTGAACTTTTTTAGATTGCAAGCAAACTTTTGCTATGAGCTAGAATAAAGAAAGGTGTTAATTTTTTTCTTCACAAATAAAAAGATTGTCTTGGAAAGCTCTAGTGACATTCTCCATTGAATGCTTTTGGATTAATGCTTAGAATTTTAGATTCAGGACTGAAGCTATTTATTCAGATTCTTTGCATTTCTAATTTACCTAAATCTTAAGTGTGGACTTCTGTTAAACCAGTGACCAGATGATAGGTAGCAGGATACAACAAAAAAACACATGGCACAGAGAGACAGCATCAAGGAGAAACACTTGAAGTGATTCTTCCAATTCTGGCTATCAGCAGTAACCTGGATGAAGAGTTATGGTCAGCCTAGTCAGACATCTCTGACCTCCACACAGCCTATCTCTCAGTGTCAATCACAGCTTTAAACAGGGAAAAAACTATTATAAAAATCACATAATATGGGTGAATACATAAAAAATACACCTCTTTTTCCATAGTCAATATCTTAGTAAAAGTTTATAATAAGGTGAGTTAAAGATTACTGTAAGTTAAGTGATGTAGGTAAATAATGTAAGTTAAAGATTACTTTTTTGATACCTCAATTACCTCTGCCTCCCAGAAAACTAGTTTTGATTTTATGAAAATAATAATTTTTTAATGCTTTTTTGGGGTAGGATTCTATGCATGAACATGTGAGATTTTATATGTTGTAAAGCTTGGGTTGTTTGTTTTTTTTTTTTTTTTCCTTTTCTTTAAATGAAAGAGCTCAGTCTGTTTTCCAAGTAACAAGTGATAGGTCAAGAGGATACAGTCCCAAGTCGTGCCAGGGAAGGTTTAGATTGGATATTAGGAAAAATGTCTTCCCTGAGAGGGTTAAGGATGGGAAAGATTTTCCAGGTAAGTGGTTGAGTCACTGTCCTTGGAAGTATTTAAAAGTATTAAAAGTATTTAAAGCTGTGACAGTCAGGTATGGTTTAGTGGTGGACTTGGCAATGCCATGTTTATGATTTGACTGGATGATCTTGGAGGTCTTTTCCAACATAAATGATTCTATGATTCTATTAACCTTGAATTCTTGGTAGAAATTCAGTAAGGACAGTGGTTTTCACTTAGTCTAATTGGCAGCAGTGAGGACACGTTAGCTGTACTTTCAAAGCCTTGAAGTTCTGAGGGAACTGGATGCTACTTCCTCAGTAGATGCTCTGTAAAATGCAGGATGAGAGAACCTGAAAGTGGCAGTGACTGCTTTGTTTTAGGGTGAGTTCAATAGATGTTTGATGGGCAGGCTTTATATACCAGATGCATCTTTGGAAATGAGCATAACAGGGGACCTAGTTTGTGTGACTTCTGTTTGACATAAATGCTGAATCTAAGTAGAAAAAGTTCTGTGAATTAATGGATATAGGGTCTGATGTTCAGGTTTAAGTGAAGATGGAGACAAATGCCAAGCTTGAAAGTGTTCTGCAAACCAGCTTCTGGAAAACATAGATAAATGTTTTCTAGTAAAAAGAAATTAAAAACCACCACAAATAAACCACCAACCACTTTCCCCCACAACTAACTAAAACTGAAAGAAAAGCAGAACAAAATTCCTAGCTTGCATTTCTCTCTCTTTTTTTTTCTATTATTTCATAACATATATGTGTTTAGAATATACATCACTAGCTCATACATGAAACTCTTAAGGTGCTCTCCAGGAGTTTGGAATGCATTTTTCGTCATTGCAGCAACATCTAAAATAGTGCTTTCTTATTTTTTCTTGTAAGCACTACACACACTGCTAAATCTCTTTCCAAATCCAGGAAGAAGAAAAAGAAAGTTTTTTCTACTGTCTTTGAAAATTCAGGTCAAAGTTTCCTGACACATAGATTTTCTTGAAGGATATACAGTTAAGATCAATATAGCGTCATTAAAAAAAATACATTTCTGCTGAGTCATCTGAAAGAAGCTTAGGAGTCTTTGTTTTTAGCAAACACAATTATAGAGTCTGGATATACTCAGTGATCTGTGAAGGTTAATATCTGTCCATAAAAGTGATGTGCTGGGTTTCTTTTGTCTATTCGCCTACATGTTAACAGGAATTTTCAAATATAATTGGATTTTTCACCTTATTATAAACTAATACTGACTATAAACTTTTACTTGTGAGTCAGTGGGTGGATACCTAATGATTTTTATAAGCGACTTCAGCTTTCTTTGGATGTCCTTATGACACAAATCTTCACAGTCGAATCCCTTCAGGGACAGTTTTCAAAGGTGCTTTCTTTTTTTAACAGCTATGACAACATTTTTGTAAATGGCTACATACTAGCTGTCTGTCTGGATATTCAGATAATACCACCTTATTTAGCCAGAGCAGAAAAATTAAAAATATACGTATAAGCACACATATATATATAAAAATACACACACACACGCTTGTATATACGTATGTGTACGTATATGTATGTGTGTGTAATAAAACGTATCTTGTATCTATATTTTATATATTGAGCAATAACAAATGTATAATTATTATTTTTTTCAAGGATCAGTTTGTCTCCTGATTTGTCCACATGCTTCTACCTGTACAACCTAGAAAAGAAATACAGGAAAAAACCCATACAAACCAACAAAATCCAACCACACCTGCCTCCCTCCCTTGGAAAAAAAAAAACAAACAAACAAATTAAAGTGAAAGTCCCTAAACTCTTCTCCTTGGAACTAATATGCACTACAGGAACAAATTATTATTATTTCAGATATCTGAAAAGAAATCTTCCTAAAGTTAACTAATTCTTCTTCTCCCTCTCCCTAAAGAGTGCATTATGTGAAAAAAAACTTTTTAATAATCAGAAACTGTTGTTACTAGAATTTAGATTATGTAGGAAAAATGCTGTTCTAAAGTATTCTTGGAGGAACACTATCATTGCTATTGAAAACTACATGGCTTAAAATGTGTTATGAACGTTCTATGAATGAATTTACCTCCTTTTTTAGGGATATTAAAGCTAAATGACATACTAGTATTATCATAAAGACAAAAATATATTCCCTGCCCAAAACTGAAAAGTGCTGTAAGAAAAATACTTCTTCAGCTACATGAAGTAATAGTGGCTTTGCTACTATGAAAAAAAGGGAATGAAAAAAGAAATAATGCCCCCAAAATTCATAAACTTTGTAGAACGAAAAAAGATTCAAAGATTCTTGCTACATGAAAGAAACTTGTAAAAAAAGGGACAAAATCAGTGTGAAGAGAAGGTATAACGCTGTGAAAAATTGTAGTATTTTTTTATACATACACTACTCAAATTTAATTATTTTGCAAATTTTAGTACAATTTAATAGAATTAGCTTTGTTCTTATGCCACTGTAGGGCCATTATCATTGACTGAAAGAAAAACAAATTTCTTTTTACATTAAATTTATGTAATTCAAATAAGAAGTTATCATCTTATTTTAGTATTGACTCTTTAGTTAGGCTGTAGAGTGGCTATCATATCCCAAATGGCATTATTTGCTGTGCAGTCCATTAATCTTTATTGAGTAGAAACCATCATCACTCTTGGGTCAGTTTGGGATGTTTACATGAGAACATGATGGGTAGGACAAGAGAGATCTATTCCCAACACCAGAATATTTTTCTGGTGGGAGGACCTATTTACTATTCCAGCAATCAAGAAAGGTCTTTTTTCTGAGTGTTGATGTGATGCAGGGCGTAAGAGGAAGTAGTCACTTAGCAGATTAAACTGATGGTGAATTCTTGGTCATTTTTATATCAAGGAGACTCTTGGCATGGAGTTTAGCATTTCAGTCTTTTTCAAATCTGGAGGAAAGGTCCAATAGTCAGAGATAGCACCATTAAAGTAAGAGAAGAAGACATTTGGGTTCCACATAAAAACCTAACACAAACTCCAAGGAGTAACTGAGCTGAAGAGTACTCTCTCAATAGAAAGTGCAACATTCATGACCTGGGTTTTTAAAATCTAGGCGTGATCAGTTATATTTATTGTACAGATAGTGACTCATACTGGCAAGGAGAGAGACCAGTGACTTATATAGATCCTGTTCAGCTTCAATATCTATTAAAGCATGAATGCATTCCAGGAATGAACTGACTGGGTTCAGGGAAGTTCAATGCCTCCCAACATGGAAGCACCTGCCTACCTTGCTATGTCAATTCAAACTAATTTGCAAATCTGTTCTTCACAAAGCTGATGATTAATTGAGATAAGCTGTTCATATATTTTTTTTTCCCTGAAAGAAGAAGTCTGGCAAAAACAATGTAAAAAATACGCGCAGAGGCACATAATGAAATTAAAGTATTAGGAGTACTGCACTGCTAGAAATTAAAGTTTTAGGAGTATTGCAGTGCTAGAATGTTTCCCGTCTGCTCCTTGTGTGCACGTGCAGCTTTTTGCTAATACAGTGGCTAGAAGGAAGGGAGACCTTGTATGTTAAAATAGAACTTCGTTTTGTCAAACAAATTCTTAATGAGATTTCCAACCAGGTTTTTAAAGGCTTGTATATTTTCATTTGTTAAAAGCAGTTCTGGAACAGGCATGCTAGCATTAGTGGATATTAGTCTCCAATATTTAGTAAAATATTACTAAATATTACTGGGTTAAAATGAATGAACAAGTCTTGGAGACTGTCCCAAAGACCTTTTACCTTTAAAAGGCTAAATAAGCAGGAAAATCAGACATCAAATAAATTCTAAGTATGCAAAATCTAGGTAAAGTTACAGGGTGGTCTACTTTTTATTACTGGTCTTTTAGATAGTGGTAAAAGGTTTTATAGAAGAGTGTAAATGAAAATAGTCTGATCTGTCTAGGTAAACTCTGGAACTGTTTTTCCTTCCATAAGAGATTAAATAGGAGACAATCCCTGTGATTGCCCCTCCACTCAGCTTTCATGAGACCCCACCTGGAATACTGCGTACAGTTCTGGTGCTCCAGCATAAAAAGGGCATAGAACTTGGAGCAAGTTGGAGCAAGAGGGGAACCATGAAGCTCAGAAGGGGAGTAGAGCACCTCCCCTAGGAAGAGGAATTTGGGGCTATTCAACCTGGAGAAGAGCAGTTGATACCTCATAACAACATTCCAGTACCTGAAGGGAGCCTACAGGGAAGCTGGAGAGCAACTCTTCATCAGGAACTGAAGTGATAAGTCAAAGAGTATTGGATTCAAACTGAAAGAGGGGAAATTCAGTTTAGATGTATTGGAGAAATTATTTACTCTGAGCGTGGTGAGACACTGGAATAAGTTGCCCAGAGAAGTTATGAATGCCCCATCCCTGGCAGTGTTCAAGGCCAGGTTGGATGGGGCTTTGAGCAGCCTGGTGTAGTGGAAGGTGCCCCTGCCCATGGTAAGGTGGTTGGTGATGGATGATTTTCAAGGTCCTTTCCAACTCAAACCATTCTATGATTATGTGATTTTATATTGTAATGGTATTGGAAAAAGTTCCTTGTACAACATTCCAAAATTTAAATTTGTATTTTTTGTAAAGACCTGCCTTTCATTTTGTTTTTTAATATTGGGAGCTTCTTCAAACAATGATACATAATATTTTTTTTCTTTTTCTTTTTTAACAGGAAAACTAATATATTATTTCTTTGGTCATCCTCTGTGTAAAAACTCAATGCTCCATTTAATGAATACTTTTCTCTCTTTAAATTGTGCTCCCTATTAAAACAGTACTAATTATATGAATTGCTTCAAAAAGTAGGATAATACTAGAGTTAAAATTATAGTGACTGATATGTTTTAAATGGTGATCACCTACATGCATAGTTAGATCACAAATTGTCAAAAGGAAAATCACACCTTTGACAAGATCATGCAGTTGACAAGGATAATACAAACCATGGGAAGTATCAGTGTTATGGAATCATAAATATGGGTGATTTTCAGATTTTTAAATTATAAACACTTGAATTCCTTATTAAGTCAGATACTGCTGAGGGAAAATGTCAAAACACCTGTAAATACTGTCCAGAGCACTCCTTATAATGGAGTACAGAACTCTGGATGCAGTTTTGAATCCCAGCTAGTGCCAGGTGCTAGGTGCAGCTCCTGGAACCTTTCATTCCGCCCGGTTAGCTCTTGCCCCAGTCCAGCTTTAAGGGCACTTCTCTGTACCTCTCCTGGTCCCGTGAGTCTCAGCCCTGGCTGAAGCGTGGCAATGACGAAGAACAAAGGGAGGACTTTTGCGGGCAGAACCTCAGTTTATTGTTTCTGGAGCTGAGGTCCCCACAAAAGTGGGGTCTTGGGTGCAGAGCAGCACCTTTTAAACAGGGGTGGGGAAAGGGGAGGGGTACAGACAGAGGGCATAGGATAGGGTGGGGGAAACTGGGAACCTGGCCAATCACCCAACAGCTCCCCTGGAATGTACCAGACACCAGAGCAGGGCTGCAGAGGGACTCCGAGTGAACAGGGGACACAGCCACGCTCCAGGGAAAACCTGATAAAACCTAAAAACACACCACAACACTCAGCCACCATTTTACCAAGCCAGTAAAAACCGTACACCTTCATCTTTCAATAATCCCCCCTTCAGTTATCGATGTGAGTTCTGTTCTGTATGTACTGCTCCAGAACTTCTACAAAATCATGCCACCTATTTTTGATCAATTACAGTATACAGTAATACTTATATTTGTGTATATTTTATATAACTGTTGCAGAATAACAATAATGTGTTGTACTTACTGATGTCACTTTTATTCTAGTCCACCAAAAATTCCACCAGGAATTTAACTGACTTGAGTGAGGCCAAATGATTTGATGCAGTGAAAACGCATTTCACTTTTAACAAACTACCAGGCCAGGGCAGAGCAATGTTACCTGATTATGTTTGTGCTGTTTGCTGTACTTTACTTTACAATAGATGTGCTTAGTGACTTTCACATACCGCTAAGGAAGATTACTTCTTACATTTCAGCAAAGGAATAACATCTGTTGATCATGCTGCAGATGATATGGGAGAGAATAGACAGTCTTCTTGCTTTAGAATCATCATAGAAAAGGAAAAAAATTCTGACACAATATAATTTTACAGAGACAGTAAAGTATAAGTCTGACAGTGAAATAAAAATGAAAGATGAGTTTAGATCTTTGATTTGGTTAAAGAGTTACCAGAAGTGAGAAATCTGGGACTTCTAAATCTGCTAACAGGTTTATACTTGCCTTCCTACTACCAGCACCATATTGAGGTAGTGTTCCTTGAAGAGCCAAGAGAGAAGGTAGTCTTGACTCCCTTCAGTCCTGAAAAATTCAGCACTGAGGATTAGCACATCAGAGTGTCAACCAAAAAGCCTGGACTGGAACAAAAATAGAGGAGGAATCAAACAGCTAGGCTTTCATGATCTTATTTTTCTTTGATTCCTGTAATGGACATCAGTTTGTGGCTTTACCATCTGTGAGTTATCTTGCTGACTGCTGTCACATAGTTTTTGAGAAAGTAATTTTTTTAATGGGGTGAAAAAATACCCAGTTAGCTCTGGCCTCTTTCAGGAAAAGAAGAACTCCAAAGTTAGTGTAGAGGTCAGTAACTTCTAGCAGCTGGAACAGAGAACACAGCAAGTAATAATTTGGACAGTAAGATATCTTCCTTTTCATGACTCTTTATGAAGGAAAGATGACAGATTTTCAATCTCAATCTGGGTTTTTCTGTTTACCTTATATGATTTCTATTATAAGATATTGGTAAAATTAACAGTAGATTTTGTGAAGGAGGGATTAAAGTAATTGAGGTAAACACAACCAAAAGTGTACAAAACCCCATTTTAGGCATTCTTACAATGTCATAACTTAGTAGTAACTCTGCTGTGTGATCAGTTCCAAACATGAAAATCAATATATGAATGAAAATATGACTTATGCCATTACACAAATATAAACCTCTAATTAAAGTAAAAGTTGTAGACCATAATCAGTAGCAACAGTATACTTGCTATCAATACAAGAAAAAAAAAAGTCAGAAACATAGCAGAAATAGTAAAACATGATTTACACAATTGTCAGACACAGCCTTAATGTACTTCTAGTTACTGGAGCTGAATTCATTATATGTTTTTTTTTTCCATCATATTACAAAAGTTCTGCTCAGAACATACTTTCTTTGTTGCACTTTTCACCTCTAGATGACCTCCCCAGCCCCTTACTTTAGCAATATCTGTCTTCAAAGATTCTGCACGCTGCTTATGCCACTCTCAGAATTTTAATGTGAATTTCTGACTATATGGAGTGTTATGAAGCATTAACACTTAAACCCACTGCTAATCCCCACATGGCTTGCTTTATTCTTTTAGATCTGTATATTGTATGAGATACAGAGAACAATAAAACTGAGTAAGTACCTTGGAGAGAGAGCAAGAGCCTGTGTGTGAAACAGGCTAAGTAATTATAGTGGTACTATTTGAAGAATGGTTGTCAAGGCTGTTTTAAATATATAGTATTTTCAATCAGGTGATTAGCTGTAGTTTAAAAGTTTTTTGGTGTCAAAGTTTGTCTTGAGGCCTTCTGTTACCCAGGCATTAATTTGGATACAAAGTGAATATCAAATTTTCTTCAAGAAGCAAAAAATGTGTTTTCAACGCATTCACATGCAATTTTGAATTAGTAACACAGTAAAAGGATTTTAATAGCAAGTGCTGTTTGCCAATCTTGTAGCTTCAATGTAGCCTCATGTTTACTCTTTGCAGTAGAAAAAAATATTTCAAAGCTTTTCATTCGTAGTACACACAGAAACTTAATATTGCTTTTCTAAAATGAAAAATAAATATATTAATATTCAAATCTAACATGGGAAATCAAAGTGCAGTCTCTTGAGGTTATTCACACAGAAATAGCATATTTCTCTTTTATTTTCCTTTGTTCTTTTCGTTCTGTTCTAACATGCATATCTTCAGATTTTGTGATATGACCAGCAAATGGCATAGCAGATTTTCATACACCCTTTGTCTTAAAGTCATAATTTTTTTTAACATTGTGGCTACAGATCACATCACTAAGAAGAAAGAAACAGCTGCATGACATATAAATGCATTAAGAGCAAAACAACATAGAATCCTTCTCCCATTATTGTCTGATTCTGAGTTTACCTTATAATTCAGATAAATCCAAATCTAGTGCTAAAAATGTAGCTGAAATTCTTCAGAGTAAAGTGTGAAAAATTTTGATTTATATAACTTTTGGTACCAATGTGTAAATTAGCACACATTGTGCATATAAATCTATACCCATGTGTTTCGTTGTGCACTTTTAAGATTTCCATCTCTGTTGAATGATGGGGGGTTTAGCTTGCTCAAATGAAGAAGAACAATTGATTTGGCTTTGTACAAAAGAAGTACTTGCATAAATATATATAAAAAACTTACAGACAAATAGGCGCTACCTTCAATAAACAACATACCTTAATAGTGGACATCTGTCTTATAATCTTAGTTTTAACTTGACCTTGAAAAGAAAGGAAATAATGCACATACGTCTTGTAATTCCTGGAAGAAGGAGCTCCCTGGTTTAATGATGGTAAGCAGAATTTGGATAAAACATGAAGCAAACCACAACAAAGCCACAAAAAATTTAATCAGCAAAGTAAAAGGGACATTTATACAAAAGAAGCACTTTAAAATGGATAATCACAGGAAATTTGAAAGAAAATGCATTACCTAGAAAAGCTGACTTTATTGCAGTCTATTAGATATTTTTCCTTCTACATTTCCTAGAGCCTGATAAGTAACTAAGTCAAACTAGTTCTATTTTAAATGGTTTTGTTCTAGAGAAAAGCAAATAGCTTAAAATAAGTACATGTACACTTCACAGCAGACATATAAGGGCCAACATAAACTGCAAAACACCTCATAACAACACACATCCCAAAAAATAATGCAGAGAACAGATGAGACTAAGAAAAACAAGTTAACGTGGCTAGAAC
>VWZV01006640.1:31104-83245 GCA_013397155.1 Irena cyanogastra
TTCTTTGTAGATCAGTACTAAGCATACAGACTCACAGTGAGCTCTCTCATTTGAGTATAAAATGTAACAGATAAATGAAGAAAAAAGCTCTAAGCAAATTATATATAAATAATTTACATGAGCTGTTTAACTGAGCTTCTGGCAAGAAATAAAAACAACGGAGGATGAAGTTGACTTGCAGTAAGGTCATAGAATCCCAGACAAGAAGTTAGATAACATAAGATATTCCCCTGCCACCAGTGAGAGACGTAACTTGTTATAAGTATTTTTAAAGGATGTCAAAGCATAAAAGGTTAGTTAAGTTAAAGCTAGGGACAGAAATCAAGAAGGAGAAATCCTATTTGAAAAGGATATTTTATATGCATCTTAAGCTCTTACACTTGAGGTTTTGTGTACTACCTGTTATACATGGAATAATACAGGATTTTGTTTATTTAATATTTCTCAGCAAAAAGTCCTTTTTTGCAGACCAGGAAAAGAAATTGAAACTTCCAACCTGAAGAATGGGTTATTTTAAAAAGTGAAATCTTGAAGTAAAGATGAAAAAATATTCAAGTCATATTTGAGTTAAAAACAAAAGTACAGTGCTATGAACTCTTGTATATAACCTAGTTTATTTTATGCTAGGTTACTTTAAAAGTTATTTTTAAGTTTGATTTCATAAACTTCTACAGAGACTGAGGAAGTCTTTCAGAGGTTTAGACAGTTTGGCTTTTTCCACAGATACCTTACTTGGATTTTAAAGATCAAGTCAAAATTTTGTTACACTTCCTTTATGTTATAAGTCCCTACAAGCATACAAGTTTTTCTAAGGAAAAGTAAGTGGAGTTCCCCTTTTATTTGCAGGAAAGTATTTGCTATGAGTCAAACATCTGCAGCCCACATCCACGCTTTTTAGCACTAATGTCTTATCTCTATAGGATTAGATCCTGCATATCTATAAAAAGACAAATACAAATGCTGTATTTCATAGAATTATTTCTGCAACAACTCAGAAATAGATCAGTTTTCTTCTACAGAATTTCCTTTTTTGCCATTGCAAATACTTACAGTACTCAACTCCTGCAATGCCACCTTCCCTTCTCTAACTGGACTCCCTTATGCAGGGCTGAATGTATAGAACTGTGATAAGCAGTTACCTAGTTGTTTCAAGACTTATATACCTTCCTTTTCTTCCTTCTTCTTCCAACACATAACATCCAACACCACCAACATTCTTAGCCACTGGCTTATATTGAAGAAGTGTGAGGACTCCCCATAAGTTTTCACCTGGGATCCCACTGGGATGCAGTGAGTGAAGCTCTTTAACTTTGCATGCAGCACAGTACTGCTGATTGCAGTGTAGTTTAAGTGGTTCAGTGTAGAATTGCAAAAATACTTGCCAAGAAGCTTAGCTTCAAACTTCTCTGCTGCTGTGATATGCTACCCTCTTCCTACAGACTGGTATTTCCTAGCAATTCACAGTCACATGTAATCGTTAATGCCCCTGGTTGAATCTCAAGTCTTTAATTGGGCTGTTGAAGTGCAGACAGCTCAAGCCTCAAGTGACGTTTCTTTTATAATTTTGGCATCTGCTGTAGAGATAGCTGGCTGCAAAGAATGTTAAAGGACATCCTGACAGGATCTATGTATAGTTCATTCACTCAATCACAGATATCTTCCATTTTATAACTGTAATTACTTTTGTTCATTAAATGATTTTTTAAAAAGCAGCTGAAGTTTTTTAGGCTTGACATGAGATTCAACTTATGAATTGGAATTTGGGTCCATGGTCTCTATTTAAAAGTCATAGAGCATACAACAAAAAATGACACAATATGCAAACTCTCAGAAAAAAAGAGTTATCCAGCTTTCTTACTTTCCAGAAATAGGAGGATAGTTAAACACCTACTTATGAAGGGACACTTCTTTGATAACTCCCATATTTAATTACTCTACTATAATCTTCATAGAAATGCTGAATTTCTATACCATGGATAATTAATTTATTAAGAACATGGTTTCTGAAGTTATTAAATGTTTCCTAGATTAGGATCTGACTTATCTTCCTTAACTGAAGTGTGTATCCTTAACTGATTGATGTATCTCCTCAAACTTGAAAGTTCCTGGAATTTTACTGAATTTTACTAGAGGTAATGGCAGAAATTCCAACTGTAGGAGGAGGAAACAAATACAGATAAGTCTTCATTCCTGTTAATTTATGCATGTTTTCTGGAAAGTCTTTTGGAAAATATGTGCTGACAATGTTGTATCAGTCAAAAAAATTCCTACTTATTCTTAAACATGTTCCAAGAGGAAGTGAAGCTCTGATTATTGCCCAGAATGTGAGAAATAAGAAAGTGGTTTGTTTGTGGTTTTTTTTCCAGTTAGTGGTGGTCTTTCTAAAATAAAAAGTTGTTATATTTTCATTTTCTCCCTGGTAGGATCTGATAAACTTAGATGACTTTAGATGTCCACCTTCTAAATTACTATTTAAAAGAGTACTCCTGAGCACCTGCCACATCCTGAATATCTCACAATATGCTTCTTTTGTTTATCTGAAAGCTTGCAGTACTTCAGCACTTTCCAGATTGTTCTAGCTTATCCTAATCAACAAGATATCTGGCTCCCAAATTCCATAGGTGTACAAAAGAAAGGCTGAGAAATGCTTTAACTGCTTTAGCTAATACTTCTTAGGGAAACTTTCACATCACAAAATAAATTTATGACTAAGGAAAGTCTGTCTGAAAGAAAAGGAAAAAAAATAGCTGATTATAGCCAGTATTACTTATTAGTCTCTGTTTTCTAATTACACTTAACAGTGCACCCATTTAGTCTAAGGAGTAAAGATTTCCAGTTCTCAAATGCATACTAATTTTAGTTATTATGTTTTAGTTTGATATAATTCCTGTTGTCTTTCTGTCAAAATGGACAAAAACTCTTTCAATTCTCGTGAAAATGTTGAAAGAGCCTCCACCATAAATGGAATGGGATTTACTTTTCAGGAAATGTATATGAAACTTGAGGATACTAAGTTCTTTACTCTAGAAATTGAATTTTTTTTTCTCTTTTCCAGAAAAAAAAAGTACAAAGGAATGCAGTATTAATGGTGGTCAGTAAGCTAATCTTAGTAAGCATGGTATATTTCTGAAACAGTGCATGGACTTGTTTTTCTTTGGCCCTAATTCCGTGTACTACATATACAGCAAAACTCAGATCCATATGCTTAGTGTTTCCTGACCTGTTTTATTCAAATTTATTATATTTTATAGATTATCTTTCTAAGGCACTCTGTGGGCTTGTCCTGAAATGTATATACCTATCTGACATTTTGGGAACTTTCTTGGTGGCAAGATACTTGGGATTTAGGTAGGTATTTCACCTACTATATCCTAAATTAGATTTAGCTTTTAATTTATTTTCGTTTTTACCAGTTAGTTCACTTGGAATTTATAGTTCTTTAATTTTTGCCTTTGTGCATCCCCAAGGCAACATAGGACTCAATAAAGCTATTTGTTGCTATAGGCAACAGAATTGTTTTTCAATATATTGTCAGACAGATGATATAATTTGAATTTTGATGCTTTGCTGCAATACTGTTTTCATGATTGTTGTCATGGAGGGGGATAAAAATATTTTGATTGGTTGGCACATTGTGCATTTGAGCTATCACTGTTTCTTGTACTGCTTTTTAAGATTAAAATGATAAATAAGAGGACTAGTCCCATCTGAGTTGATCCCTGTGGAGAAATAATCCTTCAATTTGATAAAGAATAGCCCTGTTTGGAACAATTTCCTGGGAATTTAAAATGCCAATATATTAGCAGTCACACTGTGTTTTATAACATGAGTGCATGCAAACATTATCATATTTCACAGATTTAAGTACTGAGAATATAGGGTAAAAACATGGGATTTATTTGTTAAAGTTATTTTTATGTAGAGTTATCACCAAAAATATCAGTCTGAGTATTATTAATAAATATTTGGGTTACTGGAGAGAATAAATATATGAAAATATGTCATAAAATTAAAAGGGGTATTACTGATGTGAATTTTTTTACTGATTTTGGCCCTCAAATATTTGTTTTCTCAAATTGCAGCATCAATAACAAGTATGATCACTGATAAAACCCTAACACCATCCCCTCCATGAAAATCCTTTTCCCCTAGAGAAGGTCTCATATATACTAATAGAATTGGTTTTTCGCTGTTCTTTGCATGCATTTGTATTTTTTTATATTCCCTCTGAGATGTAAATTAATGTTGCCCAATGGATGACTGTTGCTAATTGTAGAATAGAAAGTAATCATAGTATAGAAAGGTAAATTGAATGTTAAATAAGTATCTCTCCTGTTGCATCAATTTAGTGAATTGCAGAGCATTAATAGTATCTCTAAAACTAGCTTTTTTGGGAAAGACAAGTCAGAGAATTGTTGAGGCTGGAAAAGACTGTAAGATTGGGTTCAACTGATAGCCTAGTATTGCCATATTCACCCCTAAACCATGTCCCCAAGTGCCAGATCCACATGAGTTTTGAACACTTCCAGAGATGATTCCACCACTTCCCTGGACAGCCTGTTCCAATGTCATCATTTTCAGTGAAGACATTTTTCCTCATGTCCAACCTCAACCTTCTCTAGGCTGACTTGAGGCCATATCCTCTTGTTCTGTCACTTTTTGCTAAGAAGAGTGTAACCCCCACCTGGCTATGATCTCATCTCCCCTGAGCCTCCTCTTCTCTGGTCTGAAAAATCCCAGCTCCTTCAGCTGCTCCTCATAAGACTTATGCTCCAGACCCTTCACCACCTTTGTTGATTTCCTTTAGACACACCACAATGCAGGGTGGAGAAGGACTAGAAGGTTGCCACAGGAGCCTTGTGGTGGTGATATCTTTCTACTTAAGCTATCTGTCTCTCTTTCATTTCCCTTCTCCCTCCTATTCTTCCTTTCTTTCTGTCCCTTTCCTCCTTTCTTTCTCTCTCTCTATGTCACATTTCCTGTTTAATAAAATCCATAGTCCATTTATGCCATAAAATCTGGCATATGGTCTCATTCACAATTCAGGCAGAGGTGTCTCTTATAATCAGATCATAGAACCATCAGAAGCCTCAAATATTGTCTCAGTCTTGTGTCAGGAATTTTGTTCTCAGCTAACAAGGATTTGTTGATCAGATTTTTGCCATTGGTGTTTATTGAAACCCAAACAGATTCCATGTTTATGGTATATTATGCCAGAATGAGGAAAGAAGGTAAGAGATAGAACTGAATTTACTAAACACAGCCATCTTAAATATAATTATAAGATTGGCTGATTTAACTCTTATTTTAAATCTTGATAATGTTTTAATTGGTAAATATGAATGTTTTGCTGACTACTGTGAAACTGGGCCACCAAAAGCCTGAAGAAATCAAAGCCTTCATTAAAAAATAAAAGAGAATAAAGGAAACTTTTTTTCTCATAGATATAAATGATAATAATTAAAAAGTACTCATTAAAAGGAAGCCTGTAAATGATATATCAATCAATCAACCAGAACTGAAGCAACTAAAATGTTCCTTTTGTAAACTGCACTATGTTAAACAAGAAGGAAATAAAAAAAGGTCCAAACAACTACATTATTTTTAAATGCTGTTTTTGTCTAGTTTGAGCAAACAAAGAAGGACAGAATTAGGATTTTAGGAATTTCTCAGTGGATTGTGAAGCTCAATAACTAGGCTGAAACAGCATGGTGTTTGGCAGATGCTACTATCGGGGAATGGAGAGGCTGAAACAAAAGATGTCAGTGCAGCCTCTTAAAGTCGAAGATGTTAATCCAGGATCTCCCACTGAGTTTTGCTATAGATTGCTGCATATAGAAAACATAAATTATCCTTACACACTATTTTTTAGGTTTGGGATGAGAAGATAGCTTAGTTTCCAGGAAGTCAGCAAAAATGGACTTTTTCCCTGAACTACCCACCGGCACTCAAAGATGTCAGAGAATTATAAACTGCTCTGAATAATAAACTTTACTTCTATGCATGACCAGCATAAGAAGGCAATTGAATATCTTTCTTCACCTCTTTATATCATCCATGGAAAGTCGCAAAGAGTAGATAATGCTCAACTCCAAGAATAGTAATTGTGTTTGTTCACAAAATAAGAATAGTCTCTATGTATTCTCCTTGAGCATCTGTTCAAGAAAGGCCAGAAGCAATTCTTTCATTAATCACTGAATGTCATGTGCAATAAATCTACCTCAACTCAGCATGATATAGTTTTTCCAAGTACTCAGTTCATTTGTAAATGTTATGGGTATGTCAGTCCAATGTGGGTTAGCCCTTTCCTTCATCCTGTTGCTTAAGTTTATTCAGCTCTGACAGAGTTGCCAGGACACTAGCAAGACATTGTTAGCAAGCTAATTAGTGGCGACTGTGCTATGCTTACATACCAGTAACTGTTTTGTAGATATACAAAATGTGATATAGATATAGAAAATGTAATTTGCCATCTACAATTTGGCATCTCTTAAAAAAGATTGTCATCTGAATTTTTTATTCTCACTGTTTTTTTTCATTTCTAGTACAATTAGAAAGAATATGAAACCGTTAATGGAATAGTTTATATTGAGTGTCATCATGCAGCACTTACAGGATGGCCAGGGTATCAGACCCAGCCAGTGTGGGTTTAGGAGGGGTAGGTCATGTTTGACCAACCTGATTTCCTTTTATGACCAGGTGACCTGCCTGGTGGATGCAGGAAAGGCTGTGGATTTTGTCTGTTTGGACTTCAGCAAGGCCTTTGACACTGTCTCCCACAGCACACTCTTGGAAAAGCTGGCAGCCCATGACTTGGACAGCAGCACCCTTTGCTGGGTTGGGAACTGGTTGGATGGCCGGGCCCAGAGAGTGGTGGTGAACAGTGCTGCATCCAGCTGGTGGCCAGTCACCAGTGGTGGCCCTCAGGGCTCTGTGCTGGGGCCAGTTCTGGTCAATATTTTTATTGACAACATGGGTGAGGACATGGATTGAATCTTTCATTGTAAATTTGCAGATGACACTAAGCTGGGATTGTGTGTCGATCTGTTGGAAGGTAGGAGGGCTCTGCAGAGAGACCTGGAATGGTTGGATGGACGGGCAGAGTCCAATAAGATGAAGTTTAATAAGTCCAAGTGCCGAGTCCTGCATTTTGGCCGCAATAACCCCCTGCAACAATATAGGCTGGGGAGGTGTGGCTGGACAGTGCCCAGGCAGAAAGGGACCTGGGGGTGCTGGTGGACAGCCGGCTGAACATGAGCCAGCAGTGTGCCCTGGTGGCCAAGAAGGCCAATGGCATCCTGGCCTGTATCAGGAATAGTGTGGCCAGCAGGAGCAGGGAGGTCATTCTTCCCCTGTACTCAGCACTGGTGAGGCCACACCTCGAATGCTGTGTCCAGTTCTGGGCCCTCAGTTTGGGAAGGACATTGAGACACTTGAGCGCGTCCAGAGGAGGCAACGAGGCTGGTGAGGGGCTTGGAACACAAGTCCTGTGAGGAATGACTGAGGGAGCTGGGGTTGTTTAGCCTGGAGAAAAGGAGACTCAGAGGTGACCTTATTGCTCTGTACAGCTGCCTGAAGGGTGGCTGTAGTCAGGTGGGGTTGGTCTCTTTCTCCAGGCAGCAACTGACAGAATGAGAGGACACAGACTTAAGCTGTGTCAAGGGAAACATAGATTGGATGTTAGGAAAAAGTTTTCTACAGAAAGAGTGATAAAGTACTGGAATGGTCTGCCCAGGGAGGTGGTAGAGTCACCATCCCTGGATGTGTTTAAAAGAAGATTGGGTGTGGCACTCGGTGCCATGGTTTAGTTGAGGAGTTAGGGCATGGATTGGACTTGATGATCTTGAAGGTCTCTTCCAAACTAGTGATTCTGTGATTCTGTTAATATCTTGTATTTTGAGCAGAAGACCTATGCAAAGTACAAAAAGAATTGTCACATTTTCCAGAATGGTAGGTGCAAGAGATGAATAACTGAAACCAGCAAGGTAGCATAGGACAAGAATTTTTCTTTCATTCCTGATTTTCAATTTCCCTGTGCTGAATTCAGTGAATAATTAGCAAGTGTTGAACTTCATGGTACCAAACCACAACAAAAAGGAATTAATAAAGCAGTCTGGGAGTTACAACACATTTTAAAGTACAGAACTTCAATTACAGACTTCAGATTTTGAATGTTGGCCTTTATTAACCCAGTCACAGCACATACAGAAAACAATTTGATGAAGTTATAGAGTATCATATAACTGCCATACAATATTCAAACAGAGCAAAAAGCTATGATCAGTAGGTTAGTATCTTATTCTTCTCCATAAGTAAAGATGGAGGCCTTGTACTGCCAAATCTGTAAGGCCCATAAATTTGAACATGAGGTTTTTCTGACTAGAAACTAAAGATTCCAAGGGGGCAACTTTGACCTCTGGAAGATCTACACTGTAATACAGCTAAGGTGAGGAAATTACCCCTAATTATCACAGATTACCTAATCAACTGGATTTAGAAATTTTATGATAACACAATGAAGGAAAATTAGTAATTCAGAACAGAATTGATCTATTTACAATGCAGATTTTGTTTCCTGATAAAAAAAATGATAACGATTTTTTTTTAATTCAACTAGGCCTTTTCTGAGAAATGCGTAATAATTGGAATAAATGAGGCACAGATCCTTATCAAACAGGAAATGATAGAACTGGGATCAACTGTTCTGAGTTTTACAGATATCCCTACAATGTTAGTCCTTGAGGTATACTGAGAAATTTTGATGTCTTCAATGATTTCTTAGTTTTTAAGGAGGCAAAAAATCTTATTAGTCTGGGTGACAGGGGAACAGTTTGATAAGGACCTCTGTGCCTTCTCTTGATGAGTTCAACTTCATCCTTTCACGAGAAAATCTGAAGAAATTTTGGTAGTCGTTTCATGATCTGTACATATTCTATTTAAGTGAAAGCACACAGGCAAAAAAAAAAAAAAGTAATCTGGGGGTAAGAAAAAAATTCTAGTAGTCTTTGCCAAGTGTAAGGAATCTGCACGCATTCGTCAAAAAGACACTGAATTATATGCTTTTATATTCTGATATATAGATTGAATATAATGGGTGTGACTGAAAACTTTGTGGCAATAACTTCTAATGTGTGCTATCTTCTTTGCAATTAGAATTTTCCTCAGTTTGGTACAATAATATTTATTTTCTAAGACATTTATTGGAAGGAAAAAGTGACCTAGTGAAAAAGTATAGGGATAAAAGATATAATATGATGAGAATATGACTTTATCCAAGTATTTAACTCATCTTTTTTAACTTTCCTGTTAATTTTTGTGAGCTTTTGTCTTTTGAAATAGTTAGTAGCACCATTGTGTATATTGCATTTTTAATTTTTTAAAATTATATATCATTCATACTGAGCCATGACACTGTTTATAAACTTGAAAGGTAGAACTCTTTTATTAGCATAATTTTTTTTTTTTTATTTTCCTTCTGGCTCCTGAATCATTCTTCTTCATTTCTTTTGTATCTTCAAGCTCTTCACAAGAATTAGAAATACATTTTTTGTGAAAGCTGGGATTCTGATACTGTTGGCTTTCTCCAAGCACTGGACTATGTAACAAATATCCAATATAACTATATTTGTGAAGAACAGCAAGAGTCAACCACACTGAGAGCAAAATCTTGCGAGTGGATTTTCTTTTTCTATTGTGTTAGATAAATGGATGAATTAAAAAAAGAGGGAACACAATATAATATCTCAGTTCTGGCTGGCATACCCTTCCTAAAACTTAACAAGATAGATGAAACATTTCAGGAACATGAGATGAAAATTTCTCCAGACCTGAAAATACTTTTAGGAAGACTTTGACAAGTGCCAGAGTGCTGCTGAGCAGATGTAGTTAGCATGGACTCCAAAGCATTCTAGCTGCTGCACCACAGAGTTATGTAGACTATTTACTTTTTATAGAAGCAAAGTAAAGGAACATGCAGAATGTGGTGCACTGCAGCAGTTATGCTGCATATTGTACTAAAACACATTTAAACTACCCCATGATTTGTTACATCAGATTATAACTGGAGGCAAGCTTCCACTATATTTCCTATTCCACATGAGAGGAAAAAAAATAAAAAGATAAATATGGTATAAAGACAGTATTTTGGGTGTGCCTCAAATATAATTCAGATCTGGACTAGAGATTCAGAGCACATAGGTGGGAAGCTGTTATGAAACATTGTGAATATAATGGCATACAGGAATATGAAATGACATTTTGCATTTTTCTTAAATAGGGCAGGGAAAAAAATTAAAAGTTTTTACATCTTTAAATTAAAATGGATTATTTTTTTTTCTTTCACATTTTGAAAGTGTTCCCAAGACCTTTGACCTTCCATCAACATCTGACATGCTATTTTATTTCAACTTGGTGGCCCATTTCTCAAGACAAGGCACAGTCTGTGTGAAGGGGAATGTGCATGGCTGTATACTTGTCTTCATAGTTTGGAAATTATTCCCAGACAGAGCTTTTCATGCCCCAGAATCCTTTCTGATGCCTGCAGGTGAATCCAGATTCTTCTATTTCGGAAAATCCTGCCCGATATCCTGCCTGAATTTTTTGTCTTCTGTTCCAAACTGAGTGCACATAAAAATTGCAAAATAGCTGGATAGATGTTATCTGTGTTAAAAATTCATGATTCATTCCTCAGAGACCTTGAAAAAATTGAATAAAACTGCTACACTTTTCATTCCTGTTTTCATTTTTAAACCTTAAGTTCCTACAATCATTAATATATGGGTTATCTCTTCTTGATATTCTATAACTGTAAAGCATACAATACATTTTGTACAAGGTTTATCTACATAGTTCTACAATAGTACAAAATTTACTGCATTCTATACAGTATGTGCTTGAGTTGATACATTGCTTGGTATACTGTGAGTTAAAAAAATTTTATGTCAACGTGTCCTGAGTTATCTGGCAACAAATACGTCCTTTTTGATTAAAATGTGCTAATGGTTCCTACTAATACTTTGTTTTCTTGGGTTCACATTGCCAGTGTCATTTAGACTGACATTTACTGTATGCCTTATATGGCTGTACCTTAATAAAATTATTTAATTAGTTTCATTTTACTAGATTCAATTATTATAAATTCACTAGATTTTCAATACTTTTTTTTTAATTAATTCAGGGCAATTGCACAGAAAGTAGAAGCCAGTAAATATAACAAAGAAAATTGCCATTTAGAACTGACCAATTTTATTTTCCATTGTTTATTATTTCTATATTTTTTATTATTAATTAACCTTTAAACTGCATAAAAATAATGCCACACAATAGGCAACTAATTTCTCTCTCTGTTCATTGCTAAAGAATCTGTCATTTTTCTTCAACTTAAATTTTATAGAATAACTCGAAATTCCTTTGATCACTAAGATAGAAACATTGATAACAAAAAATATTTCCCCATATTTTTATGTATATGTTTTTTACCAGTATAAGTTGGATTACAGGAGTGAATTTTAGTGCAAACGAGAATATTTTTTTGATTTAACTTTGAGTTTGTTTTGATAGAGTGAAAATGCAGTTACAAAGTAAACTTATTAAAATGAAGATAGACCTTAAATATTGCATCAAAAAAGTATATAATGGATGACATCTTTCAGAGTAGTTAACCCGCAAATCAAGATGATATCAGCAAAATGTCCTCAGCGTCTCCATTTTATTTGAATTTGAACCTTATCTCCCAGACAACACTGAATTGTTCCTTCAGGCAATAGCCACAGGAAATCACAATTGCATTTTCAGTACAGGAATACCAAAAAAGTGTCATTGAAAAGCTGTTTAAAATATCTGCGTTTGTTTTTAAACATAAAATGTTGTCTTTAGAACTAGACCTGTAGTGTGAACTATTACTTATTCTCCAGAGGAAATGATTCTATATTCTCCAGATAGTCCAAATCATGAATATGTGATGCAATCATGTGTATTAAATAGCTTCAAACATGAATAAGAGGAAGAAGAGCACGAGTTCAAGCAACTCACTGGTCCAGAAAGATCTGTATGTGAAACACTTAACGTGTAGATCTCTAACAAGGGATGCAATATCAGTGTTTGAACATATTGTGTTTCAAATCAAGATACAAGTAATTCTCCAAAGTCAACAAATTAATTATGGTTGAGATTAGCAAATTAAATAGTGTTACTGAAAAACTACATAACTTGCTCTTTTTCTTCCCCCCTCATTCATCACTTGTAAAAAGGTTGTGAACTGTCGCTTTTCCAAACCTCACATTTGAAAGGAAACATTCTCTGCTTACATATGCCAAGGCATTACCAAGCCTGACTAGTCCTAATTGGCCTCCCCAGGGCTTTCCCCAGCCCTGCCCATGGCCTATGGCTCTGCCGTTGCATCCCAGCCCAAGTCCAGCAGCCCTCAGTCCAGTCATGCCATAGGAGTGCCCCATTCCTGAATTGCTATCTCGGTTTCCTCAACCCATTATCTTGTTTTATCCAATGAGCGCTGGACTCTTTAACAGGAGCTGTTTCTGTTCTCGAAAGCTCTGTTCTGCCCTGTTTTGTGCCTCCTTCTCTTCCCATGTCCCCAGGGAGAAGTCCAGCTCATCTGGGTTTGCTTTCTCTCAGATCAGTTCTCTGAAGTGGTGCAATGGAGGTCGAGCTAATGGCATGGCTAACAATGAGCAGGAAGAGCATTCTTTGGAAATCTGAGACAGAAGAACCAGAACTCCTAGTGGTAGCTAATTCACCCCTAAGCCCGGTTTATGAAAGTTTTATTCACATTGTTGTTTTCTTGCTCATAAAATTAGAGATAGTGACCTATCTAGTGATTACTATGACTGACAATTATGTGTGCATCTTAAAAACAAACAAAAAATTCCCTACACTTCTGCCCCAAAACTGGAATGATGAACATATAATCAATAGTAAATGGCTTGATTTTCCTTTCACAGATTGATTTTACCAGCCTAGGAAGACAATTTTTAGATCACTTTAAAAGCATTTTCACTCCACAGAAACCATCGTGTATCATAGCTACCTCCATGAGAAGCAATTCTATCAATATGAGTATACTGTAGATTACACTTAAAATGATACATAAATGCCGTGCCTGCCTTAAAAATATACACAGTCCATCAATATGGATAAATATACTTTATTCTTTACATAGTTCTTGTTCATAGCTATTTCTAAGTTTTAGAGACTTGGTATCCCTGCTGAAGGCTGCCAAGCATTGCCCTCTGTAAATCCCCAGTCCTTGCTTGGCGAGTTTATTTAAAAGGGGCTTAAGGTAATACTTTTCCCTGAGGTAGGGGCATAAGAGAAATGTGACATTTTCCTCAAGAGATTAAAAAACAAGTTTGTAAACTTTAGAAGAACAGTGTATTGGCATAGAATTTTCTCACAGCTACCCTCACAGTGCTGAGCATTGGTAGCTGGAAAGGTGCTGATAATGCAGCAGAGGTTTGGGTACTGCTAGGCAGGGCTGGCACAGCAGCACCACTGTCTCTCAATATTCTCCCTCCATCAAGGGCCTGAGAGTGGGCAAGTCCCTGGAAGGGGACACAACCAGGCCAGCTGACCCAAACTGACCAAAGGGATATTCCATACCATGTGATATCAGCTCAGATATAAAAGCTAAGAGAAGGAAAAGCAATGGAGGAGAGTCATTACTCACAGTGTTTGGCTTCCAAAACAGCTGCTACACGTGTTGAAGCTCTGCTTCCCGAGAAGAGGCTGAATATCTGTCAAGAATGGGAAGTAGAGAAAAAAATATTTTTTCTCTTTGCTTATACTACACAAAGTTTAATTTTTGTTTCAGTAAGCTACCTTATCTCAACCTAAGAGCTTGTTTCAATCTTATTTTCTCTGCCCTGTACAGCCAGGAAGGGGAATTGTAGAGCAGCTTAGTGGGCAGGCACCTGGCGTCCAGCAAAGGTCAACCCACCACAATCAGGAGCTCAGCAAAATTTAAAGCAATCATTCAATCAAAATAAAACTTTTCATAAAGCATTAACTTATCAAACTCTAACTCATTCAACTAGAAATTGCCCAGATTTCAAGAAGAGGAAGTTAGGAGTAGAAACAGAGAGAATAAGACAGAAAGCAAAATAGAGCTACCATGTCTTGGAACCAGTGTGGTCTCATCTGCCTTGAAATCTAAGGACAACAGTGACATAACGAGGTGGGTCTCTGGTTTTTACCTGCTCCAGCCTCCTATGGCCACCTCCTCCTACGTGGTTTTATCAGCCCTGTATGGCTAGACTAGGGCTCAAGGGGCAGGTGTGGGATATTGCTTCAGGTGTGTCAATGACTGACAGCCATGCTGGGCTAGAGGCTCCAGGGGCATGGGGTATGGAGCAATGCACCTCTCACTTCTCACAGAATTTGTCTAGCTGCCCCCCACCCACACACCTGAATAGTTCTTACCCTGTAATCAAAGACAGTGTCGCTCTCTTTCATAGTCCATCCTCTGCTCTGGATCCTGAGATGTTTGGTCAGTCTAGTTCCAGGTCCATTTAAATTCTTCTATGATTGTGTCATTGACATCAGGTAGTGTATAAGCAAACAAACATATTTGAGACCAGTGGTGCAGAGTACTGGAGCTTGCATACTTAAAAAACAGAGCAGGGGCTGAGCATCATGGAACCTCCTGTTTACTTAATATAACTTTTTAATTGTTACCAGATACGTGGAAAATCACTAAAGATGCCATTTTCTGTGAGGGCATTTTTCTTTCTCTTTCTAAAAACTTTATTTTTACTCTTCTGGTTGTTTTGAAAAAAAAAAAAAAGTAAATAATGTGACGAAACCAGGATTTTCCAAGGATTTTTTGTTGCTTGTGTTCACATTTCCTTGGATCACTGTGGCTTTGCTGTGAAATGACAAGGTGCATTCTGAAGCTGAAAACCAGAAGAAAGATAAACCAGGACACACAGATGGGCATGGAAACTAGCAGAGATAGTACATACTGTTATATTTGAACTTTACATTTGGCTCCTGTTTCTTGTTCTCTGAACTAAAATGTTCAGCTGAAATGTTCTTTGGCACCAAGACAGTCTTTTTTGTTCATTGTTTGTGATGCCTAGCACAGTGGGGTGTTGGCTTGTGACACTGTCTGTTAGGCAGCCCACAACACAATAGAAATTATAAAGTTAATTTAGCATTGCTTCTAACTCAGTATGTAGGCAGAAATGGCACAATTTTTGGGTTTAATTATTAATATTAGAAGGCAAGAATCTTTGCTTCTTTAAAATAAAATATGTTGCTTTCAACATTTTTAGTATAAAATCCTGAGGAGGAATTCAGATTTTAAGGACAAACAAGAACTGCCACCTACCCCTCCCTCCCTCTCTACATTTGTTCAGCACCACCAAAGTAGATGCATTTTCCAGTTCCTTTAAAAATCTATGGTGTTAACACAAGCAGAGGAGAACAACAGGTAGTGTTAGAGCTGCCTCTGCCACTGAGAATTTTAGAATGCTCCAAATTAGAGAATATGGTTGATCATGTCTTCCTACATTTAAGAAGAAACCTAGCAGAATCCTGTTTAGAGACACAAGATTTTTATGTTGTTTTTTTTTTTCTTTGTAGTATAGTATTTTTCCAATGCTCTTATAGACAAGCATTTGTGCCACACATATGCAGAATTATATAATAGTTCTGTATTATGTTTAATAGTGCAGGCCTTTGCACTGTGCAAGTACAAACAGCCAGTGTAGGGTGGTGGTAGTGCATGCAGCAGAATCACATCAGCTAAGGAGAGCTCCAGCACTCAATTCTAATCATGCCTAGTGCCTCTGGTCTGCTGTGGGGGTTGCACACTGTAATTAATTGCAGAGCACTTTACTGTAGGGACATAGCATGGGAGCCAAGGACTAACATCACTACAGAAGCATTTGGCTCAATTTTTCTATTGACTGTTTGGAAGTATTGCTTCTAACAACTAGTTCATCAGAGGAAAAAGCTTTTTTGATTAAGCAATTGCAACACCAGATTTAAACAGTTTTCAGAGCTAATGTATTTTCATTTTACAGAAATGAAAACAAAATGGGTCAAATTGATCTGTGCTTCTTCACCTCCTAAATGTGCAATGACAGAGGCTGTAGATCAGAACTTGCCCCTAACAAAGCACAAAGAGTGCCATAAGGATGAAGGTCTCCAAAAAATCATTCTTTGACCTCACTGTTGCAGGTAGTATTTATTTATATTTTTTGCACTGTCTGTAATTTCAGTATCACAGCAGTATCCCATAGTGTTCTACAAATAGTGTTCTACAAAAACTTCCTAATCTGATGAATTACCTTTAGCATCATGTTCATATTGCCTTGTCCAATCCAGTCTTTTTTTCTATCATTCAGTCCTCTGACCTAGCATAAGCTACTTTATGACCTTGGCTCATTTATCTTTTCTACTACCCTTCTCAGTTCACTTTTCCCCTTTTTGCTAGAATGGCAAGCAATCTAAAGTTCTGCAAATGATATATTAATATCATCAAAATTCTACAGTGTCTGGACTCAGTAATATCTGGAAGACTAGATACTAAGGACATGTCCCTCTTTATTTAGAAGAGAATTTTGTGATATGTACCCCTTCATATAATTGTAGAGTCCCTGGATGTGGGGTGAAGGAAGAAGAAATAAAAGTCCTCTTACTCACTGCCCCACTGCAATAGACTATTGACACTTTATAAAGGCATAAGTTCAGAACAGAATGGTGTGGAGTGATTCTTAAAGGCTCCTCTCATAATTTAAAAGGGTATTTAAAGTCTTCAGTATCTTTCAGAAGACAGTGGCACTTTTCAAGTTTTCAGCACAACACGTGTTTTAAGCTGAAATAGTCTATCCTCAAATTTTAGCTCTTTGCACTAGTTCATGGTTCAAAACAGCATGTCTTTACTTTTGCATGTCTTACACAATTCTAGCATATTCATTCAGTATGCCTACACATCTAAGAAAGTGACTCCCGTGCTTTTCAAGGTACTGTAAAACAACACCAATCAAACAGCAACCAATAGAATGATCTGTCCTACTCCTTCCCTCCTCTGTCATTTGTGTCTGCAAATTTTCATTAAGACCTGAGGAAAAGCTGCAAACGAAGCTACCACAGATGGAAAAATTATTTCTGATCAGTTTCCTACTCTGAGTCAAAAATAGTGGGTAGAATATAATGGATCACAGGGAGTAAAGACCTGCATCTCTCAGAGGGAGAGCTTTCTTTAAGTGTGTATGGAATTAAGAATTTCTTTTGAAAGATTGGTTTTGTAAAGTGAGCTAGAAAAGTAAGAAAAAACAGTTTTGTACCACCATGAACTTATGATATTCAACAGAACTGTTTTTCTCCTGTGTTTATATCTAACATGTAAGATTTTATTTTTATTTTATAGTATATTAAAATAGCAGTAATATGTAAAGTAAAACAGAGTGAACATTGTTTATGCCTCAGTAAATAAATAACATTGGTTTATATCACTTTGACTAAAACTAGGAAAGAATCGGCAAATACGTATTTTATCTACTAAAATACTGCTGGAATTTGAAGTTGGAAAAAGACCTGTAGAAAAGCTAGGGCTCTTTCTCATGTGATCAAATTAATACACAGAAATATATTTAAAAAAATATTATACAAAAGCAAACTCTTACACATAGGCCATTTTAGAATTCTCAAGGCCTTTAAAAATCAGGAAACATTCTTGTTTCAGCCCACAGTGTTAAAATTACGTAAGGCACAGACTTCATAGGAAAAGTAGGTGAAGGAAAGATTTTTATGAAGTATTATATCATTTTCTACTGAGGAAAAGAATGAATGCTGTGGTGAAAGAAAATACTCTTTCACCCCTTATCAAACACACCTGCAGACAATAAAAGAAGACTGCCACTATTTTCCACTCATGTGATCTCTTCTTCATCTTCTTAAGCAGACAACACTGAGATAATGCTGTGACGACAAATCTTTTACTGTCTTCAATTAACTGATGCCATTGGATTAGTTTATTTTAGCATCCTGTCCCCCTCTGTTCAAAATGTTATTTCTGAAATTTTACTAACATCTATAGCTTCTCAGGTTTCAATAGACTACATTTCTTGGAGAACGGTAGCACTGGTTTTGGTTTGTAAAATATAACTGAAACTGTTCCCTGAATGAAGCCATTTATTTTGAGTACACCTGCTATATTTCTTGTATTGAAATATATATTTTCTGGTGTGAGATAATTTATCAAAAATATCATGCCTCATCACAAGATTCTACATGAGTTGGTCTTTTCTGCTGTAACTTTGATGTATATGGAGTTAGCTATTTTCTTTGGGGGTGGGATTGCTTTTCTGTGTAATGAATGATTGCCTTTTGTTTCTTTGCTTCTTCTACTTTCCACACAAAAGCCATGGAGATTTATACAGAGAAACTTTTAGATGGCATGAGACGTGACTTCAGGTCAAATCCAGGGATTATTTACACCAAAACAGCAAAATGCATTGCATTTTATAGTGGTTTAAGACTGGATCACAATATTGAAGCTATTATGAAAGGAAACCACCTGTCATCATTGCACTACTAGAGATCCAGCCTTCCATTGTATTAGTTATACAGACAAATCCTCCTGCAACGGGCTGAATATTTCCTTTTAACATTTGTGTGATGTTCAGTAGACCATTTACAGGTTCATTTTATTTGAGCAAATGTACCATCATTTATCTTATCCTGTGCAAGTCCTGCATGTCCTATGACAGTTTTCATTTAGACGGTTATTATTCACTTCTTTTTTGACTTTTCCATTCTTTGCAGTCCTGTCTGGTGATGGAATTTCTCCCTTTAGTAATTCTTTTCCATTTTGTATGGATTCCATTCCTCTGCATGATTGAATTTATCCTGTTTATATACAAACTAATCTTGGCAGGTTAACTCCTTCATTGCTTTTCTCTGCAGACACCCAAAGCCTACACACTTTTGCTTCTTGTCAGTTTCCAGAAATTTTATTGGGTATGTGCAAAGGGCAATACTGCCATTTTTATTTTGGAAAAATATAGCTCAAAGTCACAGAACATTAAAACAGATGTTTTAATGACTCTGTCAGTTTTGGAAGTGTAATGACTATTTGTTTGACAGTGGCTTTTCTTTTGAGATGCAGCACTAGCTCCTTTATGTGTCTGTGGTGCATGTAAATTATTGAGCTTCACATAACTTTTACAGTTCTTGCTTTTACATGTAGCTAGTCAGTAATTAAAACAGACACCTCTGAAATAAGAGACATCATAGTCTTTTATATTTGATTCAAACTTTAAGCCTTAATTCGTAGTTTGGCTTGGTTTTGTTTTGTTTGCTCAAAGTCCCTAACTAAGTTTTTTTAATGTAGCCTAAGATAAGCTTACTCTTTTTCACAGACTCTATTAAAAGTACAACAAGCCTTAATTTTCTCTGTGAACTTACTTGATGTTGCACCAATACCACTTTCAAAATGCTGCTGGTATTATTTTTCATGTGTGAATTCATCCATGTGGTCAGAACAGGATCTCCATAAAGTTTGGATCACTTGTTTGACCTGCAAGGTAAACTGTGAGCAGGTTGGTAAACCTGAATGTGAGTCAGCTTTGGCTCTGTAAAGAGACTGGATAAATCAATAAAGGGGTGCTCTGGATGTATGAAAGCAGGGGATGGGATTCTCTTCATGTTTTCCTCTTTTTTTTCTATTTCACAGAGTTAATTTTTCCTCACCTCACTTGCATTTATCCCTGCAAAATAACCCATTAGTTGAATTTTGTTATGAATAGCTCTAATTTTTCTTATTGATCAAAAATTTTGTTCTTCTTACCTAAGCTTTTTGTTCTCTTACTTAGCAATAATGTAAATTACTACTTCTCCCTTTGCTAAGGATGCCTGGCCTGGTTGCTAGGTGTCAGAGGAGGATCAGGACCTACATCTCCCCTTTGCTTTACTCTCTTTCCCTTTTCTGCTTTCTCATAGTTTTGGGATGAAACAAAGCAAGAAGTTTTTTAATGAAAAATATCTTCTAGTCTTCTGAGTACTTGTATTCCATTCCTTACTTCTCCAGTCTGGCATATGAATTTCTTAGCTGTTTCACATTTAGCACTTCCCAATCTGTTCCCAACTGTCCAGATGTTATTAATTAGATCTGGGAAATATGATGCAAAACCCTCTCTCTGACTATTAGCTGGAATTTAAATATGAATGAGGATCCCTACTTGACCTTGCTGAGGCAAAGAGTGTTAGTAATTCTGCTGGGGCATCTTACAGCTGAATTTAAGAACTCTTCTGCTAACTGAACTTGTGCTAATTTTTTGAGGGAAAGCTTTGTAATTGCATAAAATTTTTAAAAAACGCAAATAATAGTATTATTTCAGTGAAGAACTGAAGTATCATAGTATTTTTTATTTGAAAAAGACAGGTAAAAGTGAATTTGGGAAAACTAACATAAAGCTTTATGGAAGGTACAATTTCTTCAGCTTTGCCCTAATTATTGCAAGCATATTTTTAAAGGAAAAGTCTGAGAACAAGGATAGAACTTTCAGATTTGGGGGTTTTTTTGTTCTGTTTTGGTTTTTTTTTTAGAAAAGAAATTTAATTGTGGGGAATGTTGAAAAGTATGGAATAATTCAGGTTAGGCTTCTTTTCATGATGTTTAATGTTTTGCTAAAAACATATCAGTATAATATACAGAGTATTTTTTGATAAATGATCTAATATATGTTTATTAAATGGAAAATATAAAATATACGTTAATGTAAATATCTATTGAGTCATTGAGAGAAATCTTATTTCCTAATGTACACTAGATGTGAAAGTTGATTTGGTGATCTCACTATGGCAAAAGTATGAAAGGGGCTTTCCTTGACCTTTTTTAAAACTGCAAAAGCCCCTAGCTCCCAAAAATTTCTGCAGTTCAGTTTGCAGCTATCAATTTGGGTATGATTTTGAAAACCTTACTGGATATACCACACATACATGCATTTGGGATTTTTTTTTCCCTGCCTCAGAATAATTCAATGATAGACCCATTCTGCTACTTTTATTGTCTTCATTTTATGTGAGATCTGGGAGTTCTCAAATACTCATGATTAATAAGAATGTAAAATTGTCATTAATAGTTTTGTTACTTATTTAGTACTGGGACACATTTCTTGTCACACCTCCGGGATGTTATTTTGGGTACTTCAGGCAGTGATGTTACAGTAAACAACTTTGTTGGCACACAGTTGTTTTCAGGGTTTTCATGATCTAAGCTAATATATTAGCAACAAAACACAAGCAATATTATTTGGAAAATTTTATTACTTTGATTAATGTGAAAATATATTATTTTTAGGCTCAGAAATATGTTAATCTAGAAATCATCAATAGAAAATGCCTTAAATCCAGAGAAGACGTGAAATTGGTATTTTTGTCATTCCATTCCATGATACATTATAATTTTAAACTTATTACAAGTCAGTTCAATACTTCAGCATAATGTTAGTGTCCTGTTATCTGTGTTTCAAGACAGCACATTTTTAATATCCTTCTTACTCTATCAGTGTTAGAATCTTGCCCTGTTCTTTTCTTAATATTTTCCAATTGTCCTTTTTGCCTGTACGTGCATTAAGTCTTAATCACATAGTATTGAAGACTGTTGTGGCTATATATAGACTTTCATATTTACAATATCAATAGTGCCTATCTGCATACATAAGGATTGAGATTTCTCTTTTGTATCTGTGTATTTCTGTAAAATAATTAGTATATATATATCTATGTAACTGTACCTATACTCATGGTTCATGATGATCCTTTCCTCTCTTGTCAAGTTCACAAATCATAACTCAGAATTTCAACTACATTATGAATGTCAATTCAGATATGGCATTGACTAAGATTTCTTAAGGGTAAATAGTCATATCTGTTAATTAGATCTGGAAAATATGGTGCAAATATATAACTATGTATAGTATGTTATACATTATAATTTTTCTTCTTATGTCCTCAGACTTTTTATGTCTTAGATCATCATTTTTTTGACATAGTCAAATTAAAAATGATGTATATGGAATCACAAAACTATTATTTTGTTGTATCAGACATGTGGAGGCTTTCTAATCCAGACCCCTACTCAGAGAAGTTTTTATTAACTTTGTTGTTCAGTGCTTTGTCCAAAGATAGAGATTCAGAACTTCTTGAGAATTTGACCAGCTTTCTAAATTAAAACAAACATTCAAACAAACAAAACAAAACCACACCCAAACAAAAATAAAAACACACAAAACCACCCTACTATCTAATCAGTATTTTCCAGAAATTAATTATCCCAGGAACAGGGAACTGTGCACCTTTGACGGGAGTAGAGCCCCATTTTCTCCTTTTCTCTGATCAGGTAGCTGAATATATATAAATACATACCTGATCTCCTGAGCTTTTTCTTCTTCAAGCTAACCCAGTTCTCCCAGCCTGTCCTTACATACTCTGTGCTCCAGAATTTAAGTCTCTGGGTGGCCTCTGATGGACTTGTTCTAGTATGCCAGTATCCTTCTCACCCTGAGGAGCCCAAAACTGGACACAGGATTCCAAATGGAGTCTTAGAAGTGCTGAATAAAGGGGGAAAATCTCTTTCCTTATCCTATTTACCACACTCTTAATACAACCTGGGATGCATTTGACCTCTCTTGCAGCAAGAGCACATTTCTGGAACATTTTCCACTTATATTTCACCTGGATCCCAGATTTCTTTCTCCAGAACTTCCTTCTAGGCAACTCTCACCAGTCTCTACTGCTTGCCTGGGGTTATTCCAACTTGGATGAAGAATGTTGCATGTCTTTTTATTTACCTTCAGGAGGTTCCTGTCAGACCATGGCTCCAGTGTGAACAGGTCCCTGTGAAGAACAACCCTGCCCTCCAGCAAATTGCTTCTCTTCTCAGTCTGGCACTGTACACAATCTTGCTGAGAATAAACTTCATTCCACACATCAGTCACTGAATCCCAGAGCAGGTGATTGTGGGATATAACACAAGCATGTTTCCCAGCATGGGTTTTCTATGTTCAAAAAGTAGTACAGATATTTCACTGGCCTTTTAGGAATAATACAAATTCAGCAAATAAATGTCTCTTATTAAAAATACCAAGATGTTATTAGATATAAATTGGTGTAAATTGGACATTTCATTGTTTTTGTTGAGCAAAAGTATTTTAAGAAGTTCAGATTTGGTTGCAGTTAGAAAATATTGTTAGGTTGTTCCTCTACAGCATGAAAATCCCTCGAGAATTTGTACTCACTGGTGATACAAAGTTTATTACTTGAATTCATTAGTTGATCAAGTATGATTTAGTGTATCAAATAGGATTAAATGAAAATATTTTAGGGTTTGGATTATTCTTGTGAGTTCATTGTTTGTTGTAGTTGGTTGGTTGTTGCTAGCTTTTGTTTTATTCTATTAAACCCAAACATTTAGACTCTGTCTCTTCACCCCTTTTGGCTCTAGTCACAAGGACACTAGTATGCCTTAATGACTTCAACAAGGAGCCTGCAGGGCTGTCCATCCACACCCTGGCCCGTGCACCCAGGACTCCCAGCTGAGTTCAGTCCTGGCCTGAGCTGAGTCCTGAGTTCTTGCTGAGCTGTACCCAAGGCATGCCTGTCCCCAGCCTTGTCTCTCCTTGCTGTGTGACTTCATGCCCAGCCTGCAGGCACCTTGTCTCCTGGGGTATGCTGTCACTTGGTTCCAAGCTTGTCTTTGGGCCTGGCTCTTGCTGCTCCTGACTGGACCCCGTGAATTGGACTTCAGACCTGGTTTTTTCATTTCCCTAGTCTGTAGCTGTTGCTAGCCCACTTTCCAGCAGCTGGCTTTGGTCAGAACCTGTGGGGCATGGCCCATGCTGGGGTCACCAGCTTGTGGCTAACCTTCCCTTAGGGAACAACTTCACTTCTCTTGTCTGTTCCAGCAGGGTAAAAGTCTATACCAAATTAACCCTGAAGAGATGTTCTTACTGTCTTTTTGGCCAAATTTTAATTTTATTTATACTTTTATTATCCAAATAATTTTCCATTTAGATAATTGACATTTCTCCTTCATCTGTAAGGGCTTGCTGGCAGATCACAAGCAGAACACAACTAACAAAGTACAATATAAAATAATGAAGCAGATTTCTCTGGAGAAATCTGTCTTGCTACATAAAGTCTATTTTTCCATAAGTCCTCATGGCCAGTGCTTTAAAGACAGCAAAAATGAAAACAAATTATCATTACAATTTTAAAAAAATCTTTTTTCTATATCTCTGCATAGAAGACAGGAAGGTGCCTCTCTTTAGCTAAGCTAAGCTAAAACAGAATGAGTGTACAGTAAGTATAAAGGGCCATGTCTGATTTTATTGCATTTTATATCTACTTAACTTATATTTTGCACTGGTAGAGGAAGACATAAACAGAAAGCCAAGACTGAAGTGAGACTTGTATATGAAAATTAATTTAGTTGAAGCTTAGAGAAACTTCATCTATGGCTCTTGGAGTATTTTAAAAAACTTCAAATTCCTCAATCTTTTATGCACTTCACTTGAAAAACAGATTGCTGTGTATTATGAAGGCTGTATGAAAGTAACATTGCAATTTCTCTTCTTTCTTCTCTAATATAAGGGAATTCTAAGTTTCTTTTTCTGTGTGCATTATAGAGAAGACAGTATAACAAGAAGTGAATCTCTTTCCCCATCTTATTGAATCTGTTCCTATTTTACTTTGCACTGAGGGTTATGTGACAGGGTTAGAGAACAAACCTATTTTTGAGAAGTAAGCTCTAACTAGGTCAGCAGGAAAGAGTGATTTGTTCTCTGAAGCAGCCCCTCCTCCCTGGTTTACCTTGTATTACTCTCAAAGGACTCGTTATCTTCTCACAAACTAACAGGCAACAATGGAATTTGTAAAGAGTATTTTAAGTCCTTTCCATTATTAATATTTACTGATCTTTCTGAATATTGCTTTATGAAATGTTATAGCAGTAATAGTGTTAAGAATATTACATATTTTTTATTTATCTTTTTAAATGTTTTTAATAGCTGAATCCAAGTGTTATTAATTAATTTTCTTAAATTTCTATTAGACTTCTTGGCAGTCTTTGTTATCTCTAACACCTTATTACCTGATAGCTATTTTAGTGGTTATTCTCTTGTTATCCAGTACAGCTGTTCTACTGTTTATTCAGGAGGCATTTGAGCTTCGTGCCACTGTAAGTTTGATTAATGTAAAGCATGAAAATGTTCATCCTGAAGGTCACAAGGAACACTTGAAGATAATAGATAAATAGAAATACAAGTGTTTTGGAGAGGGGGGGTTTGGTTGTTGTTTTTGGCAGATTTTTTTTGTTTGGTTGTTTGGGGGGGTTTGTTTATTTTTTGAGGGAGGTGGTTTTTCTTGTTGTTTTTGTTTTTATGTAGTTTTAATTTTTTTGTCTTTTTTTTCTCATTTTAGAAAGCTGTCTAGAAGAATTACTTTATTTTTAGGACATACTTTTAAAATTTTTTCTCAATGTGATTGCAACATTAGTTTTAAAACATGGCTATCCTCTCCAGCCTTTAAGCTAAGCAAGTGGAGACCTGGCTATTATGTCTCTCAGCTAATCAAAGTCACTTAGAACCCTTGTTTTGCCAGATACACATATTTCAGAAAGAAAGAGATAGAAGAATATTGCCATAGTCCTGATTATCTGTAGCTGATAACGAAAATCTTTGGTATGATGATACTTTTTTTCTTCACTGATACTTTCCTCACTGAAACTGAGTGTAAAGTAAGGTATGTTTCTTGAGCTTCAGCAGTTAGAGGATCGGAAGTGTAATTTCACAGCACAAAAAATACCATGGCTTATAACAAAGGCATAAGGCACTAACAAATTATGTGCTCTCTGTTGCTGTAGTTTTTCCTGTACTTGGCATGCCAGACAAACTATGCAAGTTTCCTGGCAACTCTATTGTGTTTTCAGTTATAAAAGGTCATTATAAAAAATACCTCATCACATTGTTAGTAAATACTTGCTTTTTAAAAACAAAGTCTCTTTTCACCCTCTGTGCGAATACTTGCCCATCATTCCACATTGGATCTTACTTTGTGTGAATACTGGTCAGGGTATTACTGCAGATGGTAATTGATGTCAGGTCAGAGAGAAATTCTGGAGAGGAATTGATACTCATAAAAAAACAGCCAAACAAACCACATTGTGCTTATGTGACAAATCAGTGCCATGGATTTCTGAAAATTAGATTGTCCTTATTCTTTGAAAATTGGTGAGACTTGCCTCTGCCTATTGTCAGTCCTTTCTGATTGTGTTTGCTTGTTGTGCTCCTGTGCAATGTTCAGAAAAACTGAGGTTGTCTGGGAGTATGGGACCCTAAATGCTGGCACTAACACTGACACAAACACAAGGGTGATGCTTAGTCATTTTCTGCAAGCAGACTGAGCTTGAATGAGTGCACTACCTGTTACATATATCTCTGTTATTCAAAAGAGAAAAGAAACAATGCAACTTTGTCTTGGTTCCTGACTTCTGCTTTCCCCCTGTTTCATCTATCCCAGCTCCATGTGCCTTGGCATCTAATGTTTTCAGACTCTGCAACCATTACAAGCCCAGTACAGAAGTCCTTTCTACTCTGCTTTGCAGCCTTGTCAGCCCAGGCCTTGCAGGCTTTTTATACCCTGGCTTTTCAAGCTGTGACAGTCTGAGTTCTTTAGCCTTTTATTTATTGTAGACATGCAGGTCTTGGCAGCTAAATTTCCTGCACATTTAGAGATCACAGACACAGAAATAAATTTCAACTCGCACAGTATGCAAACAGAAAAGTGAAAAGAGTTATTGAAAGTGGAGTACAGAGGGATAAAAAAAGAAAACAAACCACAAGCAGAGGAGGGGGACCAGAGTAACTGGGAGAGCTGCTACGCTGGATTAGGTCCTAACACAGGTTGATGAACTGTTCCTACATCTTCCTGCAAGTTGTCCTCCCCATCTAGCCAGGAGAGCAGGAGGCTGGACAGCCTGTTTCCCAGACCGTACACAGAAATATCAAATAGGAAGCTGCTAGTGTGAAGCAGTCAAAGAAATAATTGATGAGTGCCTCTCCTGGGTCCTGCATCTCAGTTCAAGAAATGCTAGTTGGAGAGCAACTATCCTGAACTTTCTGGGAGGCAAAGACTGTATGAGCTGCAGCAGGATTCAGGGAGATACTGAGATATGTAGAAGTCAGTGAAAGAACAGAGCTCTGGTGGTGATGCATTTGATTCCTCCCAAGTATCTGCATCCCAGCTGAGACAGACTAAATCAGGAATGAACAGTTTTAGTCCCTAAATGAATCCTAATAATTTTAAGTGTGCTTCAAGAGAGTAAAAATAAGGACTATTTAGTTGACTTCTGATGCATATATAGACATAGTTCTCTGTTAAGAAATAGATTTTCATTTTGTATCTCTACAGCTTTCTAAGTTAATCAAAATTCTATGCAGACCAAAAAACATAGATATATTCACAAAATGTTTTGTTACACACAAAATGAAGTAGCTCAGAACATTACCATAATGTTTTTTTATCTGAATGAGTTTGAGCATTTTTAGTATTTAATATTTTTTAGGAATACTGCATAAAAATGCAGAAAGTCATTCAACTACATGAAAAAAAATCTCGTGTGGGAATTGGCTGGTAAGCCCTCTAAGTCACCGATTATTCAATCTTATATTTTAGATTTCATTTTTCTTTGTTTAGGACTGACTTTGATGGATACCACATATTTTCACAATCCTTTCCACAGACCAAGTGATTGTTCATCAGGACACCTTTTAGAAAATTCTAAAGCAGTTCTCCAAAATCTCAAGTAACACATATGATTTGGCTATCAATTTGAAAAAAATTTTTTGAAAAAAATTTTAAGGCAAATCTGGAATAGAAAATCTCTTTTAATTATTTTAATTTTTAAAAATATTATGACTTTCAAATGTTATGGCTTTTTCAAATGCATTTATTTTAAAAATGTAAATTCATTTTCCTTCAGATACTTAGTATGTTTCTTTAAAACTACGGGGTTTTTTAGCCAGTAATTTCATATTATATTTTCTGCTCTTTTTTTGTTTGTTTGTTCTTTATATGGAAGGCATTTAGACAATTTGAAACAAGTTTCATTACTTTAGAACTAGATTCTTAAATTTAGTACATAGCTACCTAAAATAGGTTTATTTTGGATGTGACCTGTCACTGAGATCTTAAAAATAAGACCCCCAAAACACTATCCTTCCAGCTGTCATTGAGCCTTGGAACATGCAAGCTACTTAGATAATGTCCAGCTTCAGTTTTAGGCTCTCTAGTAAGGTACTCATGTGCATGTGCACATATCCAGACTTTCAGAGTCCAATTAGCTCAAAATCCATCCAGACATAAACTTCCTCTGGACACAGAAACTAGGCATTCTTTCCCCAAAACCTCTTGAAAGAGTAGAGCTCAGACACAGACTATTCCTGCGCACATAGCTCTTGGGGTTTGTGTAAATTCTCTGCTCAACTGGAAAAGCCCAGACGTGGTGATCTAATTGCTAGAATTTTATATTGATATTTTGACAATGAGCTCTTTTCACTAAGTTTAAACGTATGCACTCAGAAGAACACTGCACATAATGATAATATGACAATTACACTCTCAAAATTTCAGTGAAATAGTGTAAATTTACAAAGGGGAGAATTTTGCATCCTATGCTATCCTCAAGGCTTTTTAACTAGCTAACTCTGCTTAGCACCCAAATTTCCTTGGTCTCATTCTGATATAACATGCTATGTTCAAATAACTGGTATCTGGTCTAGGTTCTTAATGCCTTTCTGAGAACAGAAATATATAAAACTATCTGGTGTTAGTTACTGATTAACTGTGTTTTCCATACCTTGGACATTCAAATAAGTGGAACATTAGATATTATTAAGTTAAAGATTAATAATGAAGCAAATCTATTAATGTATTATTTAATAAAAAATAGAAATCTACTAGTACTCCATTACAGCTACAATTTCTGACTCTCTAGAGAAATACTTTTTCCTTTTTTAAGCAATTCCTCATAAGATCTTAAAGGCATATCTTCAAAAAACTTAACTCATTTCAGAAATAAACTCTTAAATTAAAAACAAGCACACAGGGTTGTATTTGCATCACAGAGAGATAAATAATAAAGCTCCTACTGCTGATAAAATCAATGAAAATGCAAATAATTTCTCTTATTTGTTTCTGTCATAAATTCTTAATAGAAGCAACACAACCATTGGCATATGAAAATAAAAAGAAATAAGGGGTCTAGCATTTGGTTTTGAAAAAGAAATTTCATATGGCCTAAATTACATCTGAGCTCCTTTGAAGAACATTTTGCAGTTCATGACTAAACAATATTTCTAGAGACAATTATTAAGAAATATTAGGGATAAGTATTTAAGTGGTATATAATCCCTTTGACCATATTGCTCTGTGTATATTTGTCTCTTGGGGGTTTTGTCCTTTGTTTAAATATGATTGTTTGCCTTACAACAGCTGTTGACAGATGAAAGGTTTTTTCCCAACATAAATTTGTAAATGCACATACTCCTGCACCCCCCACCAACAATTTTATGTAATTCTCTTGTCTGATGGATCACGTTGAAGGGTAAAACTATAAGTTCCTTAGGTCTATATCTCATCTATAACGACAATGAACAGGCTATCTGACATCAGTAGAGAATGAATAGATCTATAACAATGGATACTTCATATCATATAAGATCGAAATTCATGTTAAAATGAAAAGGGAAAAATTGAACGATTTTGTTTACTCTGTAATAGCAGATTTGTAACTGTAATTCAAGAATCCCTTTATAGCACCTTTTTTTTTTCACCAGAAAACCATGTTACAGTCATGTTAGTTTTATTCGCGTGTTTCACAAAAGCCAAGTTTTGAGCTGACACAGCTCTTTTAAACAACTTACTCCAAATTCAAGTACAAGATTTTAGAGCTTAGTAAACTCTGATCAATATCTTGCTCCAATCTCTCAAGCGTCCTTAATTTTTCTTGCCTTACCACAGCAAGAATGATAAATGTCAGTTGTAGATGGCACTGAAGCATCAACATTCTATTTGTTTCACCTTCCTACTCACAGATATTCTTAGTCATCCAGGATTCACATGTTTCAAACTCGGGTTCTTTTCCACCACTCCTTCTCCTTTAGTTATTCAAAGAAAGATTGTCAAATAACTGGTAGAATGATGTTTATTCTAGACAGAAGAAATAGTGTAGAATATAGTAGAATATGCAAAATTCTTTTTCATTTAGACTGAAGACATAGAATAGTGTTGGACTAAAAGGTGGATTATCTTGATTTGTTTTAAATAAAGAAGTATAGTACTCATTCATTTTTTCCCAAACAAGTATATGTCTCAAAAAAATCTAAACATTTTTCTAGAAGATGTGTAGCAAAATCTGTAAATGTTCTAACTCTAACATCGCCAATCAGGTTTATAGAAAACCACATTTAAATTTAATTTATTTTATCACTTATTATCTTTATACTATATTTCTTTATTGATCTTTATTTCTCTTTTCCAGACAAAAGCAAAATAGCAAGTCATTATTTTATATTTTATGAGAAGAAATTCAAAAGTTGGAAAATTTCATTTTATTGAAGTTTGAATGCATGTTTGAACTTTCTACTTTCTTCTAGTTAATGAAGAATATTCTAAAGCACAGTTATGCTCTGTATCATATAGATTAAATTTTCATTTCCTAATGAAAAATATAGTAAAGATACACAGTGTAACCTGTACCATATGAGAAGGCAGCAAAGAATAAAAATTTTCAAGGTCAAAAGTCATGACAAATAGCAAATAAGATAATATTAACCTTGAATATTTGGAATTTGGACAGAATTTTCAACGGCCAAGACAAAAAAGATCAGTTTTGAAATAAGATGTCAAAAAAATAGTGAGTGCCATTGTGTACAAAGGGATGTGAAATATATTTAAATTAGTGAAAGAATCATGAAAAAGTAGGGCATGGGGTGATATTCTTCTCTTTTTCTAAAATACTGTAAGTATTTTACTATAAGGTTCCCTGACAAGTGTAGTAGATCTTCACAAGATGTGTGTGGCTTTTGTGTGTTTGAATAGTGGTAAAATACCAAGTCCTTACAACTTCAGAGAAGATTAAACAAGTGTCTGGATTATTTCAATACCTCAAGAGAGTTTAAGTTCTATGTCTTACTAGAGCACTTACTGTTCCTTGTAATGTGGTAGCTCAGGTTAAGTGCCTAAAGAACAGCGGTAATTTGAGAATTTATTAACCAAATGAGAGTTAAGCACCTTCAGGAATGAGCTTTTCCAGATCATTTTTTTGAACATAGGCAACTGACCTTCAAGCTACAGATCTCATAACAAATGTGTACAACATATATGTTGACATATCCTTAAGGATGTGACCAAAGAACCTAAATCAAGTAGTATTGATGTACAGTGGGAGATCTGCAAGCAGTGGAAAATTCAGGAGGTTTCAACTGAGATGTACATTTGTTTTAGGAATGGACCCATTTATAAAAGAATATTCCATTTAATAGTGAGTGTAATATAATGGAGGTACAGCATAGTAAAAAATTGGTCTATAAAACATTGCTTTTAATATTTTCATCTCGTAGTATTCTTGTATTTTTGAATGTAACTAATAAAGCCCTCAGAAATATAGCATATATTGTTGCTTTTGTTGATTTTTTTTTCTTTCTTTTTGTTTCCTTACCACTCAAGAAATATGTAGTTTTCCAGAGCAAAGCCTTGTAGCATCCAGGTACTAACAATCTATTGCTAGATTTCTTAGAAGGTGAATATTGGAGAATTTCAGGAAAGAAATCTTAGAACTGCTTAGTTAAGGGAGAGAAAGAGAAAAGAGTGTAAGGAAGGAGAGAGAGAAAGATAGATATAGAAACATAGAGGTTCTGAAAGTCTTAATAGAAATTACTCTGACTGAGAGAACTTGTTTCTCATCCTGAAAAAGTAATCACACAATCTTGACGAAAATCAATGAACAAAATGATAAAAGAAATTGGCAGGAAAGGGCACTCATATGTGTGTGCAACAAACCAGAAAATGTGTGTGTGCAGTAAAACAGAAATGCTGGCTTTCCTGGCAAGTGGAAGAATTATCATTACTCCGTTTTTCTCCCCACAAGAGTCAAGGTGCTGCATACCAGCAAGCTGACCTGGATTCTGAATGAGCAAGTTTTGAGATAGGTTTTAAGCATCTTTCTTTCCTTGCTTGTCTGGTTTCACTCCTAGTTTAAGCAATTCATTTTCTCCCTCTTTACACTTTAAAACAGTAAGTTTCAAATCCCCTTGTTCATCTTGAGTACAGCAGTTGAATGGCAACTATCAAGCAATATATTCTGAAACAATCTCTGGAAAAAATTAAGTTTTATTCCCCAATAAACTGTTTCTATTGCTCCAGTTTTTACATTATGAGTGGCAATTTTTTTTTTTGCTGACTGATAAAAGGCGTATCTTGCATTCTTGAGCATAACTAGAAGAATATGAAGCTGAAAAGCCTAATAAAGATTCTGTATCAGTCAGTTTTGCACTTAAAACATCTGAATTAATTAATACACTGGGCTGTAAAGTGATGAGATGTTAAACTTTATTACAGTTGTAAATGTGATTAAACAACTTCTTACCTTTTTTTCCTATGATTAAAAAAACCATTTACAGTAACTTTAAAAAATTTGATTTGAAAGCAAAAACCAACAAATGTTACAAGTAAAATTTAAATTCTAAAAATGTAAAATCAATAAAATCAGTTAATGATATGGTGCAAGTATCAACCATTTCTGTATTACACAGTATTTTTTTTTACAGAGAGTAAGACATGATGATAATTGACAGTGTCATAATGACAATCCAGGTGTGTATCTGTAAATATTAAACCAAATACAAACTATTTATTTTGTTTTTAAATGAATATTTTTGTTAAAAAACACAGTAATGTTGCTCTACTTACTGTAGTGAATTGTATAATAAATTTGTAATTTCATAGTCCGCAAACCTGATTTTTATTGCTACTATTTTTAGAAATCAACTATATAAGGTTTTTTTTAAGATCTTTCCTCAGACCCAATAACTCAAATCTGTGTAACAAAAATTACTATTAGTTGCTGCTTAATAAAATGTCTCCTATATGAGCAGATTATTTGCACTCTTGCTGACCTTGAATATAGTACATGCAAATGAGATATGGCTGTTTTTTTAAGTAGAGGATATATATACAAGGAGACAAGAATAATTAATTCACCTGCTGACATTTTTGGTATCGACAAGCCTTGCCAGCCTCAAATAGATTCAAAATTCCACCAGACTGAATCAATAGCATACATGAATTCCTAGGGGAATACCTGGAAGAAATAGAAATGTGCTATTTGCTATTCTATTATGAAAGACTTCCACTTTAGGCTGGTTCCTTTATTTGCTTTGGCAATGATGAAATGGAATTTACTTTAGGCCTCTCATGCTGTTCTACATGAAGAAAACCAGTCAAAATTGTATTCTTGGTATCTTGTGGCAAAGCCTTATTGCATGCCCAGCAAGTGGCCAAGGAAGAGTGCTCAGTGCCTTTTTATTTGTGATATCTTGTACTCTACTTTGCAAAGGGAGAGGAATTGATGTTTGCAAGATAATTGATTTCACTCAGCTATGTTTCAAACCAATTGTACTGTTGAAGTGAAAAAACATTAATATCTCTGTCCCATGTCCCATTCTCATCAACATGCAAATGTCACCAATTTTCACTAACACAGAGTGCTCTGTAAAGGTGATTAGAATCTATTTTGTCACTGAAGAGAAAAAACAATATGCCTTGGCATATATCTTGACCTTTTAATTGAGTTCATCATTTTAAGTCATACATAGCATCGTGGTCATGGTGTAACAAAGTAGAAACATAGGGAAGGAGGCACAGTAAAGACATGTCTGGTAGATCTGTTTGCTGTGGTTAGCTCAGCTTCAGCTTGGATAGCATAAACCTGTGAAGTATGAATAAAAAAATGAGTAACAACTAAGCTGTTGCTGATTTTGGAAGCTTTTTATCTGGCTACCAGCTAAGTACTAGGAAACACTTCTTCCTTTCTGAAATGGTGTTCTTTATTTCCTGTGTCTCACAGACTGATTTTCTAGTTTCAACCTGGCCTGAACTTTTTCATACAATATTATTTTATGCCATATTTTGAAAAAAAAAAAGTGTCTAAGCAATGTCTTCTATAATTCCTTCTTTACATCCTTTTGTGGTGAGATATAAATAAACTCTGAGCAGTATGTTGTAAATTCAAAGATATTCTACCCCCCTGCAGAATAACAAACAATAGTCTTACTAAAAAGCAAGACACATCTTCCATAAATGCTATTTGATTTTAATATGACCTTACTTCTGCAAGGATGATGGTCTGGAAAACTTTTAGTTTTATAAGATATTTATAGTCCTGACACAAAATGGAAGAGGCCATGTTCATGTTACTTTAAACAGAAGATCCTACACAAGAGATCTTATCAGAGACCAGAAAGTAGAACTGTCAAAGTACATTTCCTTCTTCTTCAGAAATGAAGTATCCCTTCAAATCAGAAAAAAAAAAAGGTTATGAAATTAATTTATGTTGCTTTAATCACAACTTAAAGGCTTTCAACCATTAACTAAAATGTTAACAACTAGAAAATGCTTTATGGAAAATATTGGTTATTTTAGCATGACTCAGGTTTCTTTGATAATTTCCTAAACTAAGATGAACAGAAATCTTCTCATGAATAAATTTCAGTGTAAAGAACAGTATAGTTGGGTACGAAATACTCCATTCCAGATAGCTTAACTTTGACATTTCCAAATGTAAGGCAGAATTGTCTCACTTCATTTAGGTTTTCATTTTTAGCTGAGTTTTTCACAGAAGTGAAAAAAGTTGCATGTGTTTTTGAGAAACCTGTTCTAGTGGAAGACATCTCTTCTCATGATGAAGGTGTTGGAGTTGGGATGATGTTACCTCCCAACACAAGCCATTCTATAATTCTATGTAGAAGCAAGGATGCAAAATGATTTGAGAGCAGTGACAATAAAGCAGAGTGTTCAGGTCAGAGAACCCTAATAAGAACTCTAATTGCACGCTCCTAGGGATTTGGAAGCCTGATAAATTCCAACTAATACTTTCTCTTCAAGGGAATTAGATTCTGTTCAGTATGAGAATTTATTACAACTGATTAGCGATATAGGAACAAAACTATACTAGTACTCTTAATAACAAATTAAGCACCTACTACAACTTAAATACACTTTTAAGGATGTAGTTAATTATAAAAGTTTATTTTGCAAACTTTGTGAATGTGTTGTAGAGTACAAAAGTCTGGACTATTTTAAAAGACAATTTCATGATCTATCAGCCCTTGATAAAAGTGAAGAAATACTTCTTTAAAAGTCATAAAAGAAAGAATTCACACTTTTAAATATTTAGGGAACTGTTAGCCACATCGATAAAACTAGTACAGAAAAATATAATGGTACTTTTTATTGCTATTCATGAACTGAAACTGTTAAAACAAAGACAGTTCATGATGATCCCAAACTAGTGAGAAGATAACAGCAACATTTCAAATATGCGTCTTCAGAGAAAGGGTTTCAATGAAGTTGGAGGCAAAAAGACAATAACTTTTTGAAATGTAAATGCCACTTATTTTCTAAGTACCTCACAGCTCTCCTCAGCTTCTCGGTTTTGCTCTTTGCTTCTGTACTGGACTTACTCAATTTTACCAAGGCTGTATCAACAGTGTCCAGAACCACATCTCATTCCTTGCCACTCCTACCTACCCTAAGCACTGCTGTTTCTTACAGCTGTCACTTCTGTACCTCTTCCCCTGAACCTTCAGCTTCTTCTGGCTGTTGAGCTTGGACTTGCTATTCCCTGCTCCACCAGGCAGTGCTGGCTGCTCCCCATCTGTCAGTAGTGAATGGGCTGCATTACCTTTCAAAAGCTTATGAAAGTACCAGTGATAAATACTGAGCAATTAGCTGTTGTATTTGTATATGAAAGATAAAGAGAATGCTCAGTTTTTTCGTTGTGTAAGATTAAAATATTTTAGGCCTCACTGGTTTTAGAGCAAATCTCAAAGATATAATATTTCTCAAAAGCTCTCCACAGAGGAATATAAAGAAAGGATTGCAATTGAAGGAGTAATTGTTTTTAAATATGTTCTATTCTGCACATTATATTTGTTTTAATAATCAAATAATTATTACTGATAGCTCTGATTTTACCTTTTTTTTGGCAGGGGGTAAAGCTGTGGAGAGGGTATTGCCTTTAAATGTGGCATCATATGAAGCATGGAAAATAAATCTTCTGTGAGGAGACAGAATTTTTAGTAAGAGAAAATAGTTATCTTCAAATTCAATTTTTCTATTGCAGGACCCCAGTTTTTTTGCTGATACCACCAGCACCTGTCATACACAAACACTCCCCCTTGCCTGGCCCTTCAGTCTTAGTAGTGAGAAAGACTTCTAATAATGCCTTATTATGCAGAGAAGATGACAAGTTTTAATATAAATTATCTGATCACCATCTCTTGACTGCATCAGTCCATGTCATTTTCTATGATTATTTATTCAGTATCAATATTCACCTCTCTCCTATTCCTACTGTGAATTCTTCACACTTCTAAACCGTTCTCTGGAATGCCTGCAGAATTTGAATTAATTGAACAGATGAACCTTAAATACAATTATTATGCAATAGAACTCAGGTAGTCTAATGTCAAGTACACACCACAGACAATTTGCTCCTTTACTGTTCCTTTGCTTTACGACAAAGCTGTACTTTTCAACCAGAAATAGGCATCAAGACATTAAGTCCAAGTTTTAAAGTAAACAGCTGCATAAGATGCCAACACAACTGTTCTTGCATTTGATCTGCGCCATTTCTAATTCAGGAAATTACTTACGTCATATTAGATTTTGTGTTGTTGAATTACAGTTATTAATTTAAAAGGAGGAAGCTTCACCTTTGTTCAAATTTCTTGAATATCAAAATGAATGCTGCTTAATTGTGGGGTTGTGGGTTTTTTTTGTTTATTTTTAATCTGAGAAGCTAAGGGAAATAGATTCCCTTAAGTTAAAAAGAAAAAAAAAAGAGATAAAGGCAGTGACATGTAAAAAACACACTATATGGGTGCAAGTCAAGTCAGATATTTATAACTGGCACACCTCAAGTTCATTGCTAAAGTCATCTCCAGCTAGAATCTAGGTCTCTATATATATTTAATGAACATTTTGCCCAGTCTTGAATGTAATAAATAATTTATTCTCTTTGAACTTCCCATGGAAATGGTGTTAAGAGGTAGTCTTTGCCTACAAAATGGCACTGCTTTACCATTACCAGAGCTGCTCAAAACAACACTGTTTATGGAAGAAACACAAGTTCCAGACAATTAAAGGTCTTTTATGTTCAGAGAATATTCAGAAGTGGGGAAAGAAGCAGATGGTTATGCTACTAAATATGGTGCGCAACAATGTGATCTGATGACAGAAAAAAAATAGAAATAGACACACACCACCGTACCCCATCTTCATCCCCTGCTCTCAGTTTCAAGCTCCTTTCCTCATGAGACAAGAACTTTATTAAAAAATGGTCTAGAAGGTAGAAAAGCCCAGTAACCATTCTTTTTGGGTTTTGGGGGTTTTTTGCCAGATATGGAGGAAAAAATAGTATGAAGAAGCATGATGTTGTGGAATAAAATCTTACAGGAATGTTAAAGCAATGTCAGAAAGAATGAGGACAGATATATGCTCTGAGGAACTTACGTAGTGCGAGTGCACTGATCAAAGCGGTTTCAACATCTGCTGTAGCACACTTCATGTTCCTCAGCAATCCACACTGTGGATGATAGGAGGGGAGAGACTAAAGATTAATGTGACATCACGGAGAATATAAAGAAAGTTTTTACTTGCCCAGTATTTTATTAAGTGTAAAATATAAGTTTATGGAAAAAGCAAGAGACACACAAACAGCTCAGAAAATATGATAAAGAATTTAAAGAAAGTAACTTGCACATTAGAGAATTAAGAATAAAATGTCAAAAAATACAAAGAATAACTTAACTATGCTATATAGTGTGTCTTCTCAGATGTATATTTTTTCATAGTACTTTCTGAAATGTGTTCTGCTGTGTAGATCTTCCACTTTCTGATTGTGTGGTGCTGCTCCTGACTCAGCAACAGGATATGAGAAGAGTCTTTTCTCTCCACTGCTTCCATGGAGAAGTGGCTCTTCTGTGGCATGCTGAAGTTTACCTCTTATATAGGCACCATGGCCAAGAAAATTCCTCCTATGTTCTTGTAGCTTATGGATCTGAGAGGAGTCACATGTAAACTGACACATATTTTTTTTCCAACATTTTATAAATAGAATTAACTTTCTGGGTCCAGTGAATTAGTAGGACCACATAAAGTTATACCTTTTAAATGCTAAGGATAACAGATGGCCAACACAGTTTAATGAAAAATATTTTAGATTAATGGTTCTGTAGAAAAGGAAGGAAAAAATCCCAAATATTAAATGAAGGAAAAATAATACTGCATACTGATGAGAAAAAATTGTTTGGGAGCTGTTGCTCCCAAATCACAAAGCTTCATACCTAAGGATCATCAGGCTTCATGCCTAATGTTTAGACGTGAAATAAATAACCATGATCCTGGATCAGAAGAGACTATAAATAAAACATTATATTATCACTACAAGGTAACACTGAGTGGGTGTTTCACACAGCACTGCACTACGGACAAGGATGAGCCTTTCAAACCTTGATTTGCTCTGTTGAGCCTAAATATTGCAGGATCCTCCAGACTCTGAGGTCATGTCACCTCCTGCTTATTGTGTGTCCCGACTCCTGCATGTGCCAGATATCATCCCACAGCCTGTTTCTTTGAGGAGTTAATCTTCTGGACCTTGATCTGAAAAGGAAATGTTAGTCTGTAAGGTGTAAGCTTGCAGGTCATTTCATGTCAACATTGTAATTATTATGCCTTATTCATCTAAAGTCTGGGATCTCATCATGCTACATTATTATAGCATTAGGAGGGGCAGAAGAGATATGCAGCCTTTAAAATAGGTAGAAGGTGGCGTTTGCATCCTTTTCAAGCCTTGCAGAAGGTAAGTATGTGTAATTTTGAATAAATATTGAAAATTTATGTCTTAAGTGTTCACAAAAAGAGGGAATTTTGCTGGTGGAAGGGAATGATGAAAATCACAAGGGAAAAATAGGAAGGCTGTACTAAATATAGACTTTAGAATTATGAAGAATAGAGAGAAAGTCAAAGGAGTAAAAGCTGAAAGAAAATATTTTGGTAATTCTGCAGTGGGAAGGATCCACATTATAATTATATTGGATTCCAAATAAAAGTAAATAACAATTATTTTATTATAAACCATTATATAGTAAATTTTAAAAGCAGGCATTGTATAAAGTTTTTCATTCATTCATCATTCCTTGTTCTATTACTACATTTACCCTTGCAAAGAGTCCCTCTCCTGCTTTCTTGTAAGAGGACCCCCTTAGGTGCTGGAAGGCTGCCTACCCAGATCCTTCTTTTCTTCAGGCCAAACACCCCCAGCTCTCTCAGCCTGTCTTCACAGGAGAGGTCTCCAGCCCTCTGATCATCTTCATGGCCCCCCTTTGGATTTGCTCCAATAGGTCGATGTCCTTCCTGTGCTAGATGCAGCACTCCAGGAGAGGTCTCATTAAAGTGGAGTAGAGGGGCAGAATCACCTACTTCAGCCTGCTGGTCACACTTCTTTTGATGCAGCCCAGGACAGAATTGGCTTACTGGGCTGCAAGCGCACATTGCCACCTTGTGCCCAGCTTGTCACCCACCAGAGCTGTCAGGTCCCTTTGCCCAGCCTCCCGCCTGTAGTGACACTGGGTTTTGCCCCAACCCAGGTGCAGCACCTTGCACTTGGCTTTGTGACCTTCACAGGGTTCCCATACATGCACTTCTTCATTTTGTCCAGGTTCCTCTGGATAACACCACATCCTTCAGAAACGTTACCTATCGTGACAGTAAAGAAAGCATATTAAAATTCTGTGTAAAAGGTCATGCAAGAAACCACTTCTCTTTTAACAGAGTGGGACAAAACTGTGCAATCATATAGAAGGCACAGTGGGAAGGGAAGAAGTGCTGCAGCAACACCATGGTGCTCTACCAACCTGAGAAGAAAGAAACAACAAAATAAAAAAGATGAGCGGGCAAGTGACAAGTATACAGAGGATGACAGGCAGTGCAGCTTTGGACACAAAGTCTGAATGGAACTCTGGCAGACTACACAGTCTAGACATACGAGTCACACTGTTTTGATGTAAATTCTTATGAGTGCTCTCAGCTACCTATCTGAACTATGCTGCTGAAAACATGGACAATAGGAAAAAAACCCTACTCTGTATAGGACACTTGAGATAGCAAAGTTTAGCATGAAACTTATTATCTTTCTTGGTATATGTTTCTTTATATAAGCATTATACAGTTAGAACCATCTCCTTTCAGCAGCAATGAAAAATTGCTGCTTGGTAACAGGAGAGGAACTGAAAGGACAAAAAAACTCAAAAACCCAATACCAAACAATAAACCATGAAAGACCCCAAAACCTTACATTTGAGAGGAACAGTGAACTAAAACACATCTCTTTAGCATGAGTTTATAGATATTAAATGTGTCAACATTAATACAAATTTCAAATGAGTTTTAACAAATGGAATTTTTGTTGTCAAGGGAGCATGATTTTCTTAAGCAATAGTTGATATATATATATACTCTTTGGGAATATTTTTGTTTTGTTTCTTGTGTCTTCAAATGCCTATTAGGAAGGCAACAGCTATGACCTGCAAAGAAGAACTGCAGGAAAACAGAGTGTATATTATGTGAGTGATACTTTCACTAATGATACTGTGTCCCTTCACTAAATATTGTTTACCATCCAAATAAAAAAAACCAAACAACAACAACAGTAATTTTATAATGTTTTACTTGGATACAGTTTGATTAAATACAAAAAAAAAGGTAGCTAAATTATCAAAGATTAAATGCAAAAATATATAATGATGAACACTTTTTTATTGGGAAAAACAGTGAAATATGAGTAAGACCATTAAATTATTTTATAGAACTGAAGCTAGAAGTAATTTTCATTTGCCTTTATTTGTTCTGGAAAAATAATAACTGTTTTATCTCTCAGAGAAGCGCAATGAGCATTTCCTGCAGATAAAGGCAACATACAGTACTACTCTATTACTGTTATGAACCCCTACGACTTTATGAGTAAACATACAATAATAGATGAAACATGTCCAAAAGCATTCTTAAAATGTCCAAAGCCATGCTAATGAAAGTATTTTCATGTCCAAAACATCGTATCTTCCTGCAAATTGTCAACCTGAAGTTATTCCCACATCATTTTGACCAAATCTTGATACATACTATGTGAGGGAATAGAAAATAGATTGGGATATGACAATAGTCATACCAAATGTTAACGAAGATGTGTTCTATGTTCTGCCATAAAGTATTGACTGGACATATTTAAATTCATTAATAGAAGCACAGGTCATGTAAAAGTCTATATCTCAGATAGAGCTGGGGTTTATTCGGGAAATCCAATTCATAATTTGGTAAGAGAACATGTATGATGTTGAAGAGCTTTTCTCAAACTTAGTCATTTGCAAAAATATTTTTAGGACGGATTAAAATGTGTAATCTTCCAGGGAGCATGAAAATAAGCAAGTTTATAGCTGCAGTTAAGTGCCTTCAGAAATTCTGTATATTAAGAGATGTGCATTTAGCAATTTTTCTTATGTTAGTTTTGGTTTTTTCTGTTTTTCACCGATTTTATTCAAGAAATTAAGTAACATTTTGAGTATTCTATTAAAAAAGAGTAAATATGTAAGCAACTCAGTAGTGGCATAGCAGAATATAATGCTTAGAGTTCATATATAATGAACACAGACATAAGCATGTACACATACATATATGTAATGATTTATACTACAATTGCTTTTAAGAAATTTAAGTTTAGGTAACCCTTTTAAAGGTTTCAAAAACATGAGAACAGAATTATTCCAACAGGGAAGATAAAAATCGAGGGCTACAAACATGAGTTGTGATTTCTTATTGATCCATAACCTTACTTCTGATTCAGGCAATTATTTCTCTCTTGAACAACCTGCATCCAAAAGTATCTTTCTTTTTATATTTGTTTACCAAAGAATCAGGTAAATTTCAGGAACATTTCTCTTGCTTATAATTTTATTCTATTTTTGCCATTTCTTTTCCTCTCTTTTTTTTTATTTTCCCTTTTTCTTCTTTATTTCTTTTCCCTTTTTCTTTTTTTTCTTCCTCTTTCCTTTCCCCTCCTTCATTATGAGGAATATTTTTTTCAGTTGATAGTGAATACGAAGCTATGTTTCGCCATGTGATTTTAAATTTCATACATCTGCAACAGGCTGTCCTTCAATTCTGTATGAAATTAACTTCAGGGTAAATTGTTCACATATGAAGAAGTAAGTTCAAAGTAAAGGTGAAAGGTTATTGTAAAAGACTTTTTGCTCAACAGGAAGGTCAACTTACCTTTGCCTGCTTTGGGAATTTGATAGGTACCCTTATTGATTTCCTTCTCACCTCCACCATAAAACCACTTGCCATGAAAAGCTTATTGAGGTTTCCTAGATCAAAGTCATCACTAGGAACTTGGCAAAAAGGAGAGGAAATATTTTCAACCATCTTGATGTCAGTAATAACATGACACATCACAGATATCTGAACATGATCTTCTCTTTAAGCAAGTTATTTTCCTTATTCTTCCCTTTTTTTGCATTCAGGTCAAAATGGAAAGCTTGCACAGTTTCTATTCTCTTTTAATAGATATGAAAGACTGTATTACTCTAGATAATTTTTTTCAACTCATTATAATGTTTAATTTCCCTGTATTTTCACATTAGTCTTTCCTCTTTATAGTGCTATGATTCAGGTTTTGATAATAGCATCAATTCATCAGACAAAAATTTATGAGATCTATAAATTGTGCTGTATTCTAACACATCTGTAGTGGTGGTCAAGGAATTAATAACTATTTTAGTGGAATTATGCAAGAATGCAAAACAACAATTGGGCAAAATTGAAATATAAACTTTAGAGGTGTATTTATGGTCTTTTATGGCAATTGAGAAGTTTTGTGGTTGTACTATAATCCGTCAGAAAGTTGTTTTATGCGCAGCTACGCATTAGACTAGAGGAGTCTATATTGTTAACATATATTATAAAAATGTTTAATGGGAACACCTTATCTGAAACCAGCAGCTTTCCTCCTCCAACTTGTTAAAATATAGGTGAAACTCATTTATGCATAAGACAGAACCTCTATAAGGGAAATTTTAAGATTGTGAAATGCATATTCATAGGACCAACACAAGCCTAATGACCTCCTGCTTAAAATACAAGCTATTTCAATAAATATAGAGTATACACTGTTCAAATAAATTAAGAAAGTTTACATATGGAAAATACTGCATATAAATAGTTTAAATTTGTGAGAAAAAAGGCTTAGTTTTAGTTAAGATACTGTCTTTCAAAAGAAAATACAATGCTATTAATGCTAATGTAATTTTAGGTCAGTAGTGAACTCCTTAAAACAAAAAGTTCTTTTTAGTAGAATTGGTGATAAAATAGCACTAATAAGAAAATAATAAACTAAACCATTGAAAAAGGTTTTTGTATACCTTAAGTCAATAGTAATAATAAATATAAACCAGTTTATAGATTTATAGATAAAGCTGGAAAAATCTCTCATAAGCAGTTATTCCCCTTCTATGACAAATGGCTTAGCTAAACAATATTTAAATGTACTCAGTATTTAAATGTAACAGTATTTAAATGTAGCATGGATAAATTAACAAAATGTTTGTTTCTCTTGAAAAAACTGTATTTAACCACTACACATAGTAGGAGGGCAATGAAAAGGTGAAGGGCCTTTGGAAGAAGCCATATGTGGAGCAGCTGAGGTCCCTTGGTCTGTTCATCCTGGAGGAGACTGAGGGGAGACCTCGTTGCAATTGCAACATCATCATGAGGGGAAAAGGAGTGGCAGACACTGATCTCTGCCATGTGGTCATTGGTGACAGGACCAGAGGGAATGGCCTGAAGCTGTGCCAGAGCTAGTTTATGTCGGATATTAGAAAAAGGTTTTTCACATAGAGCGTGGTGAGGAACTGGAACAGGCTCCCCAGGGACGTGGTCACAGCACCGAGCCTGACAGAGCTCAAGTGTTTGTACAAGGCTCTCAGGCACATGGTGTGACTCTTGGGGATGGTGCTGTGCAGGGACAGGAATTGGATTTGATGATCCTTCTGGGTGCCTTTCAACTCAGCTTATTCTGTGATTCTGTGGTTTGGTTCAGAAACACTACAACAAGAAAGCAAAAAACTAACCCATTCATGAATGACCAGAGTAGAATTTAGGCACACAAAAGCTTGGTTATATATGACATTGTTTTTTTCCAACCATTCCTTCCTGGGATTATGCCTATATTAATATCCAAATGGACTTTTCTGTCATGACATCATGACTAAAATAAATTGACTTTTTTTTTTCCTCTAAAACTACTTAGTAACTTCACATAGGCAGCTTTTGGATTTTATTTCTTTCCATGAATTTCAATATGAGACATTAACTGAACATATTGGGAGTTCTCAGTGTATCTATGAATTTCATGTCTATAAATGTAAATTGCTGTAAATGTAAATTGTCACACTGAGCTATTGTCTAGTGCTAAAGAGAAGCAGAAGCTCACATCTAAGAGCAATTGTTTTCCTAAACTATGCTACTCCACTTCTGTATCCTACTTTCCTTAGACAAGAGGTTTCTGGAGTACTTTGAAGACAATTTCTAGATCAAGCAGCTGCTTAGGAAAACTGTGTCATCGAACCTCTTGCTTAAAACCAAGGGAAAACTGGTTACAGACACGAAGGTTGGGAGCAGACAGCTGGAACTGAGAGTTGTGGATGCTCATGTTGATGCTCATGAAAGGTGAGAGCAAGGCAAATAGCAATGTCACAGCCCAGGACCATCACAGACAGTGACCTTCAGGGACATTCTTAGAATGCTCAAGGGAGCATCATCTTTGAGAGAATGGAAGAGTTAGCAAGAGAATTGGTAGGTTTTCTAAGGATCACCTCTTATCTCAGAAGCAGTCCATCTGGACATACTGGAAGTCAAGAAAAAGTTGCAAAAGATCTGCAGGGATGAAGAAGAAGTTGCCGACAAATTTCAAAAAACAGAGAAAAGAGAAGCATGCAAGTGGTCGAGGTAAGCACAAGAGAGATGATTTTGCCTATATCACAGCTGTTTCTGCTGTTAGAGAACTTGCCAAAACTCTTCAATTTTCATATCAGCAGTGTCTCGTCTCCATTCAACTCAAACCAAGGTCAGAGCAAGAATGCTTGACAACAGATCATATAAACATGCTTACAATATTATAATTACAATATTACAAACATTAATATATACCATATAATTCTGTTCAATGATTTGTTGTGTGATCTACTGTATTGGGTTTGCATGGCCGAACTTTGGTAGCAGGGAGTCTACAGGGATGGCTTCTGTGAGAAGCTTCTAGAAGCTTCCTCCATCTGCAGCAAAGTGAATGCCTGGCAGCTTCAAGGACAGATGTGCCACTGGCCATGGCTGGGCCAAACAGAAATGGTGGTAAGACCTCTGTGAGAACATATTGAAGGAGAAAGAAGAAAGAAGAAAAAAGATAGAAAGAAGAAAAAAGAAAGAAGAAAGAAGAGAGACAAAAGAAGAAGAAAGAAGAATGAAAGGAGAGAGATGAAAGAAAGAAGAAAGAACAGCAAAAAGGAGGAGAAGAGGAGAAAAGAAAGTTGTTCCACAGTTTTAATTGCAGTCAGAGAAGACCTGGGTGAGATGGACTCACACTGGAGAAGTGGATGGAGAACTCTGTGGGAGAGACCACAATGCTGGAGCAGGGGAAGGACTCCTCTCCCTGAGCAGCAGGAAAAAAAATACTTGTGATGAACAGACCATAAGCCTTGTTCCCTGTCTCCCTGTGCCCCTGGGGGAGGAGGTAGAGCTGTGAAGGAGGGAGGGGTGAAGTAATGTGTTTTTAAGGTTTTATTTTACTTCTCATTATCCTGTTCTGATTTTGTTAGCAACAAATTCAATTAATATCTTTAATTCAAGTCTATTCTGGCCATGATGGTATTTGGTAAGTGATCTCTCTCAGTCCTTAACTCACAGACTCTTTTTTATATTTTCTCTCCCCTGTCCAGCTGTGGAGGGAAGTGATAGAGCAGTTTTGGTGGGTGCCTGGAAGCCAGCAAGGGTCAACCCACTACACTACAAAAATTACCTTTTTTTAGCATTTACCAAATCTATAAGGCAAATAAGTATCCATTACAGAAATCATATTAGAACAAACTTCCATTAGTACATACTTTTCTTAAATTTATTTTCCATCCTCATTACATCAGTTCATTCTCTTAATTAAATTTTGTACTTATTCTTAACTGTTAACAAAAAAAGTATCAATTTCATGTATGATAATGAATTTAATTTTATTGCTATGATGGAATAAGCTGATGCAATTCATGTCATACAGTGTAGAAAAAAAATAATATACAATACACAGGTCTTAAAAGTGGAACTAAGTTGTGCTGATAGAATTGAAAACAAAACACCACCATCACCACCACCACCAAAAAAAAAAATACCCAAAAAACAAAGCGAACAAACCAAACCAATATAGTTTTACCCTAGTTTTAGATAAATTACTATGGCTGGAACTGAAATTCATGGATTCTGAAAGATACACACCAGAATAATTACATTTTTACTTCTGTGTATGGGATATTCCTGAAATAAATTTCTTTGCATCATAAATTTAGTCTACAGGACACCTATACATTTCTGAGGCAAATAAAAGTTTGTAGTTTGTTGAAAGAATATCCTAAGGGTTGTTCAAGAGCACAAAATATCTTTAGGGCTGGCAGGAACATCTAGTTACATACTTCTAACTGTTATTGCCAATGGCATTCTAATGAACAGCTTGTCTTATCAGCAACCTGTTCTTTATTATAACAATAATGGTACCATACAAGGCATCATTCTTCTCTGCAATAAGCATTAGGATAATATATTCCTTTTGTTCAGAATCTGCAGGGAGAAGGAATTTTTTTCTTCTTTTATGTTTCAGTCTAGGGTTTTGACTATGCATAGAGAGCTGTAACAGCATTTAATGAAATCTTCCTTGGAAAAAGAAAGAATCCCATAAATTCTAAAGCAGAGCTATGCCAGAAGCAGAACACCTGCCACTGACTCCTTCCAATGGATAACAGGAAAAGACTCGCTGCTTGTAGGTAACAACCCACTGGCAGTAAGTGTTCAAAACCAGCTTTTTAATTTGATAGCTTTGTGCAACATGACCTGGTACAGCCAGCTGTATGTGCTTATTGTAGCACCAGCTTAAAAATTAGATATTTGAGGGGTTTGTTTTTATTTCACATACTCAAGGATGTTGTTATCTGAATAGCAAATTAAGCTTATTCTGATACCTACTTTTTAAATAAGAATTTTGGCCTGATAGATCATAGATTGAAAAGTCTAATAATATTATTTCAAAGCCCCAAATCAGTTCCAGAAGAAAGAATGCTTGATACAGACCAAACACTTTTCTGTATTATCTTGAATTATTTGACCAGTATATTTCCCAATTTATTCAATCATACCTGATTCTAGCAATGTATTCCTTAAATTAATGCTCTGAATCTTTCCACTTCACAGCAGTATTTTGCAGTGTAGTTCCACAAAGTACCTAATGTGTGAAGGATAATCACTGAAATGTAAAAGACATAAACCCACTGCCTCAGCATACATAATGATACTTCTCAATTCTTGCTTTTCAAAGTGCATCAAGTGCATTCAAACCTGATCACATAAATTCTCTTCAAAATATTACTCTATCCATACACATACACAAACATATCTTGCTAAAAAAGTACAAAAAGACTACCACAGAGCCTAGGAAGGTACGTCAAGGAATGTATAGGCTTCTTTTGCCAATTAAAACAATGTGATCAGATAAATCATTAACATAGATACATATGAAGCAAATTGTGAAGCACAGAATTACATAAAAATATTAGGTTGGTACTGTCTCCAAAACATGAAATAAAAACACAAGATACTGCAGTTTGGAGATCTCTTTATGACTAGGTCTCTAAGTATTACCTTTTTTTCTCACTGGTTGGATAACATAGATAAAATTGCCATATGGAGCCATGGCCAATGCAGTCATTTCCAACTCCAGTGCTTAACCTTAGCAGTTTTTTTCTCTCAGCTATGAGTGTTTTTACATACTTCCTCTTTTGATCCTCCCATGTTGAGCCTGCCTCCTCATGAATGCTGAATTTTTTCTTTCTGAACAAATTCCCTCTTGTTACACTATTTTTAACATATTTTGAACTCTTTTCTTCTCTCCATTACTGATCTTTCCTTCTTATCAGTTGATTCTCACCACTGCATCTCTAGTGGTTTTTCTTCCACCTTAGAAACAGTATAGTGTACATTTGACTGTGACTATTTCATACAGGGAGTATAGAAACTTTGCTCTTGATCCTAACGTGACCCACAGACATACTAAAATATTTCTGCTTCAGTGTCTTCATTTAACTCAGCTTCCTCAAACATCTCCACTTGTAACTTGCCTAAAAGACTCATGACAACAAACTTTCAGTCCTGTCACTTGTAGTCTGAGGATATTGTGCCAGGTTATGTCAGGGACATCAGCTGATATACCACAGGAGTAAAATTCTACTCTACTATCTGTTAATTACCTGATTAACCAGTAATTACCTAGTTAATTGTTTGTTGGTACAATTCCCACTGAAAGAGAAATTTTGTCTTACTGTCTCAGTGTTTTAAATGTTTGTAACTTTCCAATGTACAGTGTAATGTATTTTATGAGATTGATTACAAATATGACTAAAAAACTTCTTGACAGACCCCCTTGTTTGAAGAAAGTAAAAAAATTGAGCAAAGTCTACAGGTGATGTAAATTACTGCAGTAGAAATACTTAAGTTTTCATTATCTCTTAATGTATGAAGTAAAGTTCTCATAGTCTCTTTTTGAATGAACAGTCTGTGGTTGCTCTGTGTTGTTGTTCTTATTCCCTTACAATGATAACTTTTTCCTTTTTTTCCCCCCTCCACTGTTAAGTGAGATGTAAGAAGAGTTTGAGATTTCCCTCCCACAAAGGTGAGCATTTCAACAGGCATAAAGTTATGTAGTTAAAAACTTTATGTAGGTGATTCTTAGTCTTGGAAATCTGTTTTTATAATTTGTTTATATAAATTGTTAATTATGGATATTCCTTTCTACTGGGAACTTGATAAATTTGCAGTTCAGAGAGAGAATACTACAAGAGTGTTGAGATAAAACGGTTTTTCAGAGTTACAGGACCTTAGCAGCAAAGTCAGCAGAGTCATGGAGGGTAGGACAGCCAAATAAATTGTGAGTTTGTTTGATTGTTTGTTTTTAATTTTATTTCATTTTCTTAGGTTTAGGATGACCAAGTAATGTTGGAAATAAATTATTTAATTGTTATGATATACCAACCTGCCAAAATAAAATACATTTATTTTAACTTGTATGGAAATCCTTTATCAACAAAATTCTGTAGTGTCAGTTTGTGTCTGCCTGTGTTGTTGAACTATATACAATATCTCAAATGGCAATAAAAATTTTATGTGTTTGTTCTAATTTGGTAGCCTTGTAAGCATTGCGTGGTGGTGCACAAATCCTATTAGAGTAAGTGTACCAATAATTGTTAATGTGAATAATTAAACACTCAGGTATGGGTCATTGTGTGAGAGTTATACAGTATTTCCTCACCGAACTTCAACACTTTGTGATTTACCATCTGAAGCTCCCTGATATGGCTAGCAGATCTTTAAGAAAATTTGTGTGTAAGTGGGTGCACAAAGTGTGTACAAGGTGAATTTCTTCATCACAGAGATTTGGGTCTCAGAAACTGACATAGCATCTTCAGAAATTTCTGTACAAAATTCTTTTTCCATACGGTTCACTTTGATTTTTCCCATCTAGGGAATCTTGCCGAACCACTGTCAAAATTCTCACACAAACTGTCTGTTTGATTTTTCACTAATTCCCCTGTGCTGAACATTTTCTATATACAAAGTAATCTTCTTCACTTCAGCTGTATTTCCCACGCTTCAAGAATTGCTATTTACTATTCTTGACTAGCAAGGATTCAGATTCAAACACATCTTTCTGTTGTGGAAAATGCCAGCAAGAGCAATTACCAATGATCCAAAAAGTCAGAATTACTGTCAAAATCTGCCTCAGAAAATATTTTACTGTTTCCAATAAATTTAAAGGTATTTAAACTGTGTTATAACAGCTGTTGCTTAGGAATTAAAAATGAGTGATTGGGAAGTTTTTATACGAGTTTGGTGTACTAGTCACACTCAGATTCATTGTTGAAATGTTCCTTGGAGCTTTTGGAGTCCTCCAAATGAATCATAAATACACATAGTTTAAGGATATATTGCTGTAAGAATGTGTTCTGTCCAGCTAATTTATATGTATATTTTGGGAACTGAATTTCATATGGAAGAACCAGACATCCAATAAAAAATAAAAGTTGGCCTACTCTGCAAGCTAGGCACATAAAGATCTCTGAGTGCAGATATCTGAAGCTAAGACAAAAAAAAGGAACTGTACAGAAGTTAAGGTCAAACAAACTGAAGAGCTCAGATTCAAATACTTCTGGCTTTAACAGTCTCAGAGAAACTGCTGTTTCAAGTGAGCACACAGTCAAAATGTTAGAATCTCTGTTCCTGGAACTAAATGGCAATTTCTCTAAAGCTTTTTTATTTATTTCTCTAAAGCTACTCTGGGCTATATTTTTATCAGAAATTTGTTCCTTGGTAGGAAATGTAATCAACAATTTCTTGCATTTGCAATCAAGCATACAGATTATTATAATTTAATATATAGGAAAATATTTGTTATAAGTATTTTCAGGAACTTTTCTTGAAATTATAGTTTTGTTGGCAACTTCATGCATAGTGGACAGATATGTTGTTTTTTTCTCTGTTTTATCTGCTGCAGCCATTAATCACAAGCTACTTGGCTTCACCTCATGATGACAACTGCATAAGATTAAAAAAAAAAAANTAAAATTTCCTTTAAAAAACAGTAATTTAGTAATTTTCCCTTTTTTTGGAAAGGTATTTTTTGTCTGTTTTTAAATAATGACAATAATTACCATGATAATTTTTATTTTTTACTTTCTCATCTTTTTATATAATATTGCAACAAGAGGCTTAAAACTCAACAGAACTGTAGCATCTGCCTTGGTCTACAGAAGTCAGAGATTTTACCATGGGGAAACATCACATAAAACAGTCCAAATAATAGTGACCAGAGATATTATATTTTCAGAAGGCATAATATTAAAGCGTAAGCTGGGCAGCCTTACTGCTGCATGGAGATAGCTCAGGGGATCTTTGCCAGGGCCCAGAGGTGCGATGAGTTGTAGCTTCTCCTGGTCGGGCAAATCCCTTATCCCTCTCAGGCAGAAGAGCTACAGCAGGGGGCAGGTTCGAGGGAGCAGTAGAAAGAAGCAGAAGCCACGAGGATCCAGGATAAAAGCAAGGGAGGAGCCACTTTGTGTGCAGTCCAGAGATACTTTTATTATCCCCGAACAGAGGCAGGGACAAAATGGCCCCGAGGCGAGCTCGGGAAGAATATTTAAAGGATACAGTAGTCGAGGGAGGGGAATACATTGGACCAATGGGGAGCTTCTGAGGGAGGAGAGAGGTACAACGCGGGGCAAATAGAAAGAGGCCAGGGGAGGGATAAAACCCAAGGGACCAATCATATCCCGGGACAGGGAGAATTGACACAGAATATTCTGGAAAAAGAGGGGCAGGGTAAGGGAGATTGACAACCAGGAGGGTAGTGACAACTGGGATTGACAGGGATATTTAGGGTAACACAGGGGAGGGGAAAAGGATATTGACAGGTGGGTTGGCGGGAAAAACC